>CAHIKZ030000372.1:667500-735000 GCA_903632075.3 Acanthosepion pharaonis | reverse complement strand
ACATACACATACATATATATATGTATAAAAAATAATTCCAAGAGGATAGAATCCAGGTTGAACTCAGTGTCCAGGACAGAGTAAGGATATAATAAAAGGCTTAAAAATAATATTCCTCGCACCATGCAATATTAGTGTTTCAGCCATTTTATTTATATATATATATATATATATATATATATATATATATATATATATATATATATATGGTGATTTTTTCAAGCGTAGCTTAGATGCGGCACAAGTCCGAAAGTATGGAGCACCCGGTGAGGATCAAACTCACTACTCAATCATAAATGTTCTAGCGAGACAAGATTGCTAACCATTATACATAGCTTAGATGTGGCACAAGGCACAAAGCATATATATATATACATACATACATATATATATATATATATATATATATATATATATATATATATTTCCAAGAGGATAGAACCCAGATAGAGATCAATGTCCAGGACAGAGCAAGAATATAATATAAAAGGCTGAAACACTAATATTAATGTTTATATTATATATATATATATATATATATATATATATATATATATATATATATATATATATATATATCGGAGGAACGGTGGAGTAGTGGATAGCGGAGTCGGAGAGCCGAGTTCGAGTTACAGTCGAATCACTTACGTACTAATATTCTTGAGAAAGGTATTAATCCTCTTCATCTCCTTCCAGTTATGGGTAAATCGCAGGACAGATTGGGTTCTACAGCCGTAGATGAGAAGGACAACTCTGAATTCAAAACCTGAGTGGGGTCGTCTGAAGACCTTGTGGCACGTAGTACACCAGGTCTCTCTATTCGGACCTTCAAAAAATGTGGTTGGTTCTGCACAAAGCCTTCACAACTATAATCAAATCACATGGGCTGGTGTCTGGCCGTCGGTTCCGTGGAACTGAACAGCTTGACTCTCATACGTCGAATACGACAGGGGAGTCCACGATATATATATATATATATATATATATATATATATATATATATATATATATATATATATCCTAAAAATCCTTGAAGCAATATGCATCAAACAGTTGAAACCTAACCTAAACAAAATCAACTATGGAATCTCTACAAATATCCATAATTGTCTATAATTGGTAACAGAAGCCATTGATTTATACCAACGGCTTCCCATACTTAATACTTCTCGAATTCACTTTCGCGTGGTCATGTGTGACGTCGTGAGCTGCGGTGCGATTTTCACTTCCAGCGTCTTATATGCACGTGTTTATCGTTGCTTGGAAATCATCCATGTAAACGGAAACAGACTATCATCATTGTCTAGTCCGTGTATTGCTTAATATGTTGTACAGTAAGTGACATCTTTGAATGGCTTATGTAAGCCGAAAGCTTAGATTGGATTAAAATTATGGATCAATATTGTGATTTTCTTTCTTCGTTTAATGATAATTTTATTAAGTTTATCAGACGTTAGGAAAAGAATTTACATAAAATAAATAGACAACACTTGTCTATATTATTTAATGAAACATGTATGAATATATATATATATATATATATATATATATATATATATATATATATATATATATATATATATATTAAAATGAATAAAGTCAGGCTTATATTTAATATTTAATTTTGTTTATACTTTATTTTCATAGATAATACAAAATAAATTATAAGCAGAAAATATATTAAATAATTTTTGGATTTTATCGATTGTCATTGTTTTACGCTAAGATACTTTTCGTGATCAGATAAAATCGATAGTGAAAAATCGTCACAGATTGTGTGTTTATAAACAATAATTCGGATTTTGCTAACCAGACGTTTCTCTATGGCTGAATGGTTAAAAGCACCTCAGTCGAAATGATGTTTTCCCTAATGGAAAACAGGGTCGATTCCTATCGGTGAACGCAGAAAATCAGAGAATTTACTTCAAATAAATTGTATGTATAAACTAACACGCACACACACACGCACACACACGCACACACACGCACATATATATATATATGCATATATATATATACATATATATGTCCGTACATAAAAACGTAGGTACGCGTATATGTACTAATTAATACATATCTTTGTTTTGTATAACCGCACTGAGCACTATATCTAACATCTAACTCACTCATGTCTTCTCTCTCCCCCCTCACTTCCTCACTTCGTTAATTTACATATGCTTAATACGGCCCGTCAAAAATGTGTAAATTTATTTTCATTTTTCGTTTCAACCTTTGGAAGTAAAGTCTGATGATCCGCAGTCCTTTGAAAGGGCTTGGTGAAATAATTTATTACATGGAACCTTAAAGTGGTCTGTTTTTATTTAATATATATATATATATATATATATATATATATATATATATATATATAGTCATCTGCAGACAGACTGTTTAGCTTTATCATAGCTCATCAGTGTGGCTAGACATCCGGTTGCCTTTAACTAGTATGGAAACCCGAATGAATTGGCGTCAGTCGGAGATTCTACCACTAAGCCGTTAGCGCACGGTAAGGATAAATGTGAATTTAAACGTACTTATTTTTAGATAAACACACAGTGACTGAGAGAATTCGATTCAATGCCTCGAAGAGTCTTACATTATTAGCCGTAATAGTCACTGTTTGCAAACCCACACTTCCTCCCCAGAGACCTCATCCGTAATAAACTTTTCAGGGCGTATATATATATATATATATATATATATATATATATATATGCTCCTGAATATAATAGGCCCTTTAATCAAATTTGAAGAATGAAAATCAACAAATTGATAGCAATATTGGCAATAAGATTGATTTTATTTATTCTCTATTATCCTTCTGATTAAACTCAAGCACAAACATAAAGATTTTACGGTTGGAATTTTTCGACACGCCTGTGCCCTTTTTCAATGAGACGAGGATTAAGCTATATATATATATATATATATATATATATATATATATATAATTAGTATCAGCAAAATGATCCGGATGGGATTTTCAGGATATATCTTCTTAATTCGACTCGCTAATGGATCATTCTACTAAAAATTAACATAAATATATTCGTATAAATATATCCGTTTTTTTTTTTTTAATTTCCGGATATTTTAAGATAGTGATGGGCTGTAAGTAAAATATAGCCTAAAAGAGGTACAGGGTTATTGAATGATCGGGACAGGTTATCCTGCTATTTAACTGTTGAGATATTGAGTGTTTCCGCGTGCGTGTATTGAAATAAGGGCAAACACATGCGTAGGGGAAAATACTGGTATATCTGAAGAGGTATTTACAACAGAGAGATTAGTAGTCAAACGAACGCAGGTTAGTCAGTAACAATCAGAAAGAGTATAACGTCCAACTGTATCTTCAGGTAGAGAGACGGGGGTGTGATGGTCACCTGATCTTCCCAGAACTCTATAGAACTCTCCTATTAGTAGTAGAGAGATCAGTCCATTCTGATGAGAAGGTGGATGCGCCCCAATATTAACCCATAGCTAGGAGGAGAATATATGGCTTTGTACCTTTCCAGAGGGTATTTGCGACTAAGTGAATTTAACAAAGGCGACTCTCTGATAGCCCATCTCGAGCTAATATCCACTGCACTACGTCTCTCGAATTTACGAATATAAAGAAAATCTAAATTTTAAGAAGGGTTTAAGTTCAGCACATACAGATCATAATCTTGCGTGGGTGTAAAGTTGATCTTGTGGTGTGAATCACAGAGTCCCGTGGGACAACCAATATCTACCACGCTGAGGACCATTTTCACGTAAATGGTGATCACTCGATCTAATATGGCTACGTTGCGGTGGCGGGAAAGCCAATCGAAACAAGGAGTTATTCGTTGATGTTTGTTGGCTCCCGACAGTGTGTTGGATACCATTTGCTCAACTTATAGGCCTTCATTATGCTATGCAGGTGAAGTCTCTTCCAGATGAAATCAGGAATCTGGAAGAGTTCGGAAGGCTCACCACAAGTTTCGCTGTTGTCTTTCATTCATGGCCGCCTTCAGAGCCTGATCATCCAGAACCTGGGATCAGCAACTGCAGGGTTCAGATCTCTCGAACCTGAACTTCTTGAATTAAAACCTGGCGGCGCATCTACTCAGGGCATTATCAACAAAGGGTTGACGTTTTCGGCGACTTGATGCGGCTACGTACAAGCACACCTTGTCATAAAGCAGACAACACGGAAACAACTGCTTCGACACCGCCATTTTCCTGGCCGCTTTTCGCGCTATGACTGGTGTTGTGTGCGGAAGGCAATGTCTCCAATCCGACACACATCGCCTATCCGACACGTAACACACTCATTTGCGTATCAGTGATCGACACAACATAAAAAACCCCAAAAAACGTCAGAGATGTTTTTGATTACCTTATATTAAAAAAACTGAAACATATTGTTAAAAACAAAGAAAATACTACTGAACTGTTATGTAGTATCAGTCCGCCATTATGACAGTGAATGCTAGACAATCACCCGACAGATTAAGAAAAGACTTGAGTCAACAGAAATGTGGTTCTACAGAAAGATGCTGAGAATGCCATGGACGGAACATGTGAGCAATGACGAAGTTCTAGAGACAATGACAGCAAAAAGGAAATTTATACTGAACGTCAGGAGGAGACAGTTGAATTTTATGAGGCACATAGTGAGAAAAGAGGGCTTGGAGAATCCGATACTCGCATGGCAGTTTGAAATTAAGAAGGTGTGGGGATAACACAACAACTCAACTGATAATAGCAGGTAGGAACAAAAAACCGTGAGGAGGGTAACCGAAAAACCCCGGTGTCACACGTCCAACCTTCTCACGAGCCAAAAGCCCTCTGATCCGAAACAGCAAAACGCGGCTGCTTTATACAGCCGAGGACCGACCACGATTTTCATGAGAATGGCGAGACAACGAGATTTCGCGTTAACTAACCGAGACCGCCCCGCATAAAATATGGGCGCCGCCATTTTGGTTCCTTTTACCGCTAGCAAACTGGAGTTTTGCACACCGCACAGATTCGCAGGCGTTTCCGAGGCAGGCCATTTTCACAATTTTCCCCACAGAAGGTCATAAGAAAGTAACGCGAACTGACTGCAGAGCAGGATTTGGAAAAAGACAACATTCTTTAAAAGCTACAAAGGCCCACGAAAAAGTTGAGAGCCATAATCGCCAACGTCTTGAAATGATGCGGCATATAGAATAAGAATGGCAATAATAATAATAATAAAAGGTAAAAGTAATTAAGAATATTCTTTAAATTTCTATTCGCGGCTATTTTGAAATATGCTTCATCCAATATATAGGCGGTTTTCTTTTTTCTTTTTTTTTTTTGCTTCCGTAGGGCGAAAAATATACTACGAATTAACGTAGCAAACTGAAGCAAACTCCTAAAATTTAGAAGATTTCACAAAGAGGAATCTGGAGGGGGTCACAAAGAGGGTTTGGAATGCATATTCGATAGTAAAATTTTAAAAACAAACGGCAAATGGAGAGGTATGTTTCTGTCAAATTGCAACCTAGGCAAATGGATCCTGATCATCGTCATGACAACTTCATCGAATCAGGGCCGATAGAACAACAGACTGCAGCCGTATCAGTAGCGGGTGTGACTAGAGTTCGATCGTCTGACGCAGCCCATCCTTCTCAGATCAACTTAAAATTCAGAATTATCTTTGTTTAAACAGTTTCCCCATCAAGGCTAATGTGGCAAGTCCTTCTCATAGACTAGCTGCAACCCGAAGCAAGAGATCTTAGCCTACTGTGTTATCAAAGGAATATAGAGTCATCGCTTTTCCACACGCAACAGTAAGAAATAAATGATTTTGACATAGAGTCACTTGTTTCACACGTTTTTACGACGAGATATGCAAGCGGAATAAGTAGAGCCCAAAACGCTTTAGTAGCGCTTAGAGAAGCTGCTCTGACCAACAGTAGCATAATATCGGAGTATTTGAAGTGCCATGTTGGGTAGGTTTCCTTGCATATATTTCCGGTAGGCGACACTGAAGCCACATTGTGTTTTAGTATTAGCTACCTTCTAGCCAGTTTGCATTGCTATAGATAGTGGTAATTATTTTGGTCTTTTTCTTCTTAAAACAACATCTTACGATAGATATAATGAAAACGAACAGGTGTAAGCCAGTAAAGAAAAAAAAAAACACCTACTCGCCTCAACCTTTCAATGTTCTTCATATATCTTCGCACTTTGTGAAACGAATTTAAAGTCTTCTCTCGCTGTTAATGAATTCTCTGTTCCAGGCTACCTTCGTCTTTGTCGAAAAGATTCGAGCGTACACGGTGTTCGTTTTTATATTTGGGAAAGTCTCCCGATTGTAAGTTAAATGACTCTTGAATCTCCAGGTTATTCTTTCATGTGCTTTCGACTTTCGTTATTGCACACTGTTAGCTATCTCTTTTTTATTTATGGTTCTCCTTCTTCCCAGGACTGTAATATATTAAATAAAATTTCTGATAATACAGAAATCTCTCTCTCTCTCTCTCTTTCTCTCTCTCTCTCTCTCTCTCTCTCTCTCTCTCTCTCTCTCTGTGTACATTCATTCATTACATGCTCATCACGTCAAGTTGCATTAGCCATCTAATTGTATTCAAACTTTCAATTTTTTCATTGCTTTGTCTCCCAGTCAAGTAGTGGATTTCCTTACTCGCTTCCTTATAAATCTGATCAGTACTTTCCTTTTTTTGATTTGTTGTAGAGCATTTCGGGTCACGCTGTGGTATCTTTTGAGATTTCTTTTGAGTCGTGTATAAGAAAGGGACGCCCTATTCTCACGATTACTTCACGTAATCAGCGTAAGTCAGTTATGGTTCATGCGATACATGACTGACGAGTCAGATTATTCCCGCAGTAGGTTGCCATTTCTATTCTGTGGTAGACCAGCTCTCATCCAAGGCTATAGAATCCGATCTACCCTCCTATTTACCCATAACTGGGGGGAGAAGAAGAGGATTTATACCTTTCCAAAGGGTATTAGCACGTCAGTCAGTTATGTGCCATGCGTGATACACGCTTAGGCGATCATGTATCTTTCGATACATGACTGACGAGCCAGATTTTTTTCCCGCAGTAGTTTACCATTTCTTTTTGAGGTAGACTAGTTGCCATCCAAGGCTATAGAACCCGGTCTGTCCTGCTATTTACCCATAGCTGGGTGAGGAAAAGAAGAGGATTTATACCTATTTCCAAGGGTATTAGCACGTAAATGAATGTAATGGATTCAACTGGAATTTGAACTTTCAGATTCCTCAGTCCGAGCCGCTATCCATTACTCCATCGTGCCTCAGCGTACTGGTTGGGATTTATTTCGTGGGTTTATTCCAAACACTCCTTGGATTGATATTCTTAACTTTTTCTTTTTGCTTAATGGTGTTTCTTCTTGGGTTGAAAGCCGGCATTTTTGTACTTTCTCTCAAATACGTCAATCTTCGCTTTGGTTCACGCTGTCTTTATCAGCCGATATGCTACAGAGGAATCACTTTTTTTCCGATTGTACCAGCGTGATACTTCGGATCGCAACATACGCCTATTTGTTTTCGCAATAATTCTAAACGGTGACTACGTTTTGTTTGCCGATAGAGTGAGGTACATTATAAAAAGTTTGGTTCTCGTGACTACTGGCGGATCTGTAATAGTGTGTTAGAGTAAGTGTTCCCTCTCTCCTCTCTTCACCAAATTTGAGGTGTTAGATACTTCTGTTGATAAATCAAAATGCTTTGTTTGTAAATTCTCTTCAAATTCTACTCCTTATCCGTCTGGAGTAACTTTGACTTCCCACTTAAAACTGAGTCTCTACTTAGTGATATGCATATATACCGTTCACGTTTTCTGCTATCATCTCTAAACTGGATCCCCACAAAGAATGTAAACTTTATGGCATCTCGGCAATGGTTCTTAAGAAATGTGCTTCTGAACAAGATCCTGTTACTCCATATTTAATTGTGGCTTTTTGTATTCCCATTTATTGGATGTGCATTGTGGTGTAAGGGGTATCGGTTCAGGGTGAGAACTTGGAGAGCCGAGTTCGAATTCCAGTCGGGTTTGTTAGATTCAATTACGCACGAATACCCTTTGGAAAGGTACGAATCCATCTCTTCTCCTCACCACCGCCACCACCACCGCGGCTAAAGGTTGAATAGCAGGACAGTCTACCGCATAAAGAAATGGCAACCTACTGCGGGAAAAATCTGCCTCGTCAGTCGTATCGAAAAATACATAATCATCCAATCGTGTATCACGTAACAGACTGTCTTGTTGGAAATCCTCTTCTGTAGTTCTAAACTTTAAGAACACAGACGTATTATCTGATCCTTCGGTCGGCATATTACCCCTCTACCGTTTTTTTTTGGGGGGGGATACTAGAGGCTCTAAGTATTTCTGAAATGGTTAAGTCTCACATATTGCAGGGTTTTCTTTCCGATAAGCAATATGGTTTCCGCTTATGTATGTCAAACGCTGCTGTACTAACGTTTATTACTCAAAGGGTTTAGCAAGCTTTATATAAGAACGATGAAGCTCGGGCTGTCGTTTTCGATATCTACAATGTGTCTGACAGGGTTTGACGTGCTGGTCTTCTTCACAAGTTGAAAGGTGACAGGATTTCTGGAGGATATTTTCAAATGATTCAGTCTTTCTTATCACATCGCTAAATGAATGTTAACTTTAATGGCCACTCTTCTAGATCTTTTTGCATTCATGCAGGGGTCTCATCAGGTCTCTATCCTTGGACTTACGTTGTTAATAATTTTCATAAATGATATTCCTGATGCCATTAGTTCTCAATTCGGCAATTATGTTAAAGACACAACTATTAACTCCCGTCTTAATAGTAATTATAATAGGTTCTTCTAGTACTAGAGTGGCAGCAAAGTCTCGTCATTTTAAAATTGAAATTGCTAGATGTAGCCGTAAGTTCTATGCTTACAGTTTCTTCAATCGCACTTCTCGCTTGTGGAACTCTCTTCTAGCTTCTTCCCTTTCTAGTTAATTTTGATCTTAAAAAATTATATGCAGTGTCAATCGGTATATTCTGTCTTCTCAATTACTGTTCTTTTATTGTTTTCTCTCTCATATTCTTAGTACCCCCCCAAACCGCGTCATAGCGGATTTATTGCCTTGAAGATACAACTATTAATTCCCGGCTTAATAGTAATTCTAAGAGGTTCTTCTAGTACTAGAGTGGCGGCAAGTTTTCATCATTTTACAATTGAAAATGCTAGATGTAACCGTAAGTTCTATGTTAACAGTTTCTTCTATCGCACTTCTCGCTTGTGGAACTCTCTTTTAGCTTCTTGCTTTCAAGCTAACTTCCATCTTTAAAAATTTAAATGCAGTGTCAATCGATATATTCTGTCTTCTTAGTTTGTGTTCTTTTATTGTTTTCTCTCTCATATTCTTGGTACCCCCCCACCCCAGCGTCTTAGCGGGTTTATTGCCTTGAAGACACAACTATTAATTCCTGTCTTAATAGAAATTATCTCCAGTTGCCTTGATCTATCCACTACCCTTCTCCTCATCCTTTCTTCTATCACTCCTATCTGATCTTGCTCCAAATTTTCTGTAACCCCTTGCTTCCTAGTGGCTTCCCGCCTTGCTTGGGGTGAAACGCTTATAAAAAAAAAATTCCATTCGGTTCGATAAGATCAAATTAGTAGCTTAGTAAATGACCTACAATGTGCTGGTAACTGGGACAAAGAATGGTTTGTTCATTTTAACGCTTTCGAAAACGAAAACTGCTCGCTATCAATCATCTGAGAGACCCTTTTTTGCCTTTCATCGGCAAAACTTGTGCTTACCTCCAGGTGAAGAACTCAGTGCCCTTTTCTCAGGTTAACGTCTTCCGGTAAGATGAAGTCGAAAGATTATATTGAATCAAATGTTAGGTCTGCAGCTACGAAAATTGATTCTCCGTGCCGTACCAGCCATTTTTTCTCGCCACAGTCTACCTTACATGTTTACAAGTTCGTCCTTGCTTTGAATATTGCCGATACATATGATCTGCAGCTCTTGCTATATATTTAGAGATTCTTGATAAAATTCAAGCAATAATCTGCAATGTTATTGGTCATGACATGTTATTTCGGATTTAGTCATATTTCTATTGCCATAACTTAGGTTCCTTGTGTATAGAAAATAAGATAGAAAAATAATAGAAAATAAATTATTTATTTATAAAATAATTAAAAAAATATGGAAATAAATAATTTATTAATAATTGTTCTAATGAACCTTCCTCTATAGTATCTAGACTTCATAAATTTAAGCGCAGTACTAGATTGGCGGCAAGGTCTCATCATTATACAGTTGAAATAGCTAGATATAACCGTATGTTCTATGCTAACAGTTTCTTCTATTGCACTTCTTGCTTGTGGAACTCTCTTCTTGCTTCCCAGTTAACTTTGATCTTCAAAAACTTAAATGCAATGTCAGTGGGTATCTTTTGTCTTCTTAATTCCTGTTTTTTTTTTTTGTTGTTGTTTTTCACTTATATTCTTAGTAACCCCTTGCGTCTTAGCAGTTTTATTATCTTGTTTGGCGTGAAATTAAAAAAACAACAAATTAAAAGAAATAAAATAAAGAATAAAACTATTAATAAAATATAAGTAATCATGATAAGTGTATTAACATAGAGATTTGGGATAAAAAAAGAAAAAACAATAAGATGGAAGAAAACTATTAATAAAATAATACTAATAATGAAGAATGTATTGGCAGTGAGTGTTGGTATAAAATGCAGACATATTACGATAGAATAAAAATTGTAATACAAATATATATGATAAATATTATTCCTCTTAAAGTATTTCTAGAATAAATTCTGTGTGCTTTACATGCTTTTAAATTTTCCATAAGCAAAGTTCATTTCGTGTACTGGCAAGCAGTAGATGGAAAAAGTATAAGAATTTATATTTATATGTGGCTATAATGTTATTATTATTATTATTATTATTATTATTATTATTATTATTGCCATTGTTATATTTAAGTAATAATTCATAGGTCGAGTCGTATAAAAATATTTGATATATTGAAATATTTCATAATTCAACCTTTAACATCTAAATTTTGAATAATATGAAAACATTTTCTTTAATTTTTCTCGCTTATTGATTTTTTTTAACGACCATCTCATTAATTTTCTGTCTGCTAAGATTTTAAAAGAATTTTGTATTGACAAATAAATACAGAGAAAATATTTTAATTCATGAGTAACAATGAGTTCCCTCCCTTTGTTATGCGACTTTGATATAAAAATAAACATCAATAAAAAAAACAAAAAAAAAAAAAACAGGAATTTTAGGCCGATTTTTTAAAATTTGTCTTTGATTTTTCTACTAGATAATGGCGTTAGAATAATATTGAAAGAAGTTGCGGGAAATGGTAAATCTATGAATGATTTTGATTAAACATCTCTCTTTCTATGTGTTTCTTGCAGTATGTTCCTATCTATCTATCTATCTATCTATCTATCTATCTATCTACAGAGTACGATGGATAAATTGTCGTTTATCTATCTATCAGAGCCTGTTCATATCTATCTATCTATCTATCTATCTATGTCAATTTGTTCCTATCTATCCATATCTATATCTATTATACATGTATGTATATATATAGGGATTTTCCAAGCGTAGCTTGGATGTGGCACAAGGGCGAAAGTAAGAGGAACCCAGTGAGGATCGAACTCACTACTCAGTCGTAATTGTTCTTGCTAACCATTACACCACCTTGAGGTGGTGTAATGGTTAGCTTGTCTCGGTAGAACGCCTTGCGCCACATCCAAACTACACTTGGAAAATCACTATATATATATATATATATATATATATATATATATATATATATATATATATATATGTATATATATGTATATATGTATATATATATATAAATCACTATATATACATATATATCAGTCACTATATATATATATATATATATATATATATATATATATATATCTTACCCTATTCATATCTGTGCTCATATCTATCTATGTCAGTTTCCTCATATCTATCTATCTATCTATCTATCTATCTCAACCTGTTCATATCTATATATCTATTCTCAGTATGTTTCTTATATCTCTCCCTTTCTCTCTCTTCCACTCTCGGTCTCTCTGTCTCTGTCTCTCTCCCTGTATATATAATTAAAGACACGCACATAAACACACACACACATCTATCTATCTATCTATCTATCTATCTATCTATATATATATATATATATATATATATATATATATATATATATATATATATATATATATATATATATATATATATGTGTGTGTGTGTGTGTGTGTGCAATAAGGGGTTAAAGTCAATTTTGAAATTACCAAATAGAAACAGCAGGGAAGTGCTAACGCATGACACCACATGTACACTCTGGGACGACAGGTAGCTAACCCTGTGCAGTATTCCATCATTCAGTCGAGTGGCAGGGAGGAACCAGGTCAGATGTATGGATGCTCCTGTCAGAATTTGCACCATGAACAAACAACACACTGGAGTCAAACCTGCAGAGATCTATTCCCAGATGTTGGCATGCTATGGAGCACATGATACTGTTTTTGCTCCACTCTAGTTGAACGCTTTTTCTGATCCACCAGCTGGGTATGACTGCTAGGTTTTAATATATTTATTTTCCTTATTTTTATTAAAATACATTTTATTATAATTTTTATTTTTTAATAAATAATAAAAATAGTAAATGTTTTGCAGATAATTATATATGATGCTCCACACACGAATTCGACGTATGAGGGTCAAGCAGATTAGTTCCTAGGAAACCGACAGCCCGACAACAGCACATGAGATTTGATTATAGCGGTGAAGGTTTCGTGCAGGACCATCCACACTTTTTGAAGGGTCGAATACAGAGACCTGGTGCACTACGTGCCACAAGGTCCCCAAACGACCCTCCGCAGGTTTTGAATTCAGAGTTGTCCTTCTCCTAGACCAGTTGCCATCCAAGGCTATAGAACCCAGTCTGTCCTGCTATTTACCCATAGCTGGAAGGAGAAGAGGATTCATACCTTTCCCAAGGGTATTAGCACGTAAGTGAATGTAATGGATTTGGCTGGAATTCGAACTCGGCTCTCCGATTCCTCAATCCAAGCCGCTATTCATTACTAGTATTAGCAAACTGATGTGGGTAGGATTTTCAGGATATATTTTCCTAGTGCAAGTCTAAGCTGTATCATTCTTTTGCAGATTAATATAAGTATAATCGTATACTTATATACTTCTTTTGTTCTGCCAATATATTATGGTCATGAGGGGTCGTAAGTCAGACATGTTAAAAAAAATGTTGTAAATTTCTCGTGTGATCGGAACACAATTTTGGAAAACGTCAAAATTTGTTGGCAGTGGGGCAATCAAAACAAGAACCAAATAAACAAAAGCCAAATAAAATTAATGAAAAAATTAAAATATAGTAGGCAAGCAAAGCGAATTGACCCTTAGGTGAATATTTGAAGACTCCCCTCCCCTGATGGAGGGAGAAAAGATGCAGAATATTAAGAACAGTAAATAAACAATTTTTTCACTGTTTATATTCGGACTATTGCTCTAAAAAAAAATTTTATTACAACATTTCGATTGTTGGACCTTCCCCCGACCTTCTTCAGAGGTATATCGATTTTCGTAAACTACAGGGAACTGGCTGACCTCTTTGTAGGTTACCCAGATCGATGTACACCTGAGGAAGACCGGAGGGAACAACGGCCGAAAGGTTGTGATAAAAACAACAAAGATGAGGATTGAATATAAATTTTGCAAAAAAAAATGATAACTCCTCATCCCAGAAATTCAGATAGAAACTTTTTTAATACAAGATGTCGGCCAGTGAAAAGCTCGAGAGCCACTCCAGATAGAAAGTTACGTTTAAGATGAAGGCTATGCAATATAATCGTTCCTGACCTGGCATCTCGACTTCAGTCATTTTCTAACCAACGTGGCTTCCCTCTGTCTTTTCTTTAAATATTTTCATGACAACTGCTCTAATAAGATTTTCTTCCTAATACAACGACTATATGAATTTAAGCGTGCTACTAAATTGGCATGGCCCCACCCGTTTATTGTTGAAATAGTTAAATGCAACCGACACTTCTAATCCAACAGTTTCTTTATCGCAATTCCCTACTGTGGAAATCCTTTCCATTCATTTGCTTGCCTAACAGCTACAATCTTCAAAAATTGAAATGAAACGTCAGTCGCCATCTTCTATCTTCTTGAATCCCATTCATATTTTGTCCTTTCCTCAATCCTCCCTATATCCATTATTTATTGGAAACAATATTCAAGCAAAGATATTAGGAAGAAATAGGAAATATTGCCATTAATGTCAAATTAAGAGAAGAAAAATGAGCAACCTCAATGAAAGGCTGACAGCGCTAAGAGAGGGAGAGATGAAAATAATTCATCGCCTACAAGGCGGTGTAAACACTTTTGAACTCTGTCAGGGCTGGAAAGTGAGGATTGGCCAACTCCAGCCCAGATTTGGCACTAGGTCTCCAGATTCGCTCTGATTAGACACTTCAAAAGCTAGAAGGATTACATCTGGAGTCAATTGTTTTCTGGTTAGCGGCATAATGAGACGGCCGTCTTTTCCAGCTGTGTAGAGATGTCAACATATTGAAAGAGATAGACAGATTTGCATACACAGATCTGTACATTTATCTGTGATAAATGATTGATGTTTTTTTTTTTCGATCAAAAACCACCAAAAGAAGATACAGACTTACCAACCCATAATTTATTTGGCAATGGATCCGGAAAGACTAAAAAGAGCTTAAGGGAAACTGAAGAATTTCTGACTCCGGTTTTATGCCGGAATAGAAAAATATTCCGAAAAAAATACTTAAGCAAAGAAGAATTTTGCTGAACACACCTGCAACATCCGATAGACGCCCTCTCTCTCTCTCTCTCTCTCTCTCTCTCACACACACACACACACACACACACACATACACGAGCACATGCACAGACACACGCACTCACACACCCGCATGCAAAGACATATACACGCATACACATCCGCACTCACTCGAAAACAGACATGTACGCACAACATGCATTTACAGTCGCACGCACGCACGCACACACACACACACACACACACACACACACGCACAAATGCACAGAGACAAGCACATACACGTACATATAGACACAGGCACACACACATACACACACACGCACACAAGCGTACACACGAATACTGTATTTTCCGGCTTTGAAGAGTCACCCTAATATTGGAAAAAGATTTAAGGATAAAAAGGTCATTCGCATTCAACAACATATTCACCATGCGTCACGTATTGTTTACATTAATCACTCGTCCGATTTTGTTTGTATGACAATGACATACTAGTCAAGAACAGGAAGGTCCCTGTCGCTGATAGTAAACAGAGCATGTTTCAGCTTGTGACTCGGCTCCAGGAAGGTTTATAGTTTAGGAAATACTTGTAACAGCTAAGTACTGAGGTTAGATAATATGAGAGGTTAAATTAGATAGCTAACATTATAGTGTAATGACTCAACATACAAATCCACGTCTTGAGACCGGGTGTTGCCTTACATTCGTCTTGGAAGACGCACACGTATTTTCTAGGGTATTTTTAGGGAGAAAAATGTGCGTCTTGTAAGCCAGAAAATACGGTAATTGTTATGCATATAGTTCTGTCTTAATTGGGGTCCTGTTTCCGGTTTCTTTATAAAATAGGCATTGAGCAATTTTTTGTTTAGCTAGGTGCCTGTTTCTTTCTTGTATGTCCTTTGTTGTCTTTTTTTCGCAAACTTAGAATTTGTAGGGTCAGTTTTAACATTTTGCCTTTTGCTATTAGTATGTTTATATATATATATATATATATATATATATATATATATTTGGTTGGATAGATGTGAGTTTGTGACCCTGGGTTTCACGCATTTAGGCAGCAATGTTTTTTATGCATGTTTCATTAAAAACGATAAAGTACTACGGTTAAGCTTCTTTTTTTACCCTATTCTACTCCTTGTAAGTTCTCCTGTTAATTGTTTTGTAACTTAGTGTTCTGCGTTTTTTTGCATGTATCCGTTTTACTTGTGTTCGCACAAGAGCTTTCTTTTTTGGAAACAGAGTGTGTAGAAACTGTTCAAGTGTTCTATAGTTCCGAGCGCTTTCGGCTATACATTTAGCCATTGTCAAGGATGATTTTATTTTTTCAGTTTAATTGAGCGTGTGTGTATATATGTATGTTTTTAGTGTGCTATAGAGATGTTTTATTTTCTGAGCACGGTTAGCACATTGTGGCCGTGTTCGTAGTTATTATTAGGTAGTAATACTCTTAACAATATTCTGTTTGTTCAACTCGTACAAAAACCACCTGTAGTTCATACTGCAACTATACTGAGCAGACATGAATTACAGTTTCTGGGATCAACAATCTGAACAAGATTGTCACGCTCAAGCCCTCGACCACGATGATTTGCAACTTCGTGCTAGCACATCTATCGTTGGCCCCTAAGGGTCTCGTCTACCTAGTTCCATTCACAAGTCTTGGGTCGACCCGTGGTATGGATTTTAGGCACTTTCCAAATGTGCCGCACGCTTCGATCGCCCCTCCAGAACGATGACATCAGGAAGTTTCCTTCCTGATAAATCGACCACGGTGAGAATCGAACCCGGGTCTCATGGTAAAAACCTACCTACTCGCCCATAATATAATATATATATATATATATATATATATATATATATATATATATATATATATATATATATATATATATATATATATATATATATATATATATATATATATATATATATATATATATATATATATATATATATATATATATATATATATATATATATATATATATATATATATATATATATATATATATATTATATTATATATATATATATATATATATATATATATATAAAGGAACAGTCAGATTTAAAATACAGAGTTCTTTAGCATTTATTCTTTGCTGTATCCTCAATGTGAATGATACACAGCGAAGAAAGAATTAATATATTTATTCAGCATCAGTATCCGGAGCTAACGGATGCATGCAAAAAACACAGAACACTAAGTTACTAAACAATTAACAAGACAACTTACAAAGAGTAGAAGAGGGTCAAATGCTGTATAGCCAAACGAATTAAAATCAGTCCAAATATTAATCAGCTTGGTGTTAATTTACTAATCAACTGTCGAAGTCTTTAATCGTAGACTATTTAAGGCTATGAGCCTGGCCACCTCGTAGTGTGCTGAAGGGGTGCTAGCTACTCAACAACATTTTTAAAAACCGTGCTCGATACACAGTAGAGCATAATATTATAATTATAATTATTCTTATTTAAAAATACGTATTCATCGCGACACAGAAATTACAAACTCACACTTGACCTTTAACTTATATTTACTTTGATACCTTAAATTATACTTGTATCCTGATTCGTAAAAAACAACAACACACACTTAAAAATATTTAGAATTCTCATTCCCCCAACAACTTAAAGTATATAATGCTATTTAGCTTATAAAAAACGGTAAATCATTTTTCGAAAGTTATTCACTGTCGCTTGAAAATGAAATGAAAACTATATATATATATATATATATATATATATATATATATATATATGTGTGTGTGTGTGTGTGTGTGTGTGTATATCTGACGGAGGAAACGTTACTTACCACTACAAGCCGAGCATCGCGTCATGTTCCTAACCAGATCGAAACTGCGTTTGCTTCCTTTTTTATTCAAGAGCGTAGATTTCTACTAGACCGGAAGTTATCCGTGATTGTACTATAAATTGCCAACAGGTGTCGCCGTGTCTGATTGGGAAAATTCTAGCTGACGGATGGTACACAATTCGGTACCTAATCAATATCGTCTGGCTCACCGCGGCGAGTGGGTAAGACGTTGAACGACCCGAAACCCCTAATGAACCTCGGCTAGAAACATCACTGATAATGTGTACCAAAGCATCCAATTGATGTATTTTAGGAAATATCCTCCTTTCTCATGACCGTACCGATCGACGTGGACACATAAGCGACGATGATGCAGCCAGTCGCCGCGAACCAGATATGTTTTCTGCCTCACGAAACACCATCGAAGCGTCCATCCTGGTTCATTCTTTGATGTTCATCAATATTTTGGACTACCTCCCCACTCACGTCTATCCATTTCCAAGGTACCTTGAAGGACCATCTTGGGTAGGGTATTGTGGTGGATGACATGTCCAATCCACAACAGCTTTCTCAACTTGTTGCCAAGAGAGACTCCTGAGGGCCAACCAGTTGTTACTTGGCCCTGTACAAAGTCATTTCTCTTGTGTTCTGTTCTCTGCATGAGATGCCGAATGTGCATCTAAAGCATATCGTTTCAAATGTTTAAACTATCTTGGTGGTTTCTGTTATCAGAGTCCAGGTTAGAGCAGTATGGACACTACCAGAGATTTGTAGAGGTTCATCATGGTTGGAAAGCTGGTATTTTTGCCCTTCCAAATCTTACTGAGTTTTGCCATTGCCGATGTTGCCCAAGCCATTCTAGTCCTGCTCTCTGTTGTAGAGAGCGCATCTTTGGTGAGGGTAACGTCAAGGTATCTAAAGGCGTCCACTTCTCCCAGTTGCTCTACATTCATCAAGACCTGGCCCCTGATGTTGGTTGAGCTGTTGACCAGGACTTTACTCTTCTCATTGCTCACTTCCATTCCATAGGCCGCTACAATGTCTGTCAATCTGTTGGTGAAACCCTGCATTTCGGAGTTGCCGCCACCCAGCAAGTCAATGTCATCTGTGATGCGTAAGTTGTTAATGATTTTCCCTCCTATGGATATAGTGGACTGAAAGGCTTGGTGGCTGTCTCGTATGATGTTCTCAAGAGAGAAATTGAACAACGTTGAGGAAAGCAAACGGACGCCAATTTCGGTCTTGGAATTGTCAACCACCTGACTGCTGAAGAGAACCGCACTACTGGGGGTCTTATACAGTGTCGCGATAGTCTGGATGGGGCTCTCCCAAAATTCCTCAGGACATGCCATAGACCGTCATGCCACACTATTCCGAAGGTCTTCTTGAAATCTATAAAGTTATGGAACAGATCCCGCATCAGTGTGACGTGTTTAAGTACGAAACAGCCCTTTAGAAAAAAAAGGATAAATAAATAAATAAATAAAAACAAAATTCTCTAGACACTTAAAGACATATTATGGTGCCAAAAGCTATCTTTCGCTATAACTGACCAGACGATGTGCGCACATGAATTCCATCATTCGTTTTGAAATGCACACCCCGACCCTAACTCGGCTTGTCCTCTTTCCGAAGCTGATTGATATGTGGATAAAAATTATGTCTTTGGCCCCTTACTAAAATGGTCGTCCCAGCCGAATTTTGCGAGTGAACATGCTTACAAAGATGCGTAAATTTCAAGATTGGTTATTGCTAAATTTTCGCTTTAGGATGAAACAGGGCTTGATACTTTAATTCAATTCAATTTTAATAATTATATTGAGATTTTCGGCTCTCGTTTTTGAAACATGAGAACACTAATGTAGTGAAGGAATTATAATTAAAAAAAAATAATGATAATTTAAGCTCTACTTCTGTATGTAGCATTGTTTTTTTTTTTAAAATAAAATAAAAATACTAAAGAAGTCCGGATTATTTATCTAAGGTGTTCTTTCCTATTTTTCTACATATCTGCACGCACACACACACACACACACACACACACACACATATATATATATATATATATATATATATATATATATATATTATAGATTTTCTGTGATCAATACAATAATTCTTGTCGAGAGTTCCGATAAATGATTGATAATTTACGAAACACTGGTGCGACCTTCGATAAATATTGAACGTTTTTACTTCTAATTTAATAAACAAATACGTACATACATACATAAATACATACACACACACACACACACACACACACCACATATATATATATATATATATATATATATATATATTGTTTATTGTTGTGTTGTTGGTAAACATATAAGAGATATTTAGTTTTTTTTCCGCCGTATTTGTTTTGATTCTGCCACGATATATCGATGTATTAGTCTTCGATTCTTTCTTCGTCTAGAATGTATTTTTTCTTATAGGAAAAAAAATGAAATCCATGAATAATTTAATAAATAAACGACATTTTATAGCCTCACCTACATTCTACAGACCGAAAAACATCAAGCAAACATTAACGGTTGTTTTCCTCACCGCTAATGACATCATCAAATTAAACGAACCATAGAAGAATAAAAATACCAGAACAACAAAAACACAATAAAAACAACAACAAAAGCAATAATAATAATAATAAACAACAAAATCAATAATAATAATAATAATAATAATAATAATAATAATAATAATAATAATAATAATAATATAAACACTACTCAGACCCGGTTATGGAGATCGGACATGTTCCGCATTTTGGGCCTTTACAATACACTCAGGCAGAACAATCAAACTTAATCGAACAGTCATCGTGATCAAATACCACTTCTTTCATATTGATATGCTAGTTCCTGCAAATTGTAATGTACCTACGGAGATCCTCAAAAAAATTCTATCAAAGTACAGTGATCTTGAAGTGGAAATCTAAAAAAAATGTTACATATGAGGATATCAATAATTCCGGTTGTATTTGGAGCTCTCGGTTTGATTGGAAAATCTTCCAATAAACTCATTGAAGGAATCCCTGGTAGCCTATGGCTTAAAATACAAAGACAATCTACTCACAAATACAGCTCACACATTATGAAAACTTTATCTATGTTAAATATGTGTGATCTTCGGTTGTTTATTTTTTACAAAAATTATCAGAGGAAATACCGAATTGATATATGTTATAGTTTTCCCCTTGATGTCCCACACATATATATAAAAAAATAAATAAATCGACTCTCCCGTCGAATTCGACGTATGAGGGCCAAGCAGATCAGTTTCCAGGAAACCGACAGCCCGACAACAGCACATGAGATTTGATTATAGGGATGAAGGTTTCGTGCAGGACCATCCACACTTTTTGAAGGGTTGAATACAGAGACCTGGTGCACTACGTGCCACAAGGTCCCCAAACGACCCCCTCAGGTTTTGAATTCAGAGTTGTCCTTCTCCTAGACCAGTTGCCATCCGAGGCTATAGAACCCAGTCTGTCCTGCTATTTAACCCATATCTGGAGGGAGAAGAAGAGGATTCGCACCTTTCCCACGTAAGTAAGTGAATGTAATGGGTTCAACCTGGATTCGAACTCGGCTCTGCGATTCCACAATCCAAGCCGATATCCATTACCCCACCGTGCCTCCTTTCCCCCCGCACACACATATATATATGTGAGAGAGAGAGAGAGAGAGAGAGAGAGAGAGAGAGAGAGAGAGAGAGTGTGTGTGTGTGTGTGTGTGTGTGTGTGTGTGTGGAACTATGGAATTTTTTCTCTCTATGTTAAAATGTCATAGTCATGGGCGTATTAAAGCGTGAATAAACTGTTCCTTTACAGGCATTTCAGAACATTACTGCAGTATTCATAGTTCATATTCATAATACTGTTCAGTGCCAGCTTTAGGTTTTTAATATAAATTGTCTCTAGTATCTGTAATCTGAATTTGTTGTTTTCATGGTATATTATAGTTGTATTGTCGATTAGTAATTTTTTTTATATTGAGAATGCGAACAGGAATGTTGTAGATGCCTCGCAATGGACGAATGGTCAGACATGTGTAATGTAAGCCTTCTTGTTAGTGTATTTGTCGTATACCCAACATATATATTTTTTTGTTTTGTTTTGTTTTGTTTTTTGTCGGAGGTGCATTCTCCTAAAGAACATTTAAATTGATATATAATTTTGGTTTTACGTAATACATCAGTTGGTGGGGAGGAGTTATTGCTAATAATTAAATTGGTTGTATATGTAGTTTTGTAATACGTGCAATCCTGAAAATGAGCTTGGAAAAAGATCGAAACTACTTGGAAAATGAAAATAAAAGAAATTTAAACAGCTATAGCACATTTCCCTCATGCTTTAATATTAATACATGGAAGATTATGAACAGATTTTAATAAAAAATAGCAGATATAATGTCTGTAAGTTATTCAATCAGACATATATATATATATATATATATATATATATATATATATATATATATATATATATATCGTAGGATATTTGGGTTTCTCTTTCTATGAGAGAACATCAAGATTTTGTTCTATTAAAGTCCTTTGAATTCAAATAAGAACGATATCTTTGACAAGAAATGTAGCAACATTCAGAAGGTACTCAGGGAAAAGTTTACCGATTCTTTAAAACAATATATATATATATATATATATATATATATATATATATATATATATATATATATATATATATATGTATTTTGCCAGCGAGAATTATTTGAAACAAGTTTTGTCGTATAGAATCGGTAACAATTTTTTATTAAGTTTTTCAGATATACAAATAAAATTAGATTATAATAAAAATATGTCAAAAATCGCTACACAAAAAAGCTTTCATATTTCAATACTATGATTGTACCTCTTCAGGCGATGGTAAGTAACTGGTGATTTGTATATATATATATATATATATATATATATATATATATATATATATATATACACATATATATATATATATTAAAATTGGACAAAGTCCGACAATTTATTAAAGACATTTTGTGTTTAACATTCTTTTTATAGATACAAGTATTTAAGTAAATGCTCTGTTTATAATAAATGTTATTTAATACTGTTTATTATAAACAGAGCATTTACTTAAATACTTGTATCTATAAAAAATGTTAAACATAATAAAACCTTAATATATATATATATATATATATATATATATATATATATATATATATATATATATATATATATTATGTGCATAAAGTAAAAAAATGGAAAGAAGGAATAACGAGGCGGGATACTTACTCCATTGTCATTTTTCTTATTGCATTAAATTTAGTAGTATATATATATATATATATATATATATATATATATATATATATATATATATATATGTGTGTGTGGAGTGTATATGTGAGTGTTTACGGGTCAAAGCGTGCAAATCTACACAGTTAGAAATTAAAATCTTATGTTTGTTAACTCAATTAAAAAAATAAAATAAATATCTGAAACTCTAGAGAGATGCCTACATATATGCATAATAATAGGTGGTTATTTGTTTCCGGCCACACACGTCTGCTAGGGTAAGTAGTATGTCCCTATTATAGACGTCAGCTCAAACTCCAAAGTCCATTGCGGTTTGTATTGTTGCTATGCTGAGCAGACCATACATACATACAGGAATTCATATATACATATATAAAGGGTATTTCGACAGAAAGAAGTCTTTCAGATATGTTTGAATATCGATAATTTCTGTCTATCCCATTTTATAATCAGTAAATTTTCCAAAGATCATTTTTTTCTCCTGAGTACTTTCAAATGTTGCTACATTTCGTTTTTGAGTAATTCTAACAATCCCTCGTGAAATTTGTTCCAGCAAATGAGGGAACACTGGAGAAAAAATGAACTTTGGTAAGTTTACCGATCGTTTAAAACATCTTATATATATATATATATATATATATATATATATATATATATATTGATCCATATTTTTAATACAATCTAAGCTTTCGGCTTACATAAGCCATTATCAAAGATATCAATTACAACATATTAATCAATATACGGACAAGACAGTGATGATAGTCTGTGATTGTTTACATCGATGAAACTATGGAATCTCTACAAATATCCATAATTGTCTATAATTGGTAACAGAAGCCATTGGTTTATACCAACGACTTCCCATACTTCATACTTCTCCAATTCACTCTCGTGTGGTCATGTGTGACGTCATGACATGCGGTGCGATTTTCGCTTCTAGCGTCTTATATGCACGTGTTTATCATTGCTCAGAAATCATCTATGTAAACAACGACAGACTATCATCATTGTCTTGTCCGTATATTGCTTAATATGTTGTAATTGACATCTTTGATAATGTCTTCTGTAAGCCGAAAGCTTAGATTGTATTAAAAAATATGGATCAATAATGTGAATTTCTTTCTTCGTTCAACGATAATTTTATTAAACTTATCAGACGTTATGAAAAGAATTTACATAAAATAAATAGACAACACTTGTCTATATTATTTAATGAAACGTGTATGAATGAAAAGATGCTGCATAAATACACAATATATACATACATACATATATATATATATATATATATATATATATATATATATATATATATATATATATATATATATATTACCTTGGCAACATGGGATCCGTTGTCTAATCATCCTCATTTTCCCCGAGTTGATAAATCGTTATCTTAGGACTTCTTACTCTTATTACTCTTTCGCCATAATATTATTTTCCTTTTCATCTCATGCTCTATGACACTTAGTTACTCTTTGTGTCTTAGTGGCTTTATTGCCTTGCTTGGGGTGAAATGATTAGAAAATCCTGATCTATTGACGCATGCACAGAAGGACACTTTTATTACATTTTTTTTTTGCCAAGTTACATCAAGGCCGCGTATACATGAAATGTCTTTTTTTTAAAGAAAGTTTTATATAGATCATTCAAAGGAGAATGCTAACGGATAAAAAGTACATACTATTCATAAATTCTATAGCAACAGACAGAAAGAAATTCTTTTAAATTTCTGAAATCTTTACACGAGTTCTACTTTGAAAGCATTTCATGGATGCTTTTTGGTTAAATTTTTTTCTCAGAATATTTCATCGAAAAAAATGTACTTACCAAGTTCTAACCAACGTTCCATTAAAAACTTTCAGCTTTTGTTGTAATTCCCTAAACACTTCGTCCAAATGCATTCTATATATATATATATATATATATATATATATATATATATATATATATATATATAAAAAGAACAGCAAGATATATAATCCGGTGTTCTTATAGATATTTTATTTTTACAAAATAGTGCTCAATGTAAATTTACAGAGCATTAATTTTAGAAATTAATTGATTTAAAATATGTTTTTTCGCTACACAGTTCTAACCATGTTTCAAAAATGGAAGCTAAAAGCCACGAATTTAATTTTGCAATTAAATTAAAGACATTAGTTCCAATGGAACTAATGTCTTGAATTTAATCACAAAATTAAAGCTTAATTTAATCACAAAATTTAGCTTCCATTTTTGAAACATGGTTAGAACTGTGTAGCCAAAAAAAAACATATTTTAAATCAATTAATTTATAATATTATATATATATATATATAAAAAGTCATTCACAGACAGACGGTTTCGCAGCTCTTCAGTATGGCTAGACAACCGGTTGCCTCTAGCTTGGATCGGAACCCGACTGAATTGCTGTCAGTCAGAGATTCTACCACAAAGCCGTCGGCGAACGGAATGTTTGAACTTGAATTTTACCGTATTTATTTCTAGATAAACACACACAGTGACTCAATTCGCTTTTGCCGAAGAGTCTCGCTATATCAGCCATAATAGTCACTGTTTACAAAGCCACACCTCTTCCCCAGAGAGCTCAACCGAAATTAATTTTTCAGGAGCCTATATAAAGTTATCCACAGACAGACTGTTTCGCTGTTTCACAGCTCTTCAGTGTGGCTAGACATCCGGTTGCCTCTAGCTAGGATCGAAACCCGACTGAATTGGTGTCAGTCGGAGATTCTACCACTAAGCTGTCGGCAGGGATGAAGGTGAGTGTAACAACAAAATTGTCCAAATCGTGTAACGGCAAAACTGTCCAATTGTTCCATTAAGCTTGGAAATCATTAAAGATATCTTACTGAATTTCTCTTAGGTTTTTATAACACTATTGGACTCCACTTTAAACAATAAGAATGTATAATTACTCTTCAAGATTAACAGAAGAATCCTGATCAAATCGATCATAAAACGCCCTTAAGGGTGAAATGTTCGATAAATCTTTGCAGTCAGTAAATTAAACTCTTATTTCCGTCTTGAATATTATAGCTTTCGTTTCCTGTTGAACGCTCTTTTGGCACAAGATCTGTTGACCTAAAATGCGTTAACTCCTCGAAATTTCATATATTTTGATGCTGTGTTACTAATAATAATCGCACTGTTAAATATGTTAGTATAAATACTTTTAATAAAATGTATTTGCATTAACATATTTGGCAGTTGTTCGTCTTAGTATTGAAACTGGCATTCATTTTTGTACTTCCATATTGAGTGATGGGAACATAACATTGAAAAGGGCACGGAAGGTTTGACAGAAATGTTAGAACATTCAAGAAACAGACTGAAATGTTGGTCAAAGAAGAACAAATAGCTTCGAAAATGTCAGAAAAAAGACACTTGAGAAACACAAGGCAAAACATTAATAAGTCGATTGCATGTATAGTGCAACTTCTGAATGTTTTCTACCTGCATTTTAACCGCTCTTGAAAAAATGTACTTTATGTATAGTACAACTGGCCAATGAAAATACATGATTATTAAATTTTACAAAAGATTTATGTGTGCATAGTGTTTGTAGCAATAATATTGCAGATTTGTCTGGATTTTATAAAGAATTTTGAAATATAAACCAGGAGCAATATGTAGCAATATTCGCGACATGGATGACTGCTAGACTTATACATATGTCAAATAGTTTCAGGAGAGAAAAATCGTACAGCACGACGCAATAAACCAAACTTCTTGACAGCAGACCTACTAATGAATTCAGTATAGTTTTTCCACTTAGTGTCTTTTAGTCCGAGAAAGCACAACGAATCACTCTCCAAGAGGATAGCATCGGCCATGCTGATGGAAGGCAGAAATGGGGTCTCTTTTATGATTAATAGAGAGCAGTTTTGTTTTGAAGGTGTTAAAATTAATGAGCCATTCTATTCCTCCAGTTAACAACAGACTATAGGTCTCTTTATTAGGTCAACTGTTAATTTAACCTTATCGATCTGACCAGACTTACTATCGCGACAGGAGTCAATTGTTGTGTCATAAGCAAAGATACCAATTCTAGAGCTGATGCTATCAGAATATTTATGTAATATTTATTTTAAACAGTTAATGTTCTTTGAAAGTCAATAACCGTTAATATTTGTAAATTTAAACATTAATCTTGCTTGCAAGTCAATAAACACTGCATTTATTGTTATTTAATGAGGGTGCATTTTTGAAGACACTCGGTATATATATATATATATATATATATATATATATATATATAGATAGATAGATAGATAGATAGATAGATAGAACAGAACAGACTGAGATAGATAAATAGATATAAACAGGTTGAGATAGATAGATAGATAGATAGATAGATAGATAGATAGATAGATATGATATGAACAGGCTGAGATAGATAAATATATATAAACAGGCTGATATATATATATATATATATATATATATATATATATATATATATATATATAGATAGATAGATAGATAGATAAAAAATATGAACAGACTGAGATAGATAAATAGATAGATATAAACAGGCTGAGATAGATAGATAGATAGATAGATAGATAGATAGATAGATAGATAGATAGATGAACTGAGATAGATAGATAGATAGATAGATAGATAGATAGATAATGAATATGATAGATAGATAGATAGATAGATAGATAGATAGATAGATAGATAGATAGATAGATAGATAGATGATATGAACAGGCTGAGATAGATAGATAGATAGATAGATAGATAGATAGATAGATAGATAGATAGATAGATAGATATAAACAGGCTGAGGTAGATAGATAGATAGATAGATAGATAGATAGATAGATAGATAGATAGATATGAACAGGCTGAGCTAGATAAATAGATATATAGATATAAACAGGCTAAGATATATATATATATATATATATATATATAGATAGATAGATAGATAGATAGATAGATAGATAGATAGATATGAACAGGCTGAGATAGATAGTTAGATAGATATAGAGAGAGATAGACAGATAGAGAGAGAGAGATAGCGAGAGAGATAGATAGCGAGAGAGAGAGAGAGAGAGAGAGAGAGAGGGGAAGACAGTGTGCGTGTACGTAAAATGTGTAGATCTTTGTCGAAAGAGAGGAAAGAAACTAAACTCTCATGTTAAAGCAACCATCACAGTGAGAAACGTGTAAAATGGCAAAGATTTACAGTACAAGGCAAAAAAAAAAAAATATTTTTATCAGGACAAGTGAGTAATAGAATTCGCTTATTAATACAGGCTATTAATGCAGGTGTACATATGTACATTATACAAGTAAAAAAAAATGATTTAATATTTTGATGGGTAACCTTTTGCCTTACATTTTCGTGGCATACAATCGACTAAATTTTTAGTAAGTCAACGTCCTTCGACAGATTTTTCCAGGATTACTCTAATTCGTGGAAAAGCTTATCTTCTGCGTTAACTTTGCTCTGACGGGCACTCTTGTCCATTATCTCCGAAATGTTTTAAATTGGATTACGGTCAGGACTCTGATTAGGCTACTGGAAGAGTTGGCAATCAAAGTAGTCAAATCAGAGAAAATAAAACATGTGCGGAAATTTATGTATCTGGGAAGTTTTTTTTTTTTTCTCAACATAAAATCGTATGTGTGACATTGAAATCCGAAGGCGTATTCTGATAGCGAACAAAGCATTACAAATGCTTAGCTTAGTACTAGAAAAACTTAGCTATAAACAAGGAAGACTGTTGCGTTTATATCTTTCCTCCTGTACTGCAATGAGTGCTGGACAATCTTCTCAAAGCGAAAGAAGAGACTTGAAGCAACGGAAATCAGGTTCTACAGAAGGATGCTGAGGGCACCATGAAGCGAACATGTTAGAAACGACGAAAGAAACAATGCAATTATTAATAAGAAGAGTTTAAATTAATGCAATGAATGTAAGATTTCACATCTGTAGCACCATCCCTTCATGGTCAGCCTAAGAATTTTTCAGCCCATCCTATATATATATATATATATATATATATATATATATATATATATATATATATATATATATATATAAAGAAAGTGGTTCCCACTAACATTTACATCATGAAGGAAATCTTAAAAGCGTTTTTTTTCAAAGCGGTTCGACTCTTTGTTTCTTGTGCAATCAATCAGTTGCTGAATGTCGATTGTTTGCAGCCTGATTCGATCGTTGATTAAATTCTTCTTTTTCCTTTTTCTTATTCAACATAGGAAAATATAAACTAGCGATGAAAAATGTATTTATTACGAGACTCCAAAAAGCCAAATAGATTACAAAATGTCAACGGAAAATGGTCGACAGAATTTCAACGCTTCCAACTTCAGCAGGTCAGCATTTAAGGAGGGAGTCGAGAACTATTCAGCACCTCCTCGGATTTTTTATTGATAAAATGTAATACATCGATCTCCCAATAATTACAACATATGACACTGTGCTTTATATGATTATACCTGTCTTTATCTCTGAGATGAGGTACTATGATTACTTGCATAGTTTATATTATTCGGACTGTTATCCTCATCTTCATTGTCATATTCACATTTCGACCGTTGTACTCTACGGCCTTCTTCAGGTGACTGGACTTTCGAACCGAACACTTTATCTTGTCCACTGGGATAGATTGTTCTAGTTCAACGTGCCATGTCACTTCCGGATGTCTCAGATATTTTACTTTAACTGACCTCTCCATTTTTTTGGTTCACTCCTGCAGTGGCCTGGTATTGGACTCACAACTCTTTGGGTTTAGCCACTGGATCTAACTAACGTTTTTATCCAATTGACTTGTATATAAGCTCTGGTAAAAATATAAGCTCATAGAAAGTCGATTTTTATATTTTTAGCAAGACGAGTAATAGAAATGGCTTATTAATACAGGCTAATAATAAAGGTGTATATCTGTACATTATACAAGACAAAACATGATTTAGTATTTTGTTGGGTAACCTTTTGCTTTAATAACAGCCTTAATTCTTTGTGGCATGCTATAGACTAAATTCTTTAGTAAGTCAACGTCCTTCGACAGATTTTTCCAACATTACTCTAAGTCGCAGAAAAGCTCATCTTCAGTGTTGACTTTCGTATTACGGGCACGCTTGTCCATTATTGCCGAAATAGCTCTGGTAAAAAAAAAAATGCAATAATAATAGAAAAAATTGCAATATGAGTACTGACAAAAAATAATTGTTGAGATATTAAGTTTATAAATCCTAAAACTTAATTCACAGACGTTCTCAAGAAAACATGACAATATTCAGTCACCTCCCGCTACGAGGGTGTCATGTGGCACAAGGCCTTTTTAACGTGGGCACTCCGAGCCCGTGAGCCAAAAATATGCCCATTGAACCCGTATAAACGGGTTCTGGGCCGGTCTACGGCGTAGCCTCCTTCGGGTTCCTCCCGTCCGTAGGAAGAGAGTTCAACCGAACAAGAAAACATGACCCAGTCGATAAAAATGTTGGGGAACCCCGGTGGAGGAAATAAAGGGTTCGGTTCGAAATTCTAATCACCTGAAGAAGGCCGGAGTGTAAAACGGCCGAAACGTTGTGAATATGGCAGTGAAGATAAGGCTAACAGTCCGAATAATGTAAATAATCTAAGTTATGAGTATACCGTACATAAAGTTGGGGATCGATTTTCTAATGTTACTAAGTAATAAATTGATCTCCCCTCACAAAAAATCACTACAACCAACAGTGGGATTTAACGCTCTTGGTCTGACTAAGAAGAAATTCCAAAAGAAATTTTGATGTTTGGTCATTTGGTTAGATTTTGGGAAGCACGCAGACCGAAAAGAACTCGGCACCTTATCGATGTATTTATATATATTTTTTAAGCATTTCACCCCAAGCAAGGCGGGATTTGGAGCGAGAGCAGATAGGAGTGATAGAGGAAAGGATGAGGAGAAGGATGAGGAGAAGGATAGTGGATAGATCAAGGCAATTGGAGATGTCAATTGACATTACATTTGAATAGTTGGAGATTATAGCTCTCAGGGAAACAGGAATAGGGAAGGGAGTTCCACAGGCAAGAGGTGCGAGACATGAAGCTATTGGAGTAGAAGAGGCAGCTATATTTAAAAGTTTCTACAGTGTAAAAGTGAGAGCGGGATGCCAGCCTCGTAGGGCGCTTGAATTCATGAAGTCTGGGAACCAGTGAAAGCAGCTCATCGGAGCAATTACCATGAAAGTATTTGTAAAAAAGAGAGGGGCGACGGCACGTCTGTGAGAGAGTGACTGTAGACGAGATGCCAGATCAGGGCCAATTACATTGCATATCCGTCTCTGGATTTTATCAAGGACCTTGAGACAAACAGAAGGGGTCCCAAACCATATATGGCAGCAATAGCCCATGCAAGGGCGAATGATTGATTAAATGATTATACTATATATAAAGTGAGGGATCGATATTCTATTCTTACTAAGTAATAAATTGATCCCCTAATAATTATTACATGCAAGAGTGTGAGCTAATGTCCTCAGTTGGGCTAAGTAAACATTCTAAAAGAAATTCCGATGTTTGGTTAGATTTTGTTAAGTGCGCCGTGCCGAGAACTATTTAGTACCTCGTCGAAGTAGTTATATGATTATACCATACATAAAGTGAGGGGTCGATTTTGTATTCTTATCAAGTAATACATCCCCCCCCAACCTAAAAAATTACTACATACCAAATTGTGATCTAACGTTCTCGGTTCGCGTCCTAGATAAGACGGTAAACTGCATCCGCGTCCTGGGTAAGACGATAAACTACGTCCAACAGCAAGGCCTTGATCAGGAGGTTTTGAGGAGCGTGGAACCACCTCTTAATTGCTGGTGTTCCCAGGTCTACTCTTACCTTGGGTGGCAGCACCTGTTAGGCTTCCAGCTATGGGCAAATAGTTAACCCCGAAACTGAGACTACATCCGCGTCCTGGGTATGACGATAAACTACATCCGCGTCCTGGGTAAGACGATAAACTACGTCCAACAGCAAGGCTTTGATCAGGAGGTTTTGAGGAGCGTGGAACCACCTCTTAATTGCTGGTGTTCCCAGGTCTACCCTTACCCTGGGTGACAGACCTGTTAGGCTTCCAGCTATGGGCAAATAGTTGACTCACAAACTGGGGTCAAAACCCTGTAAAAATAGATTTTATTACGAGAAATACATTCGAGGGAAGAATTATCAGAAATATATTTTTGAAAAAAATTTTTTTTACCAGCAACACTTTGTTGAAGAAAAAAAAAATTACCAAAAATACAGGTTTGAAGAAAAAATTACCAAGTGTACATTAATGGAAAACATATTACCAGAAATAAAAATCTTGTCGGCATTAAATAGTCCATTGAGTATAACAAACACCCTCCCCACCCACCAAACAATCTTTTGTTCGCATTAAATATCCCTTTGAGGTTGAGATGACATTAAACAACGTAAACCAAAGCAAACCGTTCTGAGTTCGAGTAAGGAGAGATTCCAAACGAAATTTTGATGTTTCGTCACTTGATCAGATTTTCGGTAAATAGTCGGACCCCCGAACTATTCGGCATGGGGTAGTTAAAAGAAAAGCTCATCCAAACCAATGTTTATAGAAAATGCACAAGGAAGTGTACGTTATGCCGAGGTGATTTTGATTGAAGCCTGTACCAAAGATATGAAGTTGTGGAGAACCATGATTTTTTTTAAATATATTTTTTCAGAACAGAAAATCAGAAGTAGACGGTAGGGCAGTGAAGGTAAATATCATTTTTGAGGAAGAAGGAAAATATGGCTCTGTGGACGACAGCTACGAAAATGCTGAAAGCATCTACTATCCTGACAAGGTGAATGAACATGTCATCTCTGTCTATAAAAGGCAGGATGTGTGTGTGTGTGTGTGTGTGTGTGTGTGTGTGTGTAACGAATGCACGGCCGCAATTTTCGACAGATTTGCACCAAAATTTGCATGCACTTGCTTCAAGTTAGCGGAAACGCCAAGACCGACATTGCATTTCCCAATTCCCATCGATAGTGGAAATAATCGATTTTTTTCATGCTTCTACGGTAGTTTTCCTGTGGTTTGTCGCCATTTTCTACTGGCCAGAGTGAGAGCCAATAGCTGGCTGCTACGAATAGGCAGGAAGATTCTATTGGCCAACGTAAGAGCCAACAGCTGACTGACACGAATGTTAACTAGCATGCTAGCATGCAAAAAAAAATCGATAGCTGCATTCGTCACAAGCGGCATAGATTTAAATCTGCATGGTACTTTACTCCAATTGGCTCATTCGATTGCTTAAACTCAACATTGATTCTGATTCCGCAGAACTGGGTTGGGTGTGAAAAAGTATTTGTTGTTAACATTCTTTTTTCATTCGGTTTTTCCAGTTACGAGTTCTTTTTAAAGCTGATCGTTTTGTGTTCATTTTGTTTAGTTCTTTTTTCTTAACAGATTTAATGTTTAGTATAGAGCTTAGAAAAAATTCACAGTGTGAGATAGGCAAGAAGTAAGGCATGTAGCAACATCAGCACGACAAAGGGCACTCCTTTAAAGGCAAGGAAGGGCAAAAATATTTTAAGTCAATTGATAGCGATTGCTGTATGAGTCGTGACTGACAGGTAATGTAAATCGTGTAAATCACCGTTATTGCTTGTTTTAAAAGCCGTCTCTCAGTTATTTTCAACTTTAATTAAATATTTGTTAAGAGCAGTAAAACAGTTATAATGCAATTATTACAGTGTTTTTTTTCTTTTTCAGATAATGACTTTTTAGATACAACCCGTATTTAACTCATAGCTGGGGGAGGAGACATATTTATATCTTTGCTTGTAGTTGCATGTAAGTGAATGAAATGGTAATTTTCTAAGCATAGCTTAGATGTAGCACAAGTTCGAACACAGTATTCAGTGGTAAAAGATTTAGCGAGACAAAATTGCTAAACATTATACCACATTGAACTGACGTAAATGATGTATTTAAAAATATATGTGAATAATATTTTTTAAAATCCACTGTTAAACTCTTCAAACTCTTCTTTATCCATTTATTAGTTTCGACATTAGATACAACTTTCATTCGGCCATATTGTATATTCATACGAATCTGGACGGTACAGGGTTAATATTTATTTATCGTAGGTAATACGTACAAATGGGTTTTAGATTTAAATTTATAGAAAAAACAGTGGGTATCATACACGAATAATTCCTGTGAGTCCAGTTTTGTTCCCGATTCTTAACTATGAGCCGACCAAATCAATCCTGTTTAAACCTAGAATACTACTTACGTGTGTGACTTCCGGTTAGCTACGCATGTCCGCTTTATTATATATTTTTTTAATTCTTAAATTTTGATAAACTAATTTTCTTAAAAATACGCGCATTAAAATGCGTCAGTCACCTGGTGTCTAAGCATGGACTTTTAGAGATGTAATGGAAGACTTTTAGATATGTTATATATGTTAAAAAAAATATAGTTTTCAATGTTAATAAAGCCGAAACATTTGAAAACTGGATTTATCTTTCTTTTTATGTGCCATGTCTTTTCAGCACGTCGGCGATCATGGCTCTCCACCTCCACACTATGAGCCGACCAAATCAATCCTGTTTAAACCTAGAATGCTACTTTGGGGTGTTAATATTTAACAGCCCGCACCCCATGAGGGATCTATGTGGTACAAGGCCGATTTTACCGTGGGTTCTCCGAGTCCATAGTCTCGGCCAAAAATATTCCCTTAGAACCCGCTTAAATGGGTTCAAGGTCTAACTACCTTCCTGAGTTCCTCTCTGCCAATATATTTAACAGTCCCCCCACGAGGAATATATTTGGAACAAGGCCGAGTTTAACGTGGGTTTCTCAGAGCCCGTAGGCTCGGCCCAAAAATATTCCCCTAGAACCCGCTTAAACGGGTTCAAGGTCTGCCTACCTTCCCGAGTTCCTCTCTGCCAATATATTTAACAGTCCCCCCCACGAGGAACGTATGTGGAACATGTCTGAATTTAACGTGGGTTTCTCCAAGCCCGTAGACTCGGCCAAAAATATTCCCTTAGAACCCGCATAAGCGGGTTCGGGATCTGTCTACCTCTCTGGACGAAGCTTTACCGAAGGGTAAATTTTCGTCCGGGTTCCTCTCTGCCAAAGACAGAGAGTTCAACAGGTGAACATTTTAGAGCACTGTTCCCGCTATTTGTGGGTGTTACTTCCGGTTTACTACGCATGTGCGGTTTATATATATTTTTAAAATTTTGATAAATTATTATTTTTTTAAAATACACGCATTAACACCGCGTTCGTCACCTCATATTTCCGATAATGGATAGTCTCTTGGCGCCTAATTCTCAAGTTATCTGAGCTACAAATGTGGTATACAGCATTCTACACACCAGAGTGAGGAAAGTCGAGGTTGGAAGCAAAAGGAAAAAAAATTGTCAACGAGGAATTGAACATTCTAGGCTAACAAAACACCTTCATGTGACTAACTTAATCATTGTTAAAAATACTATCATTAATACCAGATTTTACAAACCATTAATTAACCCTCGATTTTTTTATAAACCTGTAATCAGTCGGATATTTTTTTTATAAACCTATAATTAATAGCGGAAATTTATTTTAAGTTTTAGAATTAATAAATTTTACCCCGGCTAATTTCTCTCTATTGCTAGCGAGTTTCTTCTTTTATGTACGATCATGGCCCTCCACATCTTCCTGTTCATTGTATCTCTTAATATGTTTTCATACTTCTAGCAAAACCTGTTCCGCCATTCATTTACTCAAGTTCATCAAATATGTTACACGCTGCTTTTCTCTGTTCTCCTTTCCCTTAACAGGTCCCGTGTGTATCAGATTTTCCAAGCCTTCTTTCCTCATTAATTTGTCACAGAAATTTCAACGGACTCTTGCTGGGGTTAAGTATAAGTTTCTTTTTTGTTTCCATTTTCTTTTTCGTTTCCATTTTCTTTTAAATTTCGTCGTTGCTCACGTGTTCGGTCCATGGTATCCTCAGCACCTTACTGTAGGACCACATTTCTGTTGCTTCACTTACTGAGCTCAGATACAATGTGCAAAGTTTCAGGAAATAAAACCAGAAGCATTTCTTGAAAATTTCGTTTTTGTATCAGAGTTTCAAGGACCCAGTTGTACCATCCATTTTTGTAGCAATATAGAAGACCGGTTCTATGAAAAGAGAATATAATTTATGCGCCATGACCGTTAAAAAGAAGAAGACAGAGATAAATAGTGTGAAAAACAAAGAGATAAAATACGAGAATATTTGATGTTCCTAGCTAGGAAAAGAATTCTTCCCCTAGATCCCTAAATTTGGCAAATATCTATCTTCGGCCTGAGACTTCATGGCACTTGGCTATTTATCGATTCCACAGTCTTGCAGAGATTCACAACCTTTCAGTTCGTGGATATCCGACGGGATTCTTCAACATGCCGATCAGAGACCAGCCCGTTTATAGCGCATTCGGAATAATTGTTGCCTCTGGAGAACTTTCTTGTCTGAAATATTAGCCAGCGGGTGGGATTGGTTACGCATAATTCTTACTTTAATTTGCAAAGATTTAAACAAGGAGATGTTTGTTGGCCTAAGGGAATGGAACAGAATGGGTGGCGGGGTAAGAATCTATTAAATCACTTTTACTTAGGTATTTTATTTATTTATTTTTATGTAAAAATTTCAGCACAAGCAAGGCGATAATGCCACTAAGACGCAAGGGGTAACTGAGAAAGTTTTGAAAAAGGTATTTACGCAGATGACACTACCATTTACTAAGAAAAAAATATATTTAAAAAATAGACGGGATTTATATTTTATATTTAAATTAAAGGGAGATTAATGGTTTTATTTTATATTTAGAATAAGCGGAGATTAAAATATGTTTTTTTTTAAATTTTGTATTAAAATAAACGGACCCATAAGTCTGAAATAAGAAAATAGTACAATTATTTTTTTTATAAAAACGGTAATCCTGGTATAACTGCGGCAACATTGCGTTAACCAGGTAATGTTTATTAAAATTAAATTATGTAACGGTCAGTCTCTACGTAGCACTTGAAGATTGCGCTGTGCGTGAAACTCCGAGTCGTGCTATCGGTGAGGAAAAAATGTAGGTTTATTAATATATACTTAATAACTCAGATATATTACATCGAGTACTATTTTATTAACACCAGGAAACAATGTGAGATCTCTCTCTCTCTCTCTCTCTCTCTCTCTATATATATATATATATATATATATATATATATATATATATATATATATATATACCCGAATGTAATGAGAACGAAAATAATATATTAATTCAAACGTTCACAGCTTTAATTCAAAAGCGGGTTCAATATCGATAGTAGAGCAATAATTATTTATTATAATTTTCTCATATAGACAAAAACAATTTACTCACTACAAAGATGCAACTTCGTTTCGGTGCATTTAGTTGCACTTCGACTGGTGAGAACCAAAATGGTTATGACCAATTTATGTTTGAAAGCAGGCCGCACGTGAAACGTCACTTCCTTTTTTTTTTCAATTTGTTTGAAAAAAAAATCAGGTCGAGCCATCACTGTAAAACCTCAACAATCCTCCAACAAACTGATATCAACAAACACTATTGTTTCACCCTTTTACCTTTCCTAATTTTTCTTTATTGTTATACGTTCCCTCTTAAAATGCACGTATTATTTCACAATGTACTCTGTTCGGAAAATAAAAGACCCTTATGACTCTAGAAACATACACACAACCGATACACCCAGTTAAAAAGAAAAAATAAACTAATCCTTGATAATGGCTAAATGTGTAAAAGAAAGCGCTCGGAAATAAAGAACATTTGGACAGTCTCTATACACTCTGTGTCCAGAAAAGAAAACACTTGTTTAAACACAAGAAAAATTAAATAAAAATCTTAACCGTAGTACCCTGTCTGTCGTCTTTAACGAAATATGTATAAAAGAGAGGGTTGCTTTCTAAATATACAATCATATATACCGTGGATAACGTCTCAGATTGAGGAATCGGATAGCTAATACCCTTGGGAAAGGTATTAATCCTCTTCTTCTCCCTCCAGTTATGGGTAAGTAGCAGGACGCACAGGATTCTATAGCCTTGGATGGCAACTGGTTTTGAATTCAGAGTTATCCTTCTTCTAGACCAGTTGCCACCCAAGACTATAGAAACCAGTCGGTCCTGCTATTTACCCATAACTGGGGGGAGAAGAAGAGGATTCACACTTTTCCCAAGGGTATTTGCACGTGATATATACGTGCTAATACCCTTGGGAAAGGTGTGAATCCTATATATATATATATATATATATATATATATATATATATATATATAATGTCTGGCTACTCGTTTCTAGCACATCAATATGTCAGGGCAAGTCGCTGACGTCTGCTCAACCAACAGAACCGGTTTATACTGCAACTAGGCTGAGCGGACCATAGTCGCAGTTTCTGGAAGGTAACACATAATCCGGTATGGTCAGCAGCTTGAACAAAACCAGTACACTGAAACCCTCGGTCACGATGACATACAAGTCGAGTTCCGTCTATCCAGTTACACTCACATCGCTTGGGTTAATCCGTGTCATGGTTTCCAGTCACCTTCTAAAATGCTGCGCGTTGGGATCGTCTTCACAGGCCACAAAATTATCAAGAAGTCACCTCGCTGAAATATTGACTATAGCAAAAAAAAAAAAAATAAAATAAAATAAAAATATGGTGCCATTTTCTCATGCTCAGAAAGCGAACGTGTATATACAAAAGAACACCTAGAACCCGAAGGGTTCGGGTTGGTCTTGCTGTTTGAAAAACGGTTTACAATGTCGAAGATTGCAAGTCTTAACCATTAGGCTTGTGTTTGCAAATCTTTTTTAGGTGGTTGTTGTACAGATATAATTTATGCATATCATCGATCATTTCACCACAATCAAGGCGGGAATGCGACGAGTTAGAAGGGGGCTACAGGTAATGAAGGTAGGAGAAAAAATTATATATATATATACATTATGAAATGGACAAAGTCCGACAAATAATTAAGACATTTTTTTATATTTATACGTTCTTTTTATAGATACAAGTATTTAAGTAAATGCTCTGTTTATAATAAACAGTATTAAACAACATTTACCGGCTTGAATGTCCGATAAATTTTCATAGAAAATATGCATCCCCCGACAGGAATCGAACCTGTATCCAATACGGAACCGTCATATAGCCTGACGTGCCTTAACCGATTGGGCCAAAGAGGAGCGTTTGGTTAGTAAGGTCGATTTTACTGTTTTTAAACACAATTCTCCATGATTTTCTCTTATTCATTCAATTCGTATCCAGTGTAAACCAATAACGTCATACATTATGAAATGGTCAAAGTCCGACAAATATTTAAGACATTTTTTTTAATATTTTATACGTTCTTTTTATACATACAAATATTTAAGTAAACGTTCTGTTTATAATAAATGATTTCACTGGGTTATTTTTCAACCTTGCTAAACGAACACTCCTCTGTGGCCTAAAACAGCATTTACTTAAATATCTGTATCTATATAAAGAACTTATAAACATAACAAATGCCATATATATATATATATATATATATATATATATATATATATATATATATATATATATATATATATATATATATATATATAACCTTCCGTGTATTGATGTTAAAGGATGAGAGAAATGTGTTTATAAAGGACTCATCTGATGATGGCGATTCTTGTGTGTGTGTGTGTGTGTGTGTGTAAAAATATAGAAAAATAGGAAAGAACTCGTTAGGTAAATAATCCAAAGTTCTTTAGTATTTTTGTTATTTTTATGTAGCGATGGAATCATATTTTTAAATAAATAATTATATATATATATATACATATACATATATATATATATATATATATATATGTCTGTGTGTGTGACCTTTATTTCAATCCTTCATGCTTTTCGATCCTTAGCTATGATCAATTAATGATGAACATGTCATTTTTGTTTATGATCGATTTAATCACGATTATTCCGTTAAGCTTGTAGAGTAAATATACATTCTTGCTCAAAGTAGAATCTGATAGTGTTATAAAAACCTCGGAGAATTCCAGTCAGATATCTTTAATCATTTCCAAGATAAAAGGTTCAAATTTTCATCTAATAAATGGACAATTTTGCTCATACACGATTTGGACAATTTTACTGTAACTATTTCCTAACTTGTGGAAGTTAAGTCAGTCAAAATATGGGCAACATTCATGACATTTAAAAACTTGGTAAAATCAATGACATCCTTGCTCTTGTATATAAACACATGCAACAAAATACATTAGAGGATGAAATAATAGTTTTGCCTCGTCTTTTTATCCATGTTTTTCCTTCACAGTTAATACACTCTATCTGAAAATATTTTACACACACACACGCACGCACACACACACACACACACACACACATATATATATATATATATATATATATATATATATATATACATATATATAATTTAAGCAAATCTGGCTTAATTTGTCACTAAACCCAAATACCAAGGTAGGTATCGAGGATTGAACGTAAAAAAAAAACAATTATGTGTCACTCTTTCCAGCCTGTTTCTCTTCTTCTATTTTACTAATCTTTTGTCTTTATTCTGTGCCATTGTTTTTCAATGTCTGTGTCGATCAGGGCTTTGACCGACTCGTTCACTAGGCTAGACAACGTGTCAGTCTCTGATTAGTCCGAAATGACACACCTTCCGCTTCGACATCTCTGTCTTTCGGCTTTCATATTATACTCACACGTCTCGACCAGAATTACATTTTTTTTTCCTTTTTCTTTCTTTTTTTTTTTTTTTTTTTTTCGTTTTTGTCTTAAGATTATTTATCTTGACACTCGCGTTACCATACAGAAAATGACAAAGAAAGCGAAAATAGTGACGTGAAGAATATTCTCGTCCGGGCGTGACTGCCGGCGTGGTGTGGGGGTGGTGGGGGTGAGCCTAAAAGAAGAAGTTATTTTTATCGTATTAACTTGACCGACAGATCGAGAGAGGGGTAATAGTTATTTTTGTCTGTATTTCTAGCCTGGTCGCGAAGATGAACACTTACAAAAAGAAAATCGCCAAGTAAACAATAATGACGAAAGAAAATTACGAAAAATATTTTTGATAAATAAGGCATTTTTGATAAGGTACTGCGGTGCGTCGCTAATAGTGGAGTTAGAATGCATTTAAACATGTGTTCGCCAGTACAGAATGTTGACCATGTTTACCGCAGTCTCTGAATATGGAATCCAGTGAAGTCCATAATCTGTTCGATATCAGAGGTCGGCAATGAAGATTCAGAGAAAGTAGCGGTTGTTAAGTAATTCTTTAAGTCTTCGATATCAGGTTGGCACTACAGAAAATTTGGGAGAAAAAAATGGCTGCCTTTATACACGTCGCATTGAATATTTTGAGCTTTCTGATTGGTTAACCCTTCTATTGGTGAAGTATAAAATGAGTCAGCTCATTTAGGCTAGCTCACTAATACATATATCCAAAAAACTGCAACACAGAATGCAGCAGAAATAACTCCCACATATACCACCCAGAAATACCTCCCATATAGTGGTAAAACATTAGTGACAATGGTGTTTTCACTAAGAGTACGGTTTTATAGACTACGCAAAGGAATTCGACAAAGTACGCCACAACGATCTGTTGGAACTGCTCAGCAATCTTGATATATTCGGGAAAGATATTAGAATCTTCAAGAACCTATACTAGCAGCAAACGGCATGCATGCGCATAGAGAATGAGTCCAGCAGTTATACAAAAATAGAAAGAGGCGTAAGGCAAGGATGTGTCTTCTCACCGGACTTATTCAACTTATACAGCGAGACAATTCTGAGAGAATTGGAAATCCTACCGGGATTCAGCATCGGCGGCTACAATCTTAACAACATAAGATACGCAGATGACACAGTACTGATAGCAGACATGGAAAGGAAATTACAAAACCCTCTACAGAAGGTATCGAAGGAGAGCAAGAAGAAAGGACTAAGTATAAACTACAAGAAGACAGAATGCATGGTTATCAGTAAAAAGATGAGACAAAAATTGGGTCTTTTTTTCTTTTTATGTGCCATGTCCTGCTGATAATCCCACGGACGGAACATGTTAGTAACGAGAAAGATTTTTTTTGTTGTTAGAATGAAAAGCCATTCGTGATAGAGGGTTATAGAGTAAGAGGCGCAGTTTATAGGCATAGTTCAGATGAGCTCTTCGCTATGGTAGGCAGACTTTATGAATTTAACCGCAGTACTAGAATCCCACCTGGATTCAGCATCGGCGGCTACAATCTTAACATAAGATAAGCAGATGACACAGTACTGATAGCAGACACGGAAAAGAAATTACAAAATCTCCTACAGATGGTATCGAAGGAGAGCGAGAAGAAGGGACTAAGCATAAATTATAAGAAGACAGAATGCATGGTCATCAGTTAAAGGATTAGGTCCAAAATGCGATTTGCAGGTCGGAGACACTAAAATCAAGCAGGCGCGGAAGTTTAAATATCTGGGATGTGTTTTGACGGAGGACGGTAAGTGTGACGTTAAGATCCGGAGACGGATTAGGATGGGCCAGAATGCATTGCCAAAGCCGGGCAGGATATTGCGAGACAGGAGAAAAGAGTACTGAGGTGCTACGAAACGTCTATCCTTCTATACGGCAGCGAATGTTGGACGGTCTCCACAAAGATGAAAAAGAGAATCGAGACAGAAGAGATAAAGTTTTACAGATGGGTACTTAGACTTATTTGGACCGAGCGTGTGAGCAACGATGAAGTTCTGGAGAGGATGCAAACAAGGAGGAAGCTTATAATTAACATCAGAAAGTGGCAGCTGAAATCTCTGGGACACGTAATGAGAAAGGAGGGCCTGGAGAATCTGATAATCACGGGTCGAATAGAGGGAAAGAAAGACAAGGGAAAGCAGCGCGTGACATACCTGGCGGGCTTAAGCAAGTGGACGACAGAACGTGGTCTGGGGGAGGGGTTACAGAGGGAAGTAACTTGCTGAGAGCTGCAAGGGATAGAGGGAGGTGGAGAGCCATGATCGCCTACGTCCTGAAAGGACATGGCACATAAAAATAATCCGCTTCCCTGATATGTGAGAACATAAAGCCGTAATCCCTTATCCGCGGTTTTAATGTCCAGTGATATCAGTTAACCGCGGTAAAAAAAAAAAAAAAAAAAAAAACAGAAATTAACAATTTGGGAATTTTGCATAGAAAATGATCATTTTTGGGCTTTTGAGATGATCTGAACGAAAGGATTCACTTTCTTCAGAAGGGTAAATGAATCTTGCCGGGATGTAGTGGTCTCTGTGGCCTACCGGTCTAAAGAACAATGATGGGGAAGGAAGGCCTGGAGAATCTGATACTCACGGGTCGAATAGAGGGAAAGAAAGACAAGGGAAAGCAATGGTTGACATACCTCGCGGCCTTATGCAAATGGGTGACAAAACGTAGGCTGGTGGAAGTGGCACAAGGACAAAACTTATTGAGAGCTACAATGGATAGAGGGAAATGGGGAGCCATGAACCTGGTATATAATGTTTTATTTTAACCTGATTCTTCTCAGCTAGATGAATCGTTCCAAATGAGGGGTAAGAATCAAGTCAACATCTAAATCTTCTACAAGAATAAGCTGGTTCTCTGGGTCGTGTTTCATCAAAATATTAGGTTGGTGCAAAAATAATTTCGTTTTCTCACATAGTAACGTATTTTATAAAAGGAAATTATTTTTGCACCAACCTAATATGTCTAGCAGTTCTATAAATCTGTCATTCGTCCATACGTTGAATAATGTTACTGTTGTGCACTAAATTGGAAACTTTGACATATATAGAAAATGAGAAATAGTTTATTTCCGAGAATTTCGTATCAAAACGGATTTATTAATCCGACAGTTTTATCTCAGTTTTATTTGAGTATGTACCCCATTTATATATTAAACGGTGTATTTATTTATTTTCATCTACCAGCATGAGATTTCGAGAAAACTTATTGAAAAAAAAATTGGGCTCGTCAGGAGAAATCGAACCTGAATACCTCAAGGTATAGAGCGCTATCGTATAGCCCGGTGGGCTTCTGAAGAGAAAAGCGAAGTCAAATTAAATGCTTTCAAGCGAAATTTCTTTTGTCAATGATTTCACGAAGTTTTTCATGTCTGCATGTCATTTCATATGCAAACGTAAACATTTTGATTAGAAACGTAAACATTTCGATTAGAAACGTAAACATTTCGATTAGAAACGTAAACATTTCGTAACCCAACCGACAACTTTTCGTATCCAAACGTAAACGTTTTCGTATGCAAACGTAAACGTTTCTTATGCAAACGTAAATATTTCGTATCCAAACGTAAACACTTTCGTATGCAAACGTAAACATTTCGCATGCAAACGTAAACATTCCGTATGTAAACGTGAACATTTTGTGTGCAAACGTAAATATTTCGTCTGCAAACGTAAACATTTCCTATGCAAACGTAAACATTTGGTATGTAAACGTAAACATATGATGTACAAAGGCAAACATTTCATATGCAAACGTAAACATTTCGTTTCCAAACGTAAACATTTCGTATGTAAAAGTAAACATTTTGTGTGCAAACGTAAACATTTCGTATGCAAACAAACAATTCGTATGCAAACGTAAACATTTCGTATCCAAACCATAAACATTTCGTATGTAAACATTTTGCGTGCAAACGTAAACATTTCGTGTGCAAACGCAAACATTTCCTATGCAAACGTATACATTTCGTATCCAAACGTAAACATTTTGTGTGCAAACGTAAACATTTTCGTATGCAAACGTAAACAATTCCTATGCAAACGTAAACATTTCGTGTGCACACGTAAACATTTCGTAAACAAACCATAAACATTTCGTATGTAAACGTAAACATTTTGTGTGCAAACGTAAACATTTCGTGTGCAAACGTAAACATCTCCTATGCAAACGTAAACATTTCGTATCCAAACGTAAAAATTTTGTTTGCAAACGTAAACATTTCGTATGCAAAAATAAACATTTCCCATGCAAATGTAAACATTTCCAAACGTAAACATTTCTTATCCAATCGTAAACATTTCTTATGCAATCGTAAACATTTCTTATAAAAACGTAAACATTTCGTATCCAAAAGTAAACAAAGAGGATGGCTGAATGATACTATTCTTAACCTGCTGAGGGATTTGTATCACTTTAAACGTTCGTATTCGTGGAAACTCGTATCTGAGTCGACGCCCCATCTGTACATTAAACAGTATATTTATTTATTTTCACCTACCGGCCTGAATTTTCGGGAAATCTTAAAAAATAAAAACTTGATCTCTTCGGCAGGAATGTAGCCTGCGTCCCTCAGGGTAGAGTGACCCAACTTTTAGCCCGAGTATTCAATAGTAATAACTTTTAATGACATAATAATATATATATATATATATATATATATATATATATATATATATAAAGAGAAAGAAGAGTGAGATAAACAATCCTCAATTCTTTAGCGTTTATTTTTTTTTAAAAGTGCTCGGTAAAAAGTATATCATAATATTATAATACTAATATTAAAGATATTTTTAAAAAAAATATTTTATCATCGCGACACGGAAATTTCTGTTTCGGAACTGAAGGTTAAAATTATTTTGAAGATTTTGAATAACCTCAGAAAAAAATTTGAATCATTTTTTCTCAAGTTATACAAGATAGCTTGAAAATGGAACAATAATTTTAAACTTCAGTTACGAAACAGAAATTTCCGTGTCGCGATGATAAAATATTAAAAAAATATATTTTAAATAATAATATTATAATTTGTATATATATATATATATATATATATATATATATATATGTGTGTGTGTGTGTGTGTGTGTGTGGGGGTGTGGGTGGGTGTGTGTGTCTGTGTGTGTCTGTGTGTGTAGCTGGCCCCTCGTATTCGATGACACCCGTCTAGCCAATCCCTATTGTAGACGCTTGCTCAGGCGCATTTGTGTTTATTCAACACCCGGAGAGCCTACCTGTGGTTTATACTGCATCTATGCTGAGCAGACCTTAGTTACTGTTTCTGGAAAAGAGCGTGTTATCTAACGTGATCAACAATTTGAATAAGGCCAGCACGCTCAAATCATCGGACACGATGTCCCCTCGTGCTACGATAGCTATCGACGCCCGCCAAGGGTTCCGTCTACCCAATATCACTCACAACCTATGGTATAGTTTTTAGGTACTTTCCCAAATGTGCCGCACGTTGGGATTGACACTGGAATATATATATAAAAGGAATCCTGCTAGTGTATCTACAACAATACAATAAAAAATTAAACAGACAGACATTGTCTGTTTTTTCATTTTAAACTTCATTTTTAAACTTAAAAAAATATTGCTTTAAATGTCTAAAAATGATAACTAACATTTTTAGACTATCATTATTGTTTCGTCCGTGTATTGCTTTCTGTTAACACTTAACCTCAATCTGAAAAGCATCCCCTTGTTAATATTGTAGTGTTGGGAAAGTATCCCCTTGAGAGTGTGATCTTCGAAACAACAATTCTAAAATACGAAGGAAAGATGAATGAGCCGACACTGTGTTGATGAGATGGCGGGGTTCCAAGCCGTGAACGTCTGGTCTGTTGAAACGAAGGAATGTAGCTTGTCTGAGTATCTGTCATGGAAGTACCGAAAAAAGAGTAGCGACAAGCTAGTAACGTCTCATCTCTGGGAAAGGGGTTGTAGAGGGTATAATAGTTCATCACCCACAAGTCCGCGTAAAGGCTTTTGAACCTCCGCATATTCATGCGGATGGTCTCTGCAAATGTTGGAATTCGGTGCAGAGTATTAGCTAACAATCACAAACTCCAGCTTCCCGTGGACAGACTGATTCGATGAATTGTCGGTCGAAGCACTGATTGCTCTTAGATTACGTTCTAGTAATCCAGAGAGGAATACTCTCTTCACTAGAGAGCTACCTAGTGATAAATATTTTATGGAGGCTCGATAACTCAGACCGAATCCGGATGTTTAAACAGTATCGACTGATATACGAGTTCAAACAACAATGTTAGAAAAGCTTAACAGAACGTCTCCTTGGCGTTTGGAATTAATATCATTAATGATTTAGTAATGCACGTCTTGCTAATTAACCCATATCTGGGGAGAGAAGAGGTTTGATCGATTAATCTGTTTTCTACGGCTTATCGGCCCTTTGCAGGTTATTTAAAGCCAGAAAATATCTTTAAATTGTGATTTTTTGTGAGTTGGGGTAATAATGTGTAATGGGGTCCTCCTCTTTTTCATATAAGTGGACTCGACCAGTGTTACTAGGACTGCTGCCGTTAAATATCCAGAGCCAGTCAGAATATAGAGAGTGAAAGAGGGAGTGAGCAGAGATTGTGATTGATTTGGAGGTAGAGTAATAGTGTGAGGTAACCGCTTGTAGAAGTCACAATTACAAGCACATAGACTCTAAGGGAGTCCTACTTCGAGACTATATATATATATATATATATATATATTATTATTATTGCTATTAACCGTGTTCCTGGATTTACTAACAGTATTACCCTTTGTATTATTATGTAAATACATTTAATTTCTTATATATAATTCTTGCGTTTGTCATTCATTGGAGACCGAATTTCATCTCGATATCTACGACATAATGATTTAAGAATACACGTCTTACTAATTAGCCCATAACCTGGAGGGAGAAGAGGTTTGCTTGTAAAGGGCGCTTCAAAGAAAGAGCTAAAGGTTTACAACCTCAGTCAACTTGTTTGAAAGCCATATTTTATGCCAATTATACACATTGCCCCATTTCTCCAGAACTGATTTGAGAACATCTGAAAACAATGATACAGTAGACCTATAAGAAAGTTCTGAGGTTTTCCAGCAGAAACAAAAATTCGGGAGGTTGAATAACTTCAGGCGGGAACAAGTGGTGTACACCAAGAACAAATAAGTTTCCTCAAATATTTTCTCCTGTGAAGAAACCATAGTTTCGCTCCCCAAGGCAGAAAACTCCAGGAATTTCATTGAATGCTCACCAGATGAACGATTAATGCCTGCCCAAGATGATTAACTGGATACCATAATAGAGCACAAAAAAAACTAAAGAAAACCCATCAACAATCGTTATATTCACTATCGTCAGTTTAAAATCATGGAGATTCATTCTCCATCGATATATCTCATCCCCGGAAAGTGAAACCAGAGTTAATCTGATGCACAAGAGACAACAACAAAAAAAAAATGGAAAAAACTGTGACAACAGTGTCATGATATCACTTATCCAGGATTAAAATTCCTATCCTACGATCAGATCTACATGATCCTAGCGAGGTGATCATCAGTAAGAAAGAGATTTGTCAGTGGTCAAAAATTGCCCAAAGTATTGCTAACAAAATGGGCTTATTATAAGTTGCCAATATGAAATATCGGACTTTTTGTTTGCCGGCTTTTCCCCCAAATGGTCAAACGTTATTGGCCTAAGACATTTTCAAAGTTTATATCTGACTAAAACTCTTTGCTATTTGGTTTTGAAATAGTTGTTTCCATCTAATTATCCGTTATTTACTTAGTTAGCACGACCGTTACGCTGTGCCAATACCTCATAAATAATGAACTATTCCGTTTTCATCGCGTGGAAAGACAGAAAAGATATATCTGAGACGCTACTTGGTTTCAGTGAGAAAATGAAAGAAATAAGAAAATAAAGAAAGAAGAAGCGATGTTTTTAACGTCTGTTTCAGTGTGATGGACAAAGTTTTTCAGTTTCAGATCTTTTTATTTACTTCTTTAAATAACGACCAGCATTCATATTTCTGATTGTCCAAATTAGGCCACAATGTCAAAAAAAGGTCAGCAAAACATCTGTCCGGCGTTTGGTAGTAATAATTTTAATGTCAGAACGATACAAAGAAGGTTTCAGTAATGTCGTTCTTGAAATGAGAGTCTTGAAAATGAATCAAGAGAAACTTAATTTATTCATAAAAAATGATCAGTTGACGCCATTGGTTAGAAGAAATCTAAAAACAACAGCCAGAAAACATTGAGGTGTACAGGGAACATCTAAAACAACAACAAACAGAAAAGACGAACATTGATGATGATACACGGAATTGTCATCGTTCAAAAGTTCCGTTTTGAGATATTGCAACATAAACCAGACAAAGATTATCAAACAACAGAAGATTCTCCGCCGAGACGAGTGAATGGAGAGACCAATTCTGAATGATCTACGCCTTTATTCATTGTCCATCGTTCAAAAGTTACACGAGTTTGAGATATTGCAACATACTCACCAAACATCTCTCACAGATTATCACAGATTATCATTTATTTAAACATTTGTCTCGATTTATTAAGACAAAAGCCGAGACGAGTGAATGGAGACGAACCAATTCTGCTCCATGATGATCTACGCCTTCACCGCCTTCATTGTCCATCGTTCAAAAGTTACACGGCTTTAGTTTTGAGATATTGCAACATGTATCTTACTCACCAAACATCTCTCTCACAGATTATCATTTATTTAAACATTTTGTGCTTTCCACATGCAACAGAAGATTCTCGATTTATTAAGACAAAAGCCGAGACGAGTGAATGGAGACGAACCAATTCTGCTCCATGATGATCTACGCCTTCACCGCCTTCATTGTCCATCGTTCAAAAAGTTACACGGCTTTAGTTTTGAGATATTGCAACATCTTTTCTTACTCACCAAACATCTCTCTCACAGATTATCATTTATTTAAACATTTTGTGCTTTCCACATGCAACAGAAGATTCTCGATTTATTAAGACAAAAGCCGAGACGAGGAATGGAGACGAACCAATCTGCTTCCATGATGATCTACGCCTTCACCGCCTTCATTGTCCATCGTTCAAAAGTCACGGTATTTGAGATATTTTCTTATCCAAACATCTCTCACAGATTTGATTTTCTTACTCACCAAACATCTCTCTCACAGATTATCATTTATTTAAACATTTTGTGCTTTCGCAACTTCACCGCCTTCATTGTCCATCGTTCAAATCTACGTTATTGTCCATCGTTCTTTAGTTTTGCAACATCTTTTCTTACTCACCAAACATCTCTCTCAGATTATCATTTATTTAAACATTTTGTGCTTTCCACATGCATTGATATATTCAGACAAAAGCCGAGACGGTGAATGGAGACGAACCACTGCTCCATGATGATCTTATCGTTCAAAAGTTACACGGCTTTTAGTTTTGAAACATCTCTCACCAAACATCTCAGATTATCATTTATTTAAACATTTTGTGCTTTCCACATGCAACAGAAGATTCTCGATTTATTAAGACAAAAGCCGAGACGAGTGAATGGAGACGAACCAATTCTGCTCCATGATGATCTACGCCTTCACCGCCTTCATTGTCCATCGTTCAAAAGTTACACGGCTTTAGTTTTGAGATATTGCAACATCTTTCTTACTCACCAAACATCTCTCTCACAGATTATCATTTATTTAAACATTTTGTGCTTTCCACATGCAACAGAAGATTCTCGATTCTCGATTTATTATTCAGACAAAAAAGTTACACGGCTTTAGTTTTGACGAACATCTTTTCTTATTCACCAAACATCTCTCTCACAGATTATCATTTATTTAAACATTTTGGAGACAGAAGACCAATTCTGAATGGAGACTCCCATGATGATCTACGCCTTCACCGCCTTCATTGTCCATCGTTCAAAGTTACACGGCTTTAGTTTTGAGATATTGCAACATCTTTCTTACTCACCAAACATCTCTCTCACAGATTATCATTTATTTAAACATTTTGTGCTTTCCACATGCAACAGAAGATTCTCGATTTATTAAGACAAAAGCCGAGACGAGTGAATGGAGACGAACCAATTCTGCTCCATGATGATCTACGCCTTCACCGCCTTCATTGTCCATCGTTCAAAAGTTACACGGCTTTAGTTTTGAGATATTGCAACATCTTTCTTACTCACCAAACATCTCTCTCACAGATTATCATTTATTTAAACATTTTGTGCTTTCATTTTGATTTCGATTTAGACAAAACCAAAGCAGACGAGGAATGGAGACGAACAGATGATGATTACGCCTCACCGATTTCCATCGTTCAAAAGTTACACGGCTTTAGTTTTGAGATATTGCAACATCTTTCTTACTCACCAAACATCTCTCACAGATTATCATTTATTTAAACATTTTGAGACAACAGAAGTTCTCGATTTATTAAGACAAAAGAGACGAGGAATGGAGACAACCAATTCTGCATGATCTACGCCACCGCCTTCACCGTTCTTCATTGTCCATCGTTCAAAAACATCTCTCTCACAGATTACACGGCTTTAGTTTTGAGATATTGCAACATCTTTCTTACTCACCAAACATCTCTCTCACAGATTATCATTCGAGACGAGTGAATGAAGATGAATCAATTCTGCTCCATGACAAACTCCATCTTCATCGCCTTCATTGTCCATCGTTCAAAAGTTACACTGCCTCGGTTTTGAGACATTCCAACACCTATCTTACTCACCAGACATCTCTCTCACAGATTATCTCCTATTTCCGATGCGTGATAGAAGATTCTCTTACACTGAAGAAGTAGTCGAAGCATTTGAATAGTTTATTAAACCAAAATATGATTTTTTTTAATTGAATAAACAGTTTAGAATTACGTTGGAAGAAAGTAGCTTCAAATTTTGGAGAATTCAATTATTTTTATTTTATATCAACCATTTCAAGACACAAGAGCCACTCAAGGTAATTCATCGTTAAATATGACGTCACCATAGACTATTTCAAACTTTCAGTTTTTCCCAAGAATACGTAGACAAAGGAATCCTGCTAATGTATCTACAACAATACAATAAAAAATTAAACAGACAGACATTGTCTGTTTTTTCTTTTTAAACTTCACTTTTAAACTTAAACTTTATACATTGTTATTCACCAGATATCTCGTATAGATTATCACTTATTTAAATATTTCGAGCTTTCTACATACGACAGTAGATTCTCCAAAAGCTGATTTGTTTAAATGGAATGAACACATTAGTCACATTGGATGAAAACTGTAAAACAAAATACATATTATTTTGATAAAAGAAAATTATTTTTTATCATTTATTAAAATACGGCGTTTCATATTGGACAGATTATTATAATATTAATGAATTGTTAAACATTTTACATCGGAAAGCATTGATGACTTGAAATATCTTGCATGTCTTTCCACAATTTTACAAAAGTTCAACGAATCATGAGCTTCGCATTTATCAGTTGTATTGGTAATGTCATAAATATGCAGAATAACTTATTTAACTTTCCACATGTAACAAAAGATTCCCAGTTGATTAAGGCAACAGTGGATTTTTTTTAAACGAGATGAACAGATTAGGAGAAAATGGATATTATTTTGTGTTATGGGGTTCACCCCGTTTTCATACAAGTGGACTCGGCCAGTGTGTACTTGTACTGCTGTCGGTGAATACCTAAAAGAGAGTGAGTAGAGAGATACATTGATACAGTGATAGTGTGAGGTAACCGCTTTGTAGGAGTCACAGTTGCGAGCACGTAGACTCAGAAGGAAGTCATACTTCCATACTGAATTTAACAGACTGTATATATATTATTATTGCTACTAACAGTATTTCTGGATCTACTAACCGTATTACCAATTGTATTATTGCGTCAATACATTTATTTGCTATATTTCATTCCTGCGTTTGTCATTCATTTGAGACCGGATTTCATCCCGGAATCCATAACATTTTGATTAAATTAATTTTTTTTAATTATTCATCAAAATTCTATATAGAGCAAACTAACATAATATCAATGTTTGCTAACAATTGCTTCTTCCACCGCGAGGAAAGTTGGCTCTCTGTTCCGCGCCAGGAAATTTTTCTCCCCTGAATCGATACTTCAAATATACAAAACAACCATTCGCCCTTGCATGGAGTATTGCTGCCATATATGGGCTGGAGCACCTTCTGCTTACCTCGGAATTCTTGACAAGATCCGGAGAAGGATATGTAATCTAATTGGTCCTGATCTAGCGTCTTGTTTGCAGTCACTCTCTCACAGACGCGCCGTCGCCTCTCTCTGTCTTTTCTACAAATACTTCCATGGTAACTGCTCTGATGAGCTGCTCTCTCTGGTTCCCAGACACCATGAATTCAAGCGCCCTCCCGCTCTCACCCTTACACCGTAGAAACCTTCAAATGTAGCCGTCTCTTCTACTCAATTAGCTTCATACCTCGCACGTCTCGCCAGTGGAACACCCTCCCCAATTACTGTTTCCCTGAAAACTATAATCTCCAACTATTCAAATGTAATGTCAATCGACATCTCCAATTACCTTGATCTATCTACTATCCTTCTCCTCATCCTTTCTCCTATCACTCCTATCTGCTCTCGCTCCAAATCTTCCGCAACCCCCTCCTTCCTAGTGGCTTCACGCCTTACTTGGGGCACAATGCTTAAAAAAAAAAAAAAATAATAATCTTATATCAGAATGCATTATTAATCAGGAGTAAATAGATTGTTAGTGGTTAGGTATGAAATAATAGAGAATTGAAAAAATGTTTATTACGGGAATATTGAAATTTTGCTATCAATGGTTTCCTTATAATGAATTTGCAGGGATTAACGCAGAAATTACTGATGGAATATAGCTGTTGTATATAAAAGTATATGCAAAAGGTTCGCTGAAAATATTGTTATGGAAAACGATAGTTTGTCATAAAGAATTTTCAAGCATTCGTCATTGTTTATTAGGAGTTATATGATTTTCATTTCAATTGCTTTATTTCAACTCGTAGTATTAGTAGTAGAAATATTATATAGAATTGTTATTATATAGAATTGTTATTAGGTGAAGCATTCGCAAGCACTATTCATTTTTGATTTCTTTTATTTCCCTTTCAATTGATTTGCACTAATAAGTAGTATTATTACTAGTAATATCATCTGGAATTTTTATTAGATGAAACACTGTCAACCATTTTTCGTTTTTGACTAGAATCGCTTTCGTTTTTATTTCGATTGCTTTATTTCTACAAGTAGTATTAGTAATAGTAATATTATCTCTTTTATACAATGAACAGACCGAGATCGATAATGAACAGACCGAGATCGATAATGAACAGACCCGGGTAGATATGTACGCAGGTTAATATATAGCTCATAAAGAGTGTGATATAGATAGCTGGAGAGATGAAGAGTTAACATTTTTTTTTCTTTCGGGGGAGATTAATCCATTTCACTTGGTTTATCAAAGCTGACAGTAATCCAGTTACGTTTTACGTTTTTTTTCTTTTTCTTTTTCAACACATTTACGTCCTTCCCCTGCCACTTGCCATTTGACGACCTCCGATTTTCATTTCGGTCTGTTACTTTCACTTTCGATTTGAAAAGTTTTTCTTGACTTGAAGCTCTTAAAATTCTACTTTCACTTTCGTTTAAAAAGCGTATCTTTATTATTTTCTCTTAATCAGTTTTTTTGTTTTGCACTACTGAGAGATATCTTTGGCAGTGACATTAAACCCCACTGGCTCTCATACACCTGTACTTACAGGGTAGCTACGGGAGTAGTTTTCTAATGAGATATATCATTGGTAGTGATGTGTTTAAAATTGGAACTCTTAGGCGTATGTTGCGTTGATGGAAGTAGAGTGCTTCTTTCGTTAGACAACTTTCTGAATAGACAAAAAAGAAAAGAGTACTGAGCTGCTACGTGGCACCTGTCCTCCTTTACGGCAGCGAATGTTGGACGGTCTCCACAAAGATGAAGAAGTGACTCAAGGCGGCGGAGGTATGGTTCTACAGAAGGACGCTGAGGATATCATGAACTGAGCGTGTGAGCAATGATGATGTTTTGGAGAGGATGCAAACACGGAGGGAGATTATAGTTAACATCAGGAAGAGGCAGCTGAAATTTCTGGGACACGTAACGGTGTAGTAATGGATAGAGGCTCGGATTGATGAATCGGAAGAGCCGAGTTCGAATTCTAGTCAAATCCATTACATTCACTTATGTGCCAATATATCCTTGGGAAAGGTATGAATCCTTTTCTTTTCCCCCACCCAGCTATAGGTAAATAGCAGGACAGACCGGGTTCTATAGCCTTGGATGGCAATTGGTCTACCGCAGAAAGAAACGCTAACCTACATCTGTACAAAAATTGCCTCGTCAGGCATGTATAGAAAGATACATGATCGCCAGTCACGATCGTGTATCACGCATGGCACATCACTAAATGAGAAAAGAGGGCTTCGAGAATCTGACTGGCTTGCTTTGGTTTGGTTAGTTTTACGGTATATCAACGTCAATGGATGATTTAATGCCGACAAGATGTTTTATTGCTGGTAATATCTTTTCAAAATGTATTTCTGGTAATATTTTTCCCCAAAATCTATTGCTGGCATTTTTTTTTTTCAAAAATGTATTACTGGTCATAATTTTTACAAAAATATATTCTGGTATTAAAACCTATTTTTACACGTTTTGAGCCCAGTTTGGGAGTTAACTATTTACCCATAGCCGTGACCCTAACAGGTGCTACCACCACGGGTCAGGGTGAACCTGGTAACACCAGCAATTAAGAGGTGGTTTCACGCTCCTCGAAACCTCCTGATAAGAGGCATTGCTGCCGGGTGTAGTTAATCGTCAGGACGGGAGAATCTAATACTCACAATTCGCATAGAGGGGACGAGAGACAAGGGAAAGCAACGGACTTAAGCAAGTGGTTGGCATAACAGGGCCTGGGGGTGTAGCAAAGGGACAACATTTACTGAGCGCTACAAGGGATAGGGGGAAGTGAAAAGCTATGATCACCTACATCCTGAAGGGACACGGCACATAAAAAGAAGTGGTAGGGATTAATGACTATATGGATAAAGAGGATAGATATTGTATTTTCAGTTAAATAAAGCTTTCTTAATGCCTAACCCTACGTACTTTTGTCATCACAACAATTACTGTCCAAAATGCGTTCGTAGATTTTTTTTTTGCCTGCCAAACTTCTAACTTTTATTCTAGTGTAATATCTACTTTTGTATCTTGCTGGCAAAAAATGTCTAGAATCTAATAGCACTTAATTTCGTTTATAAATAATCTTCCGAAGTATGAAGCCATTTTAAAAATAATGCCTAAAAACCTGTATTTATTTTCTGAACACCCTAATACATACATGTATAACTCATACTCTCCTAGTGTCAGTTAATAACAGTGTGGTAAGTTTGAAGATTTAAAATGTGTCATAAACTGTTTTGATGAATAAAGAGAAACATTTAATAACCTCAGAGCTTACAAACTGTAAAACCCAAGTAAGAATTACACAAATGATTATACGTTTTGAGCCCAGAATTTAAAGAATTTCATTGAAGACACTGAATTATTCTGAAACATGTATGACGAGAGCAAACTGAATTTTTTATTCTGCTCATCTGTGTTGGATATCACGAGAGAAGCTATAAAATTCTGCCTTTTCTCTGCTATGACATTTTTAGGTTTCGCTTTCCTTTGGTTTGGTTTGTGGCATATCAACATCTCAGTGGGTAATTTAATGCCGACAGGATTTTTATTGGTTATATTTTTTTAAAAAATGTATTGCTGGTAACATTCTTTTCAAAAATGTGTTACCGGTATATTTTTAAAAAAAATATATTGCCGGTATATTTTTTTACAAAAAAGTATCGCTGGTAATTTTTTTTTTCAAAAATTTATTGCTGGTAATATTTTTAAAAAAAAATGTATTGCTGCTAACATTTTTTTAAAAAATGTGTTGCTGTTAATATTTAACAAAAATGTATTGCTGGTAATTTTCTTTTTCAAAAACGTATTACTGGTAATATTTTTTTTTTTAAATGTATTGCTGGTAACATTTTTTTCAAAAACGTGTCACTGGTATATTTGTTTTCAAAAATGTATTGCTGGTAACTTTTTTTTCAAAAACGTATTACTGGTAATATTTTTTTTTTACAAAAATGTATTGCTGGTAATATTTTTTCAAAAATGTATTGCTGGTAATATATTCGTTTGTTTTTAATGTATTGCTGGTAATATTTTTTTCAAAAATGTATTACATGAAATATTTTTCTTTCTTCAAAAATGAATTTACTGCTAATATTTTTTCAAAAATTTGTTACTGGTAATAATTTTTAGAAAGTATTTCTGTTATTATAACCTATTTTTACACTTTCCTAGTGTTTTGACCCCAGTTGTGTGGTTAACTATTTACCCATAGCTGGGGCCATAACAGATGCTACCAACCCGGGTCAGGGTGGACCTGGGGACACTAGCAATTTAGAGTTAGTTTCACGCTCCACAAAACCTCCTGATCAGAGGCCTTGCTGTTGGATGTAGTTTATCGTCTTACTAAGGACGGGGTTGTAGTTTATTGTCATACCCAGGACGACTCAAAGTTTCATCTGCAATCAAGAAAAGATGGAGTTTACGCAAAATGACCTTAACATATGTGGAAAAAAAGAATGCATTATTGAGAAACATGTGGAGTACTTTGAGTAAATTGAAAGCGATATCTAATGCAATTTTGTTTAACGTCAGTGTATTATATTTAATAACAAAATGATAGGAATTAATGAAAGAACGTTGGGATACATTATCTAAATTTTAAATGCTATCGAAAACCCTTCACCGAACCAATTGATTCTTGATATTTTGTTCTTTTGCGGCGAATCAGATTCAAACGACGTCCGTAGATCAAAAAGACTTATTCGAACTGACAGGCATGTCAGACTAATAGCTTGAAATAGTAAACGTTATTAGACCGTCGAATATAAGTGCTGATTTATATTTGCTGATAGAGTCTATTTTAATAGGTGATACGAAATACGGTGACAGACCATTGATTCTTCCTATTTTCTTCTGTTGTGTTGAATTTGACTCGAGCTAAATTCGCAGTTCAAAAAGAGGTCTTAATCGAACTCGTACGACATGATAGGCTAAAAGCCTCAAAGAGAAAACATTCCGTTAGATCGGCAAATAAAAGTTTTGATTTTCATCGAAGCTAATTTAATAAATGATAAGAAATACGGCAACAGAACATTACTCTTCAAAATTTTAGGACTTAGAAAAATATGACTCAAAATAATTACAGCGATAATATTAAGATTAATTATAAAAATAGAGTAGGAATTAATGAATGACCATTAAAGATATAGCTATAATAAACGAGACATAATTAATGATAAAGATTTATTCATTATCAAAAAAGGAATTAATGAAAGACAATTAAAGATATATTTATAGTAAACAAAATGTAATAAACGAAAGACCGTTTAAGATATATTTCTGATAAAAAAATGTAATTAAAGACAAAATATATTTATAAGAAATAATGATCAATTTAACGAAATACGATTTTAGTGATGGGCTACTTCAATAATTAAATGCTTAAAGTTTCTTACGGGAATATTTTATAATACAGAATACAATGGTGGTGAAAAATAACTGACCAATTGATTTGCAATGCAAAGATATTATTTGTTAAACAAAATCAACAAAGAAAAATTTTAAAACAATAGTTTTTTTGTTAGAAGAAAATTGCATACACAACGAAATGCTTATGAGTAAATTTGAGGGGGAATTACTGTGTTAGTGTGTTTTAGTGTAAAGCGTTCACAGCCCTTTTAGCTTCATCGTGGAAAGTTCATGTCATATAGTTTGAAAGAGGAAAAATCGAAAGAGAGAGAGAGAGAGAGAGTTAAATTAGGGTTCACGTGTTTTTTTTTTTTTATATTCCAGAGCTGCAAAGTTTATTTAGGACTGCTTCTGCTACTATGTTTAAGGGCTGCTACTGATATTAATGGACACTACACCATTAAACATATTTATGATAAGCAAGCAGTTATCGGTGAAATACCATTAAATTTATACAGAACAAGAAGGAATTACTGAAAAGCACTAAAGATTCATTTATGATTAAAAAATGGAATTAAAGACAATTAAAGTATATTCTTAATAAACAAAATACCATTACCGTAAATTGGGCATACAAATCGATTTATTGTACAAGACCACCTCAAGTTTTTTTTTAGCTTAGTTAGGTCTATATCTACCGCAGAGGTCGACCCCCCACCACCACCACCAAAAAAAAAAAAAGGAAAAAAGACATACAACAGACTACCCGTGGCCCAAAATTAGACCTACCGGTAAATGACGTTGACCTACAATATACGATAACCTGTGTCACAACAACATAATGTCACACTATTCACCTGTATATTAAGACACTAAACACAATATATATCTATATGCGTTTTATAGAAAACAGCCTACAACATGCACAGGTAGGCAGCAGATATCGTATCTGTATTACATAGCGAACATTTATAATTTGTCAGGTCTACTGATAAACAGATTAAAGTCAACATAAACTCCTATAAAATATTAATACAATAGATTACGCTTCATACCAGGGGATTTTTTTTCATAGAACTTGCCTTTTAGTAGCATTATCGCCTTGTAGGGGAGTGAAATGATAAAAAAAGAAAGAAAAACCGTGGTTGTAATCACTGGTGATGACAAACTGCGAACTTGTTTTGAATCTAATCAGTTTAAATCTTTTAAAAAAACTTGCCTTAATGCAGGCATTTAAACAATACATTTTCATCTACGTGGCATCTGTAAAAATGACGCGGTATAGAAATATGTACTTTAAAAATCAGTGAATAAAATAATTAAATATCTGAATTACCTGATATATTAAATATTAATAATTAAATATTTGGATTACCTGATATATTAAACAGTGTGTATTATTCGGATAATATCAGGTTTGTATATAAGGTCAGATGAAAACAGACCACGTAATCTGGTCTCTCGATATATTTAAACGTAGGATGACCTGGTTTTTTTTTTCCCCAGGAAAACGTATCAGGCGTGCCCAACTCGATACAAAGAATTATATTAGTGTTAAAGGAACGTTAGTGCAGAAAAGAATGTTGAATATACATGGTGGGCCAAAAGTAAGCTCACACTTATTAGGTACTAGCAACAAGGCGCCGGATTTCAACATGTCCGGGATACCAAAAACCCTACAGTCGTCACAGGGTATACTTATTTTTAGTGGGTTCTATTTTTTCTTTAATAGGACATGTAGAGCTAGACATGTTTAAGAAAATAAGATCAAGATTAACAACACACACAGATTTACTCAGTAATAATAATATTTATAGAATTTTAATAATAGGAACTGTTTCTATCTCTCTCTCTCTCTCTCTATATATATATATATATATATATATATATATATATATATATATATATATATATATATATACTAGCAGCATGGCCCGGCGTTGCCTGTGTTGATTCAAAAATCGTACGACTCATACACCAATCGCTATCACTTGACTTAAAATATTTTTGCCCTTCCTTGCCTTTAAAGGGAGTGCCCTTTGCCGTGCTGATGTTGCTACATGCCTTACTTCTTGTCTATCTCACACTGCGAATTTTTTAAAGCTCTATACTAAACATTAAATCTGTTACGAAAAAAAGAACTAAACAAAATGAACACAAAACGATCAGATTTAAAAAAAGGAATCGTAACTGGAAAAACCGAATGAAAAAAGAATGTTAACAACAAATACTTTTTTACACCCAACCCAGTTCTGCGGAATCAGAATCAACGTTGAGTTTAAGCAACCGAATGAGCCAATTGGAGTAAAGTGCCATGCAGATTAAAAAAAAATTTTGTTTATACGTTTTTTCGATTTTTTTGCATGCTAGTTAACATTCGTGTCAGTCAGCTGTTGGCTCTCATGCTGGCCAATAGAATCTTCCTGCCTATTCGTTGGCCGCTTGATGGGCTCTCCTCTGGCTAGTACAAAATGGCCGCAAACTACATGAAAACTGCCGTAGAAGCATAAAAGGTTATTTCCACTATCGATGGGAGTTGGGAAATGTAAAGTCAGTCTTGGCCTTCCCGCTAACTTGGAGCATGTGCATGTAAAGTTTGGTGCAAATCCGTCGAAAATTGCGGCCGTGCATTCGTTACACACACACACACACACACACACACACACACACACACACACACACACACACACACACACACATCCTGCCTTTTATAGATAGAGATGTAATTTACATTTTAAAAACGTTTTATTACCTTTAAATTTATTTGCTACAATTATATTTGTTTAAAACTCTTTATGTACATTTGTTTTACACTTATACTTTTTTGTAGCACAGTTTAATCTCCTAAGTGCACAAAATGTCCTCCTTCGACATTGCAATATTCCTTGAACCTTTCCAGAATAAAATGAAACACAGCACGACACACACACACCGATCTGCATCAATTTCAATAAATACTAAATAAAGATGGACTTTATTAATTCGTCAAATGTGTGTGAATTTCTTACATAAAACTTGTTCTTTGCTAGAACCCACCCCTCAAAAAAAAAAAAAAAAAAATGGAATCATTTGATGTTAGGTCAAATGAACGTGGTGGTCGTTCGATACTGCCCCTTCTTCCGAACCAATGCAGTGGAAAGATTTGATTAAGGTAGGCCCTTATTGGTAAATCAAAATGGGGAGGTGCTCCATCTTGCTGAAAGGACCGTTCGGCCAAGTTAGATGCCAAACGTGAAACAAACAGTGAAACAAATTTAAGCTTACAGTTGGCCCACCCTGTATGTTTATTAATTGCAATTAAATAAAGCAATAAAATTTCGGGATATGATTGCCTCTTTGATATGAATGATAGATATGAATGCGATTCGACTCCTTGGAAGTTGCATGACGTGTCCTCACTTTAAGTGGCAACTGCTCGACTAAGAAAGCAGAGCTCATCTGAAAATTTCTCATGAAAAGACAGACACATAACGGAGAAGATTGTAACGTTGTATCTTTGGGAAATAGACCGCAGAATAGAAAATGGCTTCGTCCACAAGACTGCTTCAACGATTTGATGAGAATTGGGCAATCAATGCTAGGTCTACTTTGATTACTGTAAAAATGAACCATGACAATAATGGCCAGACACTTCCTAGAGCGACAAAGAGTTGACCTTTTCCCCAACATCTTTAGTTAGACATGATAGGTATGCACTTTACACTTTTTACCTGGTGTAGGGATCCGTTCCTGCGCTGGTGGTATCACGGCTATGACTAGCTTAGACCAGCTTGGACAAGCTATGACCAGCTTGAACCAGCGGTCCGAGTGAAAACATTGAGATCCCCACGTTAAAAACTGATCTTGTGTCACAACCTGACTCAGTGGGGGGTCAGGTAAATACAATTTACACTTTTTACAAACATTTTATTACGTTTATATTTATTTGTTACAATCATATTTTAAGACATTTTTTTATGTTTATACGTTCTTTTTATAGATACAAATATTTAAGTAAATGCTCTGTTTATAATAAACAGTATTAAACAATATTTACCGGCCTGAATGTCCGAGAAATTTTCATATAAAATATGCGTCCTCCGACAGGAATCGAACCTGTATCCTATACGGAACTGTCATATAGCCTGACAGGCTTTTACCGATTTTGCCATAGAGGAGCGTTTCGAATAAAGCAAATGTCGATTTTAAAAAAATAAATAAAAAAAAATCCATGATTTTCTCTGGACATACATTCATATCTGCTCGATGCGTATCCAAATGTAAACAAATGACGTCACACGTTATGAAAATAACATGTTTTTATGTATATACGTTCTTAAAATAATTGTCGGACTTTGTCCATTTCATATTTGTTCAAAACAGTTTGTGTAATTTTTTTTAAGAATTTACAGAAAGAATATCTTAATCTCACGAGGGCACAAAATGTCCTCCTTCAACATTGCAAAATTCCTGGAACCTCTCCAGAACACTATGACACACAGCACAACGCAAAACCCGATCTGGGTCAATTTCTGTAAATACTTCTGAGATGTACTTTTAATTCGTCCACTGTGTGGGGATTTCTTCTTTAAGCCCCCAAAAAAAACACATTAAAATTAAGTCAGGTAAACAACTAAAATTCGATATCTGTAAATTCTTCCGAAACAAAGCTGTGGAAAGGTTTGGTTAAATTACTCCTACTTCAAACAAAAAGCATAAAATTGCATCAATTCCATGTTATTGAAAAAACCTTTCTTTCTGGATTAGCTCTTCAACTGATCTAAAACGAGAAACAACTGTAACCCTACTGTTGATCTGTATGCAGTGCGATCTGTGATGTGGGGAAAATAAAATTAATTTCCATTAAAAGAAAAGTAAAAGGACACTTTATTCGTACCGATAAAAAAAGAAAAAACCATTCTTTGGTCTTTTAAATTAAGAATATCTAAAATACAGGCTGCGGGATTCATACAACCGGCCTGATGATTTTAAACGACCTGCAAAACACAATAAACTTTAGATTTTTAAGTGGCTATTTACCAAAAGAAGATATTTTCTAGTTGTGTGTTACGCCAAACAGTAATCTATGTGATAATCAACGGTTGACAAGCGATGGTATATAGAGTAATATACAAATATAACGTGTGCTGTTAAAAAGTCATCCATGTCGTTAGTTGTGTTCCCACTTCTCGTTTTCTACGAGAGTCTCGTTGTGTCGAGACTTCGATTATACTACACTGTTCAAAACAGGAACGGGGATAACAGAAAGTGAATATATTTAATAGTGAACCTCGGGGAGAGATTCAATCTCTACAAAATTAACATATTGCGTTATGAGCTACTTCAAGCATCTGGATCGCCAGATTCCATAATGCGCTGATATTAACCACCATTCGGAACAGGGTAAAACTAACAGAGGCATCTAGGCGCCTCTATGTCCACCAACAGGAGATAAGCATATAATGCTATTTCTGCACTTTGCAATAAGCGTTTCACAAGATTTACAGAGAATTTATTATTGTAAAAGATTTTTCTCTGCTTTTCTATCTCATTAATTGGAATAAATTTATTGAACTAACTTTCGTGTTAAATTAAATTAAACAAAAAGCAAATGAATGCATATATCGTATGCGTACATATCATATGTCTTTGTGAAATTCGATTGCGATCTGGCCGTTTTTAGAAAGGGCAGACAATGAAGCGGACATTCAAGAAAGGCCGTCTGCCCACCCTTGGCGCAAGCTAACTTAAAGAAATAGTTTTATACCAAAACATATAACATAAATCATCTACAAACTAAATGTCTATAAAACATGGTGGATTCTCCCGTCGCATTTGACGTCCGAGGATCAAACAGTTCAGTTCCTAGAAACCGACAACCAAACACCAGCAAATAAGTTTTTGGATTATAATTGCTGATTTTACTCTGTACACATTCACCCGGGGTGGGTTGGACATTTCCTTTATTGGATCTTCATGGGAATTTGAAAATCACAATATTTTGAAACCCGCATGTATTCAATGACATTTGGTTATAGTGGTGAAGGTTTCTGCAGGACCATCCAACACTTTTTTAAGGGCCGATTACAAATTTGTTTGGTGCTATGAGAAGCCATAAGGTCCCCAAACGACCCTCCGCAGGTTTTAATTCAGAGTTGAACTTCTCCTAGACCAATTGCCATCTTCCTCAGCTATAGGACCCAGTCTGTCCTGCTATTTACCCATTGCTGGAGGGAGAAGAAGAGTTAGTCAGTTTTTTTTTGAAGTTAATGTAATGGATTCGACTGGAATTCGAACTCGGCTCTCCGATTCCAAGCCGCTATCCATTACTCCACCGTGCCTCCTGCATGCATTGTGTAGAACCAACCACACTTTTTAAAGGGCCGAAGACAGTACTCCGTGCTATACTCATTAATTCAGAGTTGTTCTTCTAGTTGCCATCCAAGGCTATAGAACCTAATCTGTTCTACTATTTAACCATAGCTGGAAAGAGAAGAAGCGGATTAATACCTTTCCCAAGGGTATTAGTACGTAAGATAAAACACGTAAGTTAATATAATGGATTCGACTGGAATTCGAACTCAGCTCTCCGATTCATCAATCCGAGCCGCTTTCCATTACTCCACAGTGCCTCCTCATATACTCATATACTGAAAGTATAAAATTACGCACAAAAATCTGTACTTGAAGCTATAAAAAATGTGTAGATTTCAGCCTTGAATGACTCATAGAGATGTTGATATGCTGTTGAGTAAAATCAAACAAAACAAACCTGCACTAGTTTATTGATTTGAGTTTGTTTAAAATCTGTTTAATATAAATTGAACAGTAACTGAATTTTCGTAACTTTACCTTGACTTCAAACGGCGCCAAGTCCACCTCTTGATGTCCATTCAGTTTATATTTAAAGAATTGTATATTTACTTGCAATTAATAATAATATTATTAAGAATAATATATATAAACCTACAGGTCACCGATTCTCTTGTCCATATAAAACTTTTTACAGAACTCAAACTTTTTGTAACAAATTGAAAAACACCTTCTACCGAGTCCCTTTTGAAGAACTTGTATACATAGTAATTTTTTAGTCGATTTTTTTTTTTTCTGGCAAACAGAACCATCGAGACCAAAGACCACAAAACAGAATGTACTGCCTTATAATGTATCTTAGAATTGTGGCACCATTTACGAGGCAGAGAAATGAAGAGAAAGAAAAGAAGGCAGAAAGAAAGGCGAGACGAATCGTAGGTGATAAGCAGCCACACACACGGCTAAGAGACAATGAAAATATTGATAAGTAACAAATGAAAAAGGAGGTCATTACAATGACAGGGAATTTCTGAGTAAAAAAAAAAGAAAAGAAAGAAAAGAAGGAATCAGATGTGTTTTGATAACGGCTGTGTTATCTGGGTGCGTAAACGAACGGCTGGACCACTGGCCAGGGAAAATTCAAGTGAAAATGCTATTTCGATAAGTGACGAAAACAGGCCACTAAAAAGGACTTTGGACAGATATGAAAAATTAAATGCCACACAAGCAGTGCCGCTGACCGAATTTTTTCGACGAAACAACTTTGGCCTGCGATAATAAAAATATGTTATCAGGAATATGTACCGAAGGAAAATGAATGGGGACCCAGAAGTGTTTTTCTTTCTTCCTTGGAGGCGACAGACTGACTGAAAACTTTGGGGATATTTCTTTTTGAAGCCACGTTAAGAAGACCACCCATCTTGATAAATTAGCGATAAAATACCTGAAAAACACCATGTGTAGAACAAGTTGTCATATTGTCCGTTCGTGGCTGAAAATGATAACGGCGATTTAAGCGGAAGAAAGGGGAATGAGAAGAGATAATTTTTTTAGTTAAGCAAGATATTTTTTTTCCCGAAACAAAGCCACGGATTATTCACGCCCGACTAAGACATCATTGGTCAAGTGGTGGTCACGTGACGCACGAAGGAGGAGGAAAGATGCCCGACCAAGACCTCATTGGCCAGTGGTGATCACGTGACGCACGAAGAAGGCTGTCGACGCCCCATCCAGGGTATAAGTATGCGAAGCTGCTACGAAGGAAGTGGGGAGGTTCACGCCCCTCAGAGGTATGGTGAGAAAGTGGGAGTGAGAAAGTTTCCCAAAAATGGAAAAGTGTGGAAAATCCTAACCAGAAATAAAAGAGGTGGATATGTATTTAGAATTATCGAGGAACCCCCGACGCCAACAGACCCACCCCGGTTTTGGTCGGCGTCAATAAAAGAGGCCCCAAAGGCAGAAATCAGTTCGGGCTCCAGCAGAGTTGAGTTTCAGAGTTGAAACCGCCTCGAGATAGCTGACCAAGATTTACGCAAATTTAGGACTCCTCTTCAACCCAAAACAATTATTTTGAAGAGCGACTTAGAACCAGACCACCGAAATAAGTTTTTTCGACTTTCGTCCAAAAGACACACCGAAACACCAATTTCTTAGAGAGCAAACAACTTGAAGCGTTAAAACTTGCCTAGCAGAAACGACGTGTCACAATCCACAGAACAGGTCAGGAGATGGATGCAGTCCTATGTATCGAACAACTAGACATAAAGTTTGTTACCTTTTTCTTTGATTCTTTGAACTTTTTGAGCTTTCATTTTCTTTTCTTTTATGCATATTTGTGCCAGTATCATCCCCGTTGAACTCAGTTTGCATTACGGCCCCAACCACTGTTTGATCTCGTCTGCCTAAGATCAATTCACAACGTGGGTAGGCGGACTGGAGATCAATGCAGTTACCTTGGTAACCAGGCGTTGGAAGCGAGTTGGGAACGACGAGGCTGATATCCAATCTAACCAGATTCCCACCCAAATCGCAAAGGTTAGAACGTCACATTTGAGTGCCGCGACCGATACCAAGCCAGTTGGTCATCACAGGACGAGACAACACGACTGACGCGACAGGCGGACGTCACGTTCGGACCAGCGACGCCCGAACGGAGCAGCGAGGGAGCGAACAGCTGGCGCCGCGGCGAGGACGTCTGGTTGGTGCTGTTTGGGGACGTCACAACTGGTGCCGTGGTAGATCAGGATAGAACGTCACAGTCGGCGCTGCGACCGGGG
>CAHIKZ030000372.1:632500-660000 GCA_903632075.3 Acanthosepion pharaonis | reverse complement strand
GGACAATTATTTAAAGACATTCTTATATTTAACATTCTTTTTATTGATACAAGTATTTAAGTATACAGTATTAAATAACATTTACCGGCCTGAATGTCCGAGGAATTTTCATAGAAAATATTCGTCCTTCGACAGAATTCGAACCTGTATCCTATACGGAACCATCATATAGCCTGACGTGCCTTACCGCTCGGCCACAAAGTATCGAATTTACTGCTTATGAACTCCAATCTTCCATGATTCTCTCACGTACATTCATAACTGCTCATGGCGTATCAAAAGTAAACAAATGACGTCACACATTATGAAATGGACAAAGTCCGACAATTATTTAAAGACATTTTTATGTTTAAAATGTTTAACATTCTTTTTATAAGCAGTAAATTCGACCTTGCCAACCGAACGAGCCTTTGAATGTCATCTGTGTATGGTGCCACATGTTCAGCCAAAAAAATGTCTAGAAGTGGGCTAAAGTGTTTAAAGAAGGACGGAGCAGTGTTGAGGATGAAGACAGGCCTGGGAGGCCTACAGAAGTGAGGTCTCCTGTGGTGATCGAATTAGTCAATGACCTCATTCAGTCTGACAGAAGAACTCCTGTGAACTTCTGCGGCAGGTCAAGAAAGACATAAAGAACAAACGCAGGGGTCATCAGTCAGAAGGAGTCATCTTGCATCATGACAACTCAAAACCCCCTCACACAGCAGCCCAAACGGTGCAGACCATCAACGAGCTGGGCTTGAACTGCTCCCTCATCCCCCCTTACAGCCTAGACCTTGCCCCTTCAGACTTTTCACCTGTTTGGTCCCTTGAAAGCGTTCACGAGAGGCACGAAGTTTAAAAGTGACGATGAAGTCAAAAGTGTTGTGAGCGACTGGTTGAGACATCAGTCCAAAAGATTTTTTACGCTGAGAGAATACGAAGCTTTTTAGCACAGATGGGAAAAGTGTGTGACAGTGCTGGGAGATTACGTTGAAAAAAATAGAAAAGTAAGCTTCTATCTGAATTAGAAGTCCTTATATCGAAAATTCACCTTATTTATTGAATGACCCTTTTATATATATATATATATATATATATATATATATATATATATATCAGGTTTAGCATATATACTTATTTTATGAAAAGGAGGAACTGAACAATCATACATAAGCATCATATTCCCATATATCTTCAGTACATGACAAAAACACAACACAGATTTATATATGGAACTGAGAAAATACTAAATATACTCCGTTATTTGCTTAAAATATTTTAGTCTTATCATCGTAGAAAAAATCCATACGCTTCACTCGCTTTTGTCTCCGCTTTGATATTCTGGTCGATATCCCGAAACACCTTTGTTCTGAAATATGATAGTTGTTCACTGGTTAATCGACCATAACAATCGCTGAATTTTTATCATAATTCGTTATTGTCGGTCATGAGACTTTTGAAAACAACACGTAATATACACACTTTGTCACGGTCATAGCAAGAAAGATCTACCGGTGTTATTGTTTCTTTGAAATCATCGTCCGGACCAGGGGTTCTCTTGCACCATCAGTAGCCTTGTTAGGTCTGATCGACTTATGCGGTATATTTCCACAAATTTGAAATGCCAAATGATTGTTATCAAGGAATGCTTCAGAGGAAATGGTTTGTCATCTTAACAGTGTCAATGACCGGTTAGGCTTACGTTTAGCAAACAGATTTGGCCACAATCCTAACAGAAAAAACCCCAAAAAACTGTAAGATGTCTAGGTCAATATTAACAATATTCTGGTTGCTCTCTTTGTTTTAGCCCAGATATTGGCATTGATTTGGAAGCAACGATACACCATCTTTCTATATCTACGTCAATCGCAAACTCCCACATGCCAATTGAAACTATCAATGTTAATTATTATTTGTCCCAATCGTTGAACCGTAACTTTATCTATTTCTCTCTCTTTCAATCTTTCTCTCTCTCTCTCCCTCTCTCTATATATATATATATATATATATATATATATATATATATATATATGAATAAATATAGTCATAAGATGTGCTATATTTATGGGATAAAGTGCTCAATATCAGAGATAGAGCGTATGTAAATATAAAAGTGAACATAGAAGTTTAGAGAATTTCAGTCTGTTTCATGGAGATGCAATCGTCAAACCACGATTTCATATAGCACGAAACAGACTGTCGCCTAATAAGTGTTGACTTCTATGTTCACTTATATATATATATATTGTATATATATATATATATATATATATATATATATATAATTTGAAGAAAAACAGACCAGTTTTAAGGCTTCATTTGTAATAATTTATTTCATCAGAGAATTTATTTTTTCTGATCTTTGATTTCATTTTCAAAAGGTGAAACAAAAAATGAATTTAAAATTTACACTTTTGACGGGCAGTATTAAGCTTATATAAGTTGACATAGAGGGTGGTGAGGGATGGTATGAGAGACATGGAGGAGTTTAGAGAGGGAGAGGAGAGTTTTAAAATTTATTTTTATATTTCATTTTCTTATAATACTTAATACTGAGGAAGGAGAGGATAAGGATCAGACATTGAGCTATTTAAGTGGTCAACTCAACGGAAATGATATGGAAAAGCTTATGTAAGCTTAATACTGACCGTGAAAAGTGTAAATTTTAAATTCATTTTTCGTTTCACCTTTTGAAAGTGAAGTCTGAAGATCCAGGTAAAAATAAAATTCTCTGGCGAAATAAATTATTACAAATGGAGGATTAAGGTAGTCAAAACTCCAGAATTTTGGTGAGTGCCTCAGCTTCAACACGGAGGCCTACATCAAGTGTCTCGAGGAGGTGGTGCTATCCTGTGTCAAGAGGGTGGCTGCTGGAAGATCCTATCTCTGACAACTCAACTATTCATCATGCCACACAAGCTGCCAGCACATTTCTGCAACTACTTGTACAACCCTTACATATGACCACCCCCTCCCCCCGAGACTGCAACCCCCTTAATTATTATGTGTGGGGTGCAGTTGAGCAAGAGAGCAACAAAACTTCTTTTAACACCATAGATGAACTGAAGTCAAGGATTGTGTTAGCATTCACCAACTTAAACAAGTATACCATCCAGAAGAGTTGCAGGAGATTTCGAAGTCGTCTGCAGGCCGTGGTTGAAGTCAATGGCGATTTTATTGAATAAATCTACTTATTAGTATTTCAAGATATTTTTGTGAAATTTTGGTAAATATATAAGTGAAAATGAAATGTCAGTATTATTTTCATTATATATATATATATATATATATATATATATATATATATATATATTATAGAACCACCGTTGTGTTACAAAGGCTTACGATACAAGCACTTCAGGACTGTTCTTAATGGAAGGATCTTCTTGATCAATGGCCAGTCCTCCGAAGCCCTAGACGTCAACGCAGGCGTACCCCAGTGGCCACGCCTCGAACTAACCGTCTTTTTGATCCTCATAAATTACTTGCCTTATTTATTTAAATATTCTGTTTGTTACTCGGTGTGGAAGAGGCAGAAACAGGAATATTTTTAAGGAGGAAGAACCAAAGAAGATTAATCAGTAGGACATCAGCTAGCGATTGACGTTGCATTTAGATTGTTGCAGATTAAGACTGGCAGGAAAGAATGGATCGGGAATGGTATTCCACAAGCTAGAAGCGGGTGAGAATAAAATGCTAGCTACTAGTGTCATAAATATTTTGGAATAATTATTGAGAATTTTAAACCTCGTAATTCTATCTGAAGAAAAAAATTATATTGTAAGTATTTTTTATTTTTGGGGGGAGGTTGAATTTACTTCTATGAATGACTAATGCATTTGATAAATTGTTGTGGATATGGTCTCTTTCATTTTCAAAATAAAGTGCCAGAACAGTTCCTCGCAATTCATTGGGGAAACTGAAATTAAAAATAATATCTATGAACTTAAAAGAGACCTTATACACAACAATTTATCAAATGTATTATTTACACATAGAAATAAATAAGACTACAACTTTGATCTAAAGAATGCCACACATATTAAAATGGAAAGTAACTTAGAAGGAAAATTCTCGAAATAGGAAAAAAAATATTTTAAAAAAATTAATTCAAAAACACTTCCCTAAAAATAGTACTCTCTCAAAAATCATTAATAAAAATACAGTTAAATTCAGTTATAGCTAAGGAAAATAATTAAAAAAAAATAAACAAAATAATAGCAACTACAATATCATAAACCCGCAAAATAACAACAATAATTTTAATTAACAAAACAATTGCCCACCTAATAATAAATGCCTAACTAATAATATTATATATAGCAATCGCATCAAATAACATTAACACGGAAGGAAAAATTATATAGGAGAAACATCTTTTAAAGAAAGTTTTAATAATCATAAAATGTCATCTAATCTAAACAAATAACACATTATCAAAATATATATGGCGTCAGAAAGAAAAAATATCAACTAAATTTTAATGGGAAACCATAAAAAGTACCTCTGTATAATATTAGTAACAGAAAATATAGACTGTGTTTAGAAGAAAAGTTTTATATATTAATTATCAATAATCAAATTAAATTATTAAACAAGAGAAATGAATTAATGGCTAAATGCAGACATTTAAATATAAATATTTACTTTGCAGCTTAAATACTGTTATAACATAACATAATAAATATAATAGAAACTAATATATATTAAATAATAATATAATAAACACACTAGAATACATGCAAATGTATAAAAAACAATCAAAGATATACACACAAACAAAAGTAAAATTGAAAAATAAAAATGACAAAATACACAATTGACAAACTATTACGTTTACGATTTACAAAATATACAATTGAAAAACAATTACGTTTATGAAGGAACACGTAAGCACATGTAAGAACATGAACATGCGCGCATATTCATAACGACGATAAAAAAAGACCCAATTAAAAAAAAAGATTAAAAAAAGGATATTCATTACAATTGTAAATATTTAATATATGGATTAAACCCCTGAAAATTGGGGTTAATCCATATATAATATCCATAATCCTGGATATAACAACGAGGATTGAAATGAACAATTACAATTAAGTAATTCATCTGTCAATATAAAAATAATATTATATACGAATCAATCAATCAGTTACCTTTATATATATATATATATATATATATATATATATATATATATATATATATAAATATATATATATATAAAAATAATGGACTCTCCCGTCGGTTTCGACGTATGAGGATCTGGCAGCTTATTGATTCAGTTATGAAAGTTTGTGCGATAATCTTAAGTGGCATTTAAGACCCGCTAGTGATTTACAAAGGAGGCCACATATAGAGCAAGTGTGAGGATTGTGAAATGAGATCACTGTTAGATTGACTGACCTTTTAGATCTTGCTCTCGCTTCTTCTCCAAAGCTAAGCGCTCAGGGGTGTTATGTGGCATATTGACTGCTGACAAGTTGCTTTTCAGCTTGTCTTTTTTATCTTAGCCATGGGCGTCCTACATATATATATATATATATATATATATATATGTGTGTGTGTGTGTGTGTGTGTGTGTGTGTGTATATATATATATATATATATATATATATATATATATATATATATATATATATATATATAAAGGTAATTGATTGATTGATTCGTTTTCCCGCCTTATCCCCGGCTTGCAGATTATTTAAGCCAGAAAATATTAGATTGTATGAATTTTGTGATTGGATAATAATGATTTAATTATGTAAGTCTTTCTAATTTACCCATAGATGAGGGGAGTAAAGACTTCTTCTTTGAGTTTTACCAACAATCTCTAAATATATAGCAGGAGCAGCAGATAATATCTGGCATCAATATTCAAAGTATGAACGAAGGGTAAACTTACAAATATGTAAGAAAGAATCTGGAGAGAATTGTTGTCTAGCACGTAACAGTAAACCAAATTTCTTAGCTGCAGACCTAGCAATGCATTTCATCTAATCCTCTTATTTCATGTCAGCAGAGAATGTTAACCGTTAAAAGTTAAAAGGAAAAAATTGCTTGATACGATGCCTGATCTATTACACAACTTTAAAACACTTAACTTCCTAGTCACAATGTCACATAAACATCGAATCAGTTACCGTAATTTCTCGAAAATAATACGCATCCATATATAATACACACCCGAACAAATGATCCAAAAATTAAGAAATATATCTATCGCTTTGTATAATACGTATCTATAAATTTTGTCAAAAAAAAAAAATGAATTACGAAGACATTTTGTCGACCTTGGCCTTGAGAATAAAATCTAAGCAGTTAAAATAATGTTGAAAATTACAATGCGATTGGAACTTATTGTAAAATGGATTCAGGAATCTTGGGATTCCGTCAGTGAGGATTTTATAAAGAGAGGTTGCAAGAAGTATTGTCTCACGACAGCCATGGATGGCACTGAAGATGACATCATTTGGCAAGATAATGAAGAGGCCGAAGATAATTTTGAACAGGACGGAGATAATATTGTGAATGATAGTTTCTTTAATGACAATTTAGATATTTATCTTATAATAGAAAGTTTACAATTTTACCAGCGCAGGATTACCCCTTTAGTTAAAACGTCGTTCTAAGACCCTGAAGGCCGAGTCACTAAAACGTGGTCACGCCACCGCGTGTAGGAGGCTGCGAAAGACCTTAAATTAAATGGCGACCGGGACCAAAGATGTGACCCTGTTGGCAGGAGGTACTATATTAGAAAGAAGTGAAATTATTTGTCCTTAAAATTACAATTTCCGCAGCGCAGATTTAGCCCTGTGATTAAAAGGTCGTTCTAAGACCCTGAAGTCCGGACCACTAAAATGAGCATACCCCACCACGTGTAGGCGGCTGACAAAGGCCTTATATTAAATGGCGACCGTGACCATGGATGTGACCCTTTTGGCAGGATGTTCTATATTAGAAAGAAGTGAAATTATTTGTCAATATAATTACTATTTTTGCAGCGCAGATTTAGCCCTGTGGTTAAAACGTCGTTTTATGACCCTGAAGGCCGGACCGCTATAATGTGGTCACGCCACCGCGTGTAGGCGGCTGCGGAAGGCCTTATATTAAATGGCGACCCTGACCAAGGACGTGACCCTGTTGGCAGTAGGTACTATATTAGAAAGAAGTGAAATTACAATTTTCGTAGCGCAGATTTAGAGCTGTGGTTAAAACATTGTTCTAAGACCCTAAAGCCCTTATATTAAATGGCGACCGTGATTAAGGATGTAACCCTGTTGGCAGGAGTGGCTATATCAGAAAGAAGTGAAAGTATTTGTCGATAAGATTACAATTTTTTTTTGCAACAAAATAAAAAATGGTACGTATTTTCCAAAATGTTCCAGTTTCTTTTCGTTTTATCTGAGCGAATATCATGAAGGTGGCGTTGATGGAAGCAGTAAAAGATTCCCATATAGTTCTGGGATATAATTCCAGACACAACTCCAAAGACGAAACTGTTTAGTACAACTGTTTTATTTATTTTTTTAAATTTCTTTTACAGCCTATTCTCAAACTCTGTATCTATTTTAAATTTTTTTAAAATTTTTTTTTAATTTTTTTTAAATTTTTAAAATTTTAAAAATTTTAAAATTTTTAATTTTAATTTTAATTTTTTTTAAATTTTTTTAAATTTTTATTTTAAATTTTTAAATTTTTTAAAATTTTAAAATTTTTTAAATTTTTAAATTTTTTTAAAATTTAAAAATTTTTTTTTAATTTTTTTTAAATTTCTTTTAAAGCCTATTCTCAAACTCTGTATCTATTTTGATGGTTTTTATTCGATTAGAGGAGACACCGTGAAAGCTACCGAATGATATTTTGTAAACGAATGGATGAACAGCTAGCGAGAGGCTATAACGCGCAGAAACGGCCAGAAAGAGAGTGCGACGGTCCCGGGCATTCATATCGGGAGAGCATCCAATCAAAGAATGAAATAAAAATTTAGTTTCTGAAATTTTAAAATGTCTCTGTTAACGTCGCTGTACATGTTGACCATGTTTGCCGTAGTCTTTGAATATAGAATCCAGTGAAGTACGTAATGTGTTCAATGGAACAACGCCATTATTACTAGTAGCAGCTGTTCTGTAATTCATCATGTTTTCGATATCAGAGGTTGGCAGTGAATATTCGGAGAGAGTAGCAGCTGTTAAGTAATTCTTCAGGTCTTCGATATCAAAAGTTGGCAGTGAAGATATTTTTGGAGAAAAACCAAAATGGTTGCCTTTATACACGTCAGATTGAATATTTTGAGCTTTCTGATTGGTTAACCCTTCTATCGGTGAATTATAAAATGAGTCAGATCATTTTGGCTAGCTCACGAGTACATATAAGTATCGAAAAAAAACTGTAACAGTACAAGTACCTTACAGTCCCACAAGCTGATGTGAATGTGGATCCGTTTTTTTATAAACGAGAGCAGAGTATTCCCCTCTTTTTGAGTCTTGGGGGTTTACAATCAAAAAGTTCGCCCAGGTAACCAACAAACCTCTGCACGTCATTGGTGGAAGGAGTAGCAAGGGAACAAACGTTACTTAGTGCTACAAAGGATAGAAAGTTGTGGAGAGCCGTTACATAATGGACTTGTCTTCGGATGAATATCATGTCCTTTGTGTTAGATTTAAGGTAGCAATCCGCGTCATCTTTTGTTATTTGTCAGTCAAGCAAAATTATCGCACGGATATTTTCAGCAATGGAGAAAACAGTGCAGTGGCAGGCAGGATTCAAAAATATTGGTTGCCAGCTGGCAAAGGAACCCCATAACTACATTGCGGTCATTTAATTTTCCTAACAAATAAATTTTCAAAATCTACATATAGAAAAGCAATTAAAATTTTGTGTAAAAAAATGTGAATTTATTAGTAATCTATTGTCCATATAACTGGTAGTAAATGCCAAATATAAATAAAGAATGCTGTAAATTTAAGTACTTGGTTGTTATTTTAAAATAGTTTTCTGCACAAATGAGAGCATTGCATGAAGTCTACTATGTTAAGAGCAATCATTTGTGTTCACTACATGATTGCTCGACTCAACCAATAACCAATTCACTATTTGCATTATGCTAGGCCACAAATTCTCCTGAGCCGACCAAGCATGGAAATGAATACAATATGGGAACCAGTAATAAGGAGTGCCAGAGAAAAGCGATGATAACAACAAAAATTGCAATATGAGCTCTGGTAAAAAAAAATGAAATGATAACAGCAAAAATTGCAATATGAACACTGGTAAAATAGTTGCTGAAAACATAAGGTTTATAATACCCAGAAATTCATACAGATGTCCTCAAGAATACCTGGCACAGTGGATAAAAGCGTTGGTTAGATCCAGTGACAGGACGTAAAGAGTGTGAGTTCCATACCTGGTTAAGGTGGTGGATAATTTTCAGAGCGTAATTAACAGGAGATAACTGACATGGCACGTGGAACTAGAAGAGTCTACCCCAGTTCGACATTCCAACCACCTGAACGGCCGGAACGTTGTGATAAAAATGGCGACAAAGATGAGGACAATAGTCCGAATAATGTAAATAGTGTACATAATATCTCACCTCAGAAATATAGACAAATAATTAAAGGCCGAAACGTTGTAATAAATATGGCGAAAAAGATGAGGACAATAGTCCGAATAATGTAAATAGTGTACATAATACCTCATCTCAGAAATATAGACAGATACTGAAAGGCCGAATCATTGTAATAAATATGGCGACAAAGATGAGGACAATAGTCCGAATCATGTAAATAGTGTACATAATATCTCATCTCAGAAATATAGACAGATAATAACCAATTCATTTAGCAATTCCTTTTCAATAGATAGCAACATGATTCCAAATTCTTCTGAAACACCTATTAACCTTTTCTTCATAGTCTTCAACTTTGAAAATTTCCTCTCACTTCGGAATTAAGTAACTGATAGTGTGTTGATAATTTCTTCTTATTTTTTGTTACTAAAGCCGTTGTCTGCTTGTTTCTTTATGGCGTTTTTATTTGATATAGTGATCCCAGTCCATCAAGGGCCCAATTGCCACGGGATAGCTATCGCACACCCACCAGCCTGGCACTGGAATTTTGATTCCCAAGTAGTTCGCACAGCCAGACTCATTCCATTTTCCCCTTGTAGATGATTACGATAAAGCCAGCTCAGCATGAAAAAAATTATATTTGAAACATTGAATACAGAGAGATGCGGCACTTGTTCCAAATCTCTAGAGCTGTATTACAGACGTCTGCCTCGTTTTTGTTTTTCCACTTCCTTCGCAATTGGTTTTGATGTGGTTAGAATGTCTAGTTCTAACTTAGCTGCTGCTTATGGGGGATGTTTAATTACGTTATCTTGGAGAGCACAATTGGTGCATATAAAAAGTTTCCCAGCTATTTAAGATAGCGTCGTTGTCGGTGCACAATAATGTACAGTCCATTATAAGTCGGGGACTTTGAACCTAGTAAAAAGCGTTAGGATTCTTTTGTAGAAGCCATTTTACTCATGAGCGTAGAGGTGATCGTTCATTTAATATTGTCCCGCCACGTGTTTTTTTCAATTCGCATTTTGGGCTTTTTTAATTTTATTTCAATTTGTTTCGAGATGTTTCTGGTGACATTTACACACCCACACCAATAAACACACACACACACACACACACACACACACACACACACACACACACACACACACACACACACACACACACACACACACATATATATATATATATATATATATATATATATATATATATATATATATATATATATATATATATATATATACTAATGGATAGGCTTGGATTGAGGAATCACAGAGCCGAGTTCGAATTCCAGTCGAATCCATTACATTCACTTACGTGCTAATACCCTTGGGAAAGGTGTGAATCCTCTTCTTCTCCCTCCAGCTATGGGTAAATAGCAGGACAGACTGGGTTCTATAGCCTTGGATGGCAACTGGTCTAGGAGAAGGACAACTCTAAAATTAAAACCTGCGGAGGGTCGTTTGGGGACCTTGTGGCACGTAGTGCACCAGGTCTCTGTATTCGGCCCTTCAAAAAGTGCGGATGGTCCTTCACGAAACCTTCACCACTATAATCAAATCTCATGTGCTGTTGTCGGGCTGTCGGTTTCCTGAGAACTCATCTGCCTGACACTCATACGTCGAATATTCGACGGGAGAGTCGACTATATATATATATATATATATATATATATATTATGGTTAAAAAAAAGAACAACAGTAAGATATATAATCCGGTATTCTTATTGATATTTTTATTTTTACAAAACAGCGCTCAATGTAAATTCAAAGAGCATAAATATTATAAATTAACTGATTTAAAAATGTGGTTTCATCGCTACACAGAAATTACCATGTTTCAAAAACAAAAACAAAAAATTTCAAATTGAATTATATTAAATTAAAAACATTAGTTCTGTTTCATATTCAAGCGAATTTTGGAATAACTTTTTTAAAAATTTACTTAGTTTTTAAAAGCACATATATTCATAATTTTTGTTTCCGACGATACAGAGAAATCCAATTTAGACAGGGACGGTAGCGTGTTCATTTTTATTAACTATTAATGTATCATTTATAAGTTACGTTCGAAAAAGAGGTTAAGTTTAGGGAGGGGAGAGGTGCCTTTTTTCAATGAATTATAACATCCGTTCAACGCATGTCGTCTGTTTTTTTTTTTATCAACGGCAAATGTCTTTTTGGCATTTTATTCGTTAAATTCATACTTGTATACATACAGATTCTTTCTAAAAGGGGTGTTTGGATTAAAATGCTCTGTACTGATCTACAATTTTACAATATTGTTTTTACTTTTAATTAATAATAAGTTATATAGTTTATATTTCTTTTTAAAACAAATAAATGCAATAGAATATATATATATATATATATATATATATATGTATATATATATATATATATATGTGTGTGTGTGTGTGTGTGTGTGTGTGTGTGTGTGTGTGTGTGTGTGTGAAAATATATAGAAAATAAGAAAGAACTGGTTAGGTAAATAATCCAAAATTCCTTAGTATTTTAGTTACTATTTTTAAAAAATAATGCTCGATACAAAAGTAGAGTATAAATATAATTATTTATTTAAAAATATGGTTCCAACTCGCGACATAAGAGGTCTCATGTTTCAAAACAAGAGCCGAAAACTTCAATATAATTATTTGAATTAAAGTAAGCTCTGTTCCATCTTCAAGCGAATTTTTTAAATTTCGCTTGAAGATGGAACAGAGCTTATTTAACTCAATTTAATTCAAATAATTATATCGAAGTTTTCGGCTTTTATTTTGAAACCTGAGACCCTTTATGTCGCGAGTTGAAATCATATTTTAAATAAATAATTATATTTATATATATATATACATATATATATATATATATATATATATATATATATATATATATATGGCCTCTGTATTAGTGCAGCTCTGTTTCTCCCGTGATGTGTGCAGTCTGTGGCATCACCTCTTCATTCTGAGGGTACACGGTTGACAGTTCTCTGGTTGCTGTTTCCGACTGGTAGTTAGGAGACCTAACTCTTGCGTAGCGTCTTGAGCGGCCGCTCTGAACAACAGTTGTATAATACCGGGGTGTTTGTAGTACCATGTCGCTCATGGAAAGGTGTCCCTGCAGTCACCTCCGCTGGGCAACCCTCTCGCACCTCTCGCCCGTGGAACTCCTTCCCTATTCCAGTTTCCTTGAGAGCTATAATCTCCAACTATTCAAATGTAATGTCAATCGACATCTCCAGTTGCCTTGATCTATCCACTACCCTTCTCCTCATCCTTTCTTCTATCTGATCTTGCTCCAAATTTTCTGTAACCCCTTGCGTCCTAGTGGCTTCCCACCTTGCCTGGGGTGAAACGCTTAATATATATATATATATATATATATATATATATATATATATATATATGGTAAATATAGGACATTTTGAAAATTTTTATTTTGTCAATCCAAATTGTCACACTATTTCATCGTATCCAAATTTAACGCATATTTTCGCGGTAACGATTTTTTAGTTGATCCGAAGATGATTTTCTTGAACGAAACGTTGCCAACAGAATCAAAGGCATGAACTCATCTCTACTACTCCTGGCTATGGGCAAAATAGTATGGCAAACTTGTAAGCAGTTTAAGCAATGGAACACGCGCCAGGATCAATTGGTGTGGGATTTTAGGGTCATATACAATAATAATAATAATTATTATTTGTGAATATTTAGACATTATGCTTGTGGCCGGGATATGCATGTAGGAATATATTAAACATATGTTACTATTATCTATTGATTGTGAGTTCAATCCCTGGACGAGTTAGCGGAATACCGGTTAATCAAGATTTAACAATAACTGGCCCCATAGGGACAAAATAACACAATAATCAAAATTTGCAGCATCAGCCAAAACTAATGAACATGATGATGGCAAGTGGGTACTTGGCCGAAACGTTGCGTCTATAATAACATCTATATCAACCCAGATAAGAAAAAAATCATTCTAAAGTATTAAAGTATACTGAAAATTACTTATCACCAAAAGAAAATACAGCATATGGTAGGTATCGTAACTAGTGTATTTGTGAATAGCAGGGCAGACCGTCCTCTCTAGCCTTGATTGGCAACAATGCTAAGAGAAGGACCGCTCTGAATTAAAAATCGTCAAGAAGGCTAGGATAAACCCACTACGTAAACTTTCCCCAGAGTCCCGGGAATGTACAGATAATAATGAAAAGAAAACTGTGAAGAGACATGATCACCTAAATTCTGAAGGGTCATATCATTAGAAATGTTGTAATATCCGTTGCATAGCGACCAATTTTTAATTAATTTGTGAATCATTTTTTTCTTTGATAAAACAAAAAGCCAAGGAAACATGATAGCTGTACATTCAAGATGTGAATCAAATGATTCATAGCACTACATTCCTCCGCTCTGAACATAAGATATTGGAGATAACGTTAATCTAAGATAATGGAGGATTTTGTGAACTGACACTGTTAGTTGATGAGATCAGATGTTTCAATTTTTTTATAATTTATTGAGCTTCCGTTTGGTCAATTCAACATGGCGTAATGCTTAGCTCTCTAGATCAATTACGATTTTCGGCTTTGTGCCACAACTAAGCTTTGCTTTATAAATTACTACTATAATAATTTACTAACCGTATACATTTATTAAGATCTATTTTGTATTCTAATTTTAGTAGCTGGATTACCCACGTCATCCGTATGCCACTGAACCGACATGCTTTCTTCGATAAATTGGAGTCAGACGAATGAGTTCTCTGTGGTCAGTAAAAGCGACACAGGGATCAGATTAGATCCCTGCTGGAGACATGTAATCTCTTACTTAACAAATTAGAAAAGTTGTCTGGTGATAGGGCAGCTGGCGACGTGTCTGCTTACACGTTGTTCAAAACGGAGGAATAAGGTTGGTCTAGCAGACGGGGCTACATTGTAGAAGATGCCACACGCAGAATGCTTCCTCTACTGCCATTCAAGGTCATGACAGAAGCTGCACACGCGCAAAATGTGCTATTCCAAAATTGGCATAATCTACTACACAAGAATGCCTACGCCAGGAAGTTAATAGGTCAACATTGTCATTTGAAATTTGAAAGGATGGTCTAAAATGACAACACTTATAGATTGTGCATGTGAAAAATTCTTTTCGTTTCTTGAGCATACATACATACATACATATATATATATATGTGTGTATATAATCAGACAGTATATATATATATATATATATATATATATATATATATATATATATATATATATATATATATATATATATATTTATAAAATTTATAAAATTATATAAGTAAGTATAAAATCACTACAAAAATAGCCATTTTGTTTCAATACTTTGTCTTATCAAGTGATGGCTTCAAAACCATCACTTGATAAGCCACCAGAAGTGTTGAATCAAAATGGCTATTTTTGTAGTGAATTTATAACATATTTATGTTATAATTTTCGAACAAATAATTATATTTGCTCTACTCTGTATTGAGCACTCTTTTTAGAATAGTGTTTGTTGGTTATTGGAATTCATTCCATATATACCAATTATATACTTGTATATATATATATATATATATATATATATATATATAGATATATATATAATGAAATGGACAAAGTCCGACAATTATTTTATGTTTATACATTATTTTTATAGATACAGGTTCGAATCCTGTCGGAGGATGAATATTTTCTGTGAAAGTTTCTTGGCCATTCAGGCCGGTAAATGTTGTTAATACTGTTTATTATAAACAGAGCATTTACTTAAATATTTGTATCTATAAAAAGAATGTATAAACATAAAATGCCTAAATATATATATATATATATATATATATATATATATATATATATATATATATATATATGTATGTATGTATGTGTGTGTGAGTATTTGGGCAGAAATCTCTCTTTTCAATTTCATTACAGACGACTGAAAAGCTACAACTATTAATATTATTTAAAAGTTTTTCTTTTCGCGACAAAAAGTGTGTAAAAAAACTTTCGAAATGTTCTATGCAGGAGAACACTTTCGGCTATATTGTTAGGCATTATCAAGGAATTTTTTGTTTTGTTTTTTAATTAAATATGTAAAATCCAGTACTCAATAATGGCTATAAACACTCCCACAAAGCTTTGACAAAACAAAACGAAACAAAAAAAAAACATTCTCATTACTATAGATACACATGTATAAAAATTTACATATTTAGTTGAAATCCACAAAATTCAATAAAAAAAATATATTTATATATATATATATATATATATATATTGCGTATGCATATATATATATATATATATAAATAAATGCAGGATGCTGATTACATTTTATGTATTGTACGTGTCTATATGCTTAAAATAGATTTTTGAAATATCGATTTTCACATAATTCGTCATTACACACAGACACAGACACACACATACACACACACACACATATATATATATATATATAGCCTACATAAAACGATTAAAATACAAAACGATACAATATGCAGAAAAACCTGCATATACACATAAACATACAATGAATTTTTATTATTTTGTGTAGACTATATATATATATATATGTGTGTGTGTGTGTGTGTGTGTGTGTGTATGTTGTTGTTACCTAGTGAAGGTTACTGTATAGAATAATCAAACGAAGGTTGGTAATGAACGATAATACTTAGGACAAGAACAACGCACATAAGATTCGCCAGCGATGCGTAGAAGTAGTCAACTGCTAGAAGTGAGTCAAGTGAATTCCCCAATGAATCTCCAACTGCAGGATATCTAGCAACCGTCCCACGCGGCCAGATGTGCCACAAGGCAGACTTTAATGTGGGGTACCCGAGCCCGTAGGATCAACCAAAAATTCCCCGTAGACCCCGTCTAAAACGTGGTCGGGTAGCTGTTTTCCGAGACGAGACTCTGCCCTTCGACATAGCCTCGTCTCGGGATCCTCTCTGCCCGGAGGCAGCGAGTTTGACCAGCACAGTTGGAAGCGAATCTCCGAAAAAATGCCGGATCAAACGGAGGAGCGAAGGTTTGATATCTCGAATACATAAGCCAATATATTTATTAAAGACATTTTTTTTTATGTTTAACGTTGTTATTTTATAGATACAAGCATTTAAGCAAATGCTCTGTTTATGATAAACAGTATTAAATAACATTTACCGGCCTGAATGTCCGAGAAATTTTCATAGAAAATATTCGTTCTTTGACAGGATTCGAACCTGCATCCTATACGGATAGGGTGCACTTATCGAATAACTAAAACCCTGGGGCACACTTTACATTTTAATAAGGAAAAATAAGTGCTGAAATATGAAAATAGGAAAATAATAAATAAGTCTCTTGAAATAAGCATTTGTCTTTAAGACATTGCTCGGTGTCTCTAGCTTTTTTTAAAAATAAATAAAGCTTTGTTTCTTTAAATATAAAAATAATTAATAAATTACTTTTCTGTTAACTTGGAGCGCACATGGCTATCTTTCATGGTACATTAGTGCATCCGGTCGCACCGAGTGAGAAGCATTATTCTAATAAGATACAATGAATGTTATTATTATTATTTTTATTTTCTTTGATTTCTGGCGTTTACACATTTCTTTCCGGGTCCCGCCCAGGGACCTAAGGTTAGAAATGCGTCATGACACTTTCCACTGACAAAAAAAAAAAAAAAATTACATGGATAAAGCCCTTCGTAAGGTGTGGGCTGTACTTGTCAGAACAATTTTTTGTATCTCCTTGAGGCATGGACTTCCAGGAATCCCTTCAATTAGTCTACTGCAATCTTTTCCAACCAGTCCTAGAGCTTCAACTACAACAGGGATTGTTGATGTTCCCATATGCCACATTTTCGAGATTTCTATTTCAAGGTCCTTGTACTTTGATTACTATTATTATTATTATTATTATTATTATTATTATTATTATTTGTGTATGTTATGTTTCCTGCTTTGCATCCTGTAGAGCCGGGTCTAAACAATGTTCCTTACGCCCTATTGGATAATTGTCATTTAACTGATAGCACTTTTCTTAGTATATACGATGTTCCTAATAAGGCGATCTTCTGGACTACTTGTATGTTGATGTAACCTGAGAGACTGTTAGTAAAATTATCCATTCCTTTTCTTACGATGAATGGAGAATTTTACTTTTACAATGATTATTATTATTATTATTGATGCTGTTGTTGTTTGTGTGTAATGTTTCATGCTGTGATGTTTCCTGCTTTGTATCCTATAGAGTTGGGTCCAAACTATGGTCCTTAGGCCCTATAGGGGAATTGTCATTTAATTGATAGCAATTTTCTTAGAATATGGGATGTTCCTAGTAGGGCGATCTTCTGGGCAACTTGTATGTTGATGTTACCTGAGAGACTGTTAATAAAACTATCCATTCCTTTTCGCACGAGGCCCAGAGCTCCGATTACAATTGATACAGTTTCAGTTTTCATTCCCCGCTGTTAATCTCGATCTCCAGGTCCTTGTATTTGGACGATTTCTCGATAATTTTCATCGAGGTATTACTCTGTATGTCAAAATGCATATACTTCTTGAATTTTTTGTCTTTTAGCTTTTACTAGAAGCATGGCCCGGCGTTGCCCGTGCTTGATTCAAAAATCGTACGACTCATACAGCACTGCACGCACTAACCTGTTTCTTCCCGCGCATAGCGTGGCCTTAAATTAATCTGCATTTAGGAAATACCCAACCGGAAAAAACATTTTTAAGGGTTGACCTATTGTCCATTTGCACTCTGTTTGGGGGGGGGTGCTCAGAGTTGAAACTTCACATGGTGACTCCCAATAGCCTCCTCATAAATCTGATGAGTTTTCGCTAAAAACCGACATGCGGTTCAGGTGTAATCTGGGCGTATCGGTTTTTGGGTTTTATCGATTTTCCGCGCTGTTTAGGGGTCCGTGGTCATGAAACTTCTGGACAACACTTCTAAAGGTAGACTCTAAGAGGGTGTCAAATTTGGTTGGAATGCAATAATTCCTTCTGTAAGCAGATTTTTTCGATTATCGATTTTTTCGATTATCGATTTTTTCGGAACCTGAGTCCGAACTGAAAAATCGGGCTGCGTCATGTCCGTAACTCAGCCATTTGCAAACTTGTGGGGAAAACCGCATAGAAATCGGGTGAGAAATGCGGCCTGGGCGAGGTAACAACGCCCACGACAGACACACAGACAGACAGACATGAGAAATATAGATAGTAGATTTAGATCTGTTGTTATTTATTGCCCTGTCAGTTTGAAATGGCAAGTCCCAGAGGATAGTTACATAGTTATTTTGGGTAAATGTTTCTCGTTGCTGCTCATACCATGTCTCAGTGGTTTCGATTTTGTGCGTCTTCCATATCTTCCAGTACACAACAGAATATTATGATACCTGTCTGATGGCCTACCATTGGCGTTATCTGTTACACGTGCTAGAATCTAAGCACAACATCTCTACGGAAGTTTACTAGAAGCAATTGGATGAAATACCTATTCAGTTAAACAAATGGGACCGGCATTGGTTGATCTAGGGGGTTCAGTTCTGCTTTATTATAATGCCCGTTCACATGTTGCCTGGATGATAATGCAGAAGCAGTGAATGTCGGATAGACCACCATTTTCCTTGTCCCTTACAGCTTTCTGGAACCTATCCAGTGCATCACTGTCAAAGTTTTCTGCCAGAAACTGGATGAATTGCACATCTAGTTAAGCAAAACGGGACCGGCTCTGATTAATAGCGCAGATTCAATTCTGCTTCATGATAATACTCGGCTGCATGCTGCTAGGATGAGCCTGCAGAATCTCACCAAGCAGGGATAGGAGACTTTGACACGGCCACAATATTATCCGGATCTCTCGCGCACTGACTGGCAGTTTTTTAAGCTAAAAGATATTTCGTTGTAAAGATGTAGAAATTGCATTCAAACATATTTTGACGCCTAAACCGTTAGCATTTTATCGCAGTCACAAATAAGCCTCTAACTCGATGCCAGAAATGTATAGATGGTCAATGTTCTAACTGATTTAAACACTGTTTAAATACATTACTTCAGGAATATTAGATTCTAAGATTGAACTTTATTTTAGAAAGAATTTAATCTCTCTCTATATACATACATACATATATATATATATATATATATATATATATATATATATTATCAATTAATTGATTTAAAAAATGTTTTTTTCGGAATTTCTCTGAAGAACATTCCTAATACCAACAAAAAGGAATATTTCGTGATAGCGAAAAAAACATATTTTAAATCAAATAATTTATAATATTAATGCTCTGTAAATTTACATTGAGCACTATTTTGTAAAAGTAAAATATCTATAAGAACACCGGATTATATATCTTTTTTTGTTCTTTTTTATATATATATATATATATATATATATATATATATATATATATATATATATATATATATATAATCATTTCAACCAACTAGCAGACTTAATTCATGCGTTCGACGTATCATAGATCAAGAGAACAATTGCCATGAAAATAATTATAAAAAAGACAGGCGGAATCCAAGTCAGGTCGGTGGGAAAATGAAGTTAAAGTTGAGATACCAGTTTAGGACCGAAAACATTACAGACACGTCTTTGGATTTTGTTGAGAATCTCGAGATATATGACAGGGGCAACTGGCCAAATATGGCAGTAATATTCAATACACGGACGAAGGGCAGATTTGTATATATACAAGATGGATTCTAGATATATATCTATATCGCTGTCACTATGTTGATCTATCTATGGCGATAAGGAAACTGATGAATTAAGAGGAATGATCAAAGTGCGATAGATATGTGAATATATAATGCGTGGACTTGTTTATAAGGTAGATAGACAGATAATGAACATAGATAGATAGATAGATAGATAGATAGATAGATAGATATAGATAGATAGATAGATATGAACACAGAGATAGATAGATAAATATATATGTACATGCTGATACATAATGAAGGTAATGATGTCTATATATATATATATAGAGAGAGAGAGAGATAGATAGATAGATAGATAGATAGATAGATAGATAGATAGATATGAACACAGAGATAGATAGATAAATATATATGTACATGCTGATACATAATGAAGGTAATTATGTCTATATATATATATATATATATATATATATATAGATAGATAGATAGATAGATAGATAGATAGATAGATAGATAGATAGATAGAACACAGAGATAGATAGATAAATATATATGTACATGCTGATACATAATGAAGGTAATTATGTCTATATATATATATATATATATATATATAGATAGATAGATAGATAGATAGATAGATATGAACACAGAGATAGATAGATAAATATATATGTACATGCTGATACATAATGAAGGTAATTATGTCTATATATATATATATATATATATATATAGATAGATAGATAGATAGATAGATAGATATGAACACAGAGATAGATAGATAAATATATATGTACATGCTGATACATAATGAAGGTAATTATGTCTATATATATATATATATAGATAGATAGATAGATAGATAGATAGATAGATAGATAGATATGAACACAGAAATAGATAGATAGATAGATAGATAGATAGATAGATATGAACACAGAAATAGATAGATAGATAGATAGATAGATAGATAGATAGATAGATAATGAATAAACTGAGATAGATAGATAGATATATATATAGATAGAGAGAGAGAGAGAGAGAGAGAGAGAGAGAGAGAGAGATGAACCCTCAGATCTGAACATTTTATAATATGTAGACAGTTAAATAAATAGATGGAATGAGCATGAGATGGATAAAGTGAGTAATAGAGAGAGTGAGAGAGATAGAGTGCGACTGAAAGAAAGGAAGTCTGAGAGAGTGAGAGAGAGAGACAGAGAGAAAGAGAGAGAGAGAGATAACTGAAGACGGGAAAAGATAAAATGAAAGAGAGAAAGAGGGTTGACGGATTTAAATATAGATGTAATGAGAAATAATCCTGGATTTATCCCGCAGGTATTATTTGTCCGTCGCTCTTACATCAAACTTAACACACGGATTTACGAATTAGATCCTCGATGGACGATAGGAAGGCAAATCCGCCAAGCGTAACAAATCTGTGACGATGCGGCCATGCCCGCTTTCTCCTTCAATTCAGAAAGACTCGCTTATAATTATTATTATTATTATTATTATTATTATTATTATTATTTTTAGCTGTCACCTGGATAGTCCCAACTCTCTACCTTGATTTCCATTTCCCCCAACATTTTTCTTGCACTCTTCCCAGTGCTCCATTAACGCCTAGCACGACTTTTACCTTCATATTATTATTATTATTAATAACATCAGTAATAGTAGCAGCAGTCAAGCAGGTTGCAATACAACCGTTATTTGGATCATGTCTCTTTTCCTTGAGTTACTGTTCCTCCAACTTTCCTTTTACACTATTCCAAGTGTTCCAGTAACGCCTGGCACAACTGTCAGCTTCATATTATTATTATTATTATTATTATTATTAGTCAACCATATTGCGATAAAGCTGCCCTTTGGATGGTCCCGGATCTTTTCATTGATTTCTAGTTCCACCAACTTTCCATTTAATTTGTTCCAAGTGCTCAAGTAACGCATGGCACGACAGTCAACTTCATATTATTATTATTATTATTATTATTATTATTATTATTCTCTTGCTGAATATTCACACCAATCGTAACTGGCAGTTTGATCCTGCACATGAGATCAAGTGACAGCAAACCTCTTCACTGTTTGCACTTTTTTTCTTTATTCTGGCGAGCTTCTATATACACCGTTGTTTGAATAGTTTCACTTCACTTCTCTAATTTCCATCTGCCCCAGATTTTCTTTTCGTGGGACCGTTCCTAGTGCACATATAACAGCTGGCATGACTGTCACGTTCATGTCCCCGAACTTCTTATTATTATATTATAATTCTTTTATTTTTGTTTGATTTCTGGTGTATACACATTTCTTTCCGGGTCCCGACCAGTGACCTAAGGTCAGAAATGGCATCATGACATTTTCCACTGAGCAATTTTCAAAAAAAAAATTGAACATATTTTACATAGCTAAAGCCCTTCGTAAGGTGTAGGGGTTATTATTATTATTATTATTATTATTATTTGTGTAGGTTATGTTTCCTGTTTTGTATCCTGTAGAGCCGTGTCCAAACTATAGCCCTTAGGCCCTATAGGAGAATTATCATTTAATTGATAGCACTTTTCTTAGGATATGGGATGTTCCTAGTAAGGTGATCTTCTGGGTGAGTTGTATGTTGATGTTTCCTCGGACACTGTTAGTAAAATTGTCCATTCCTTTTATTACGAGGCCCAGTGCTCCGATTACTATTGGTACAGTCTCAGTTTTCATTTCTCACATCCTGTTAATCTCTGTCTTCAGGTCCTTGTATTTGGACAATTTATTGATAATTTTATGGAGGTGTTTCTCTCAGATGGTACTGCTATGTCAATAAGCATACAATTCCCTGAATTTTTGTGTTTTATGATAATATCAGGTTTGTTGTGTTTCTCTCAGATGGTACTGCTATTTCAATATTATTATTATTATTATTATTATTATTATTATTATTATTATTATTATTACACACAAACGATAGATAGATAGATAGATAGATAGATAGATAGATAGATAGATAGATAGATAGATAGATAGATAGATAGATAGATAGATAGATAGATATGGTTTTGTGGCTCTATTTATTCCACAAAGTATTTAGGACTGTAGATTAGAAGTTGTTGTTGTTTATTACTATTATTATTATTATTATTATTATTATTTGTATATGTTATGTTTCCTGTTTTGTATCCTGTAGAGCCGGGTCCAAACTATAGTCCTTAGGCCCTATAAGAGAATTGTCATTTAATTGATAGCACTTTTCTTAGTATATGGGATGTTCCTAGTAAGGTGATCTTCTGGGCGACTTGTATGTTGATGTTTCCTCGGACACTGTGAGTAAAATTGTCCATTCCTTTTATTACGATGAATGGACAATTTTACTTTTACAATTATTATTATTATTATTTATGTATTTATGTTCTCACCAGGTGGCTGAGTTTAAGACTACGTTACAGCAAGTGACCTCTGATCTCTAGCACGATTCTCAGCATTCTCTTCTGTAGGTTTTCACACAAGTAGTAATCGATTGTACTCATTGGAGAGATCAAGCGACAGCAGGTCTCCAAATAGCTTATATTATTATCCTTATTATTATTATTAGTAGTAGTAGTATTATTATTATTAGTATTATTAGTATTATTAGTAGTAGTAGTATTTAGCTGTCATCTGGATGGTCCCAACTCTCTACCTTGATTTCCATTTCCTCCAACATTTTTCTTGCACTCTTCCCAGTGCTCCATTAACGCCTAGCACGACTTTTACCTTCATATTATTATTAATAACATCAGTAATAGTAGTAGCAGTCAAGCAGGTTGCAATACAACCGTTATTTGGATCATGTCTCTTTTCCTTGAGTTACTGTTCCTCCGACTTTCCTTTTACACTATTCCAAGTGTTCCAGTAACGCCTGGCACAACTGTCAACTTCATATTATTATTATTAATATTATTGTTATTATTATTATTATTATTATTAGTCAACCATATTGCGATAAAGCTGTCCTTTGGATGGTCTCGGGTCTTTTTATTGATTTCCAGTTCCTCCAACTTTCCATTTAATTTGTTCCAAGTGCTCCAGTAACGCATGGCACGACAGTTCACTTCATATTATCATTATTATTATTTGTAGTAGTAGTAGTAGTAGTAGTAGACAACCAGATTGCGATGAAGCTGGCCTTTGGATGGTCCCGGGTCTTTTCAATGATTTCCAGTTCCTCCAACTTTCCATTTAATTTGTTCCAAGTGCTCCAATAACGCATGGCATGACTGTCAACTTCATATTATTATTATTATTATTATTATTATTATTATTATTATTATTAGTCAACCAAATTGTGATAAAGCTGGCCTTTGGATGGTCCCGGGTCTTTTCATTGATTTCCAGTTCTTCCAACTTTCCCTTTAATTTGTTCCCAGTGCTCCAGTAACGCATGGTACGACTGCCAACTTCATATTATTATTATTAGTAGTAGTCGTAGTAGTAGTAATGATCTATTCGTACTTTATATAAGAGAAATGTACACAGACACACGTTCGTCTGTGCTTAGAACGAAGACGATCGAGGAGTCTTCTTCACGTACACACTCAACATAGCATCGAAACCCACATAAAAATCACTACTACTTCCAGTTCAATTGCAACCAAGGTTCGCTGTTATAAAGGCAACTGCTTCAACTGTATCTACAGAATTTTTTGCTACTACTACTATTACTACTAGTACAACAACGACGACCACGACGACGATGGTGCAAAACGTGTGGCTGCTTTTCCGTTTTATGCCTCGATACAGAGAAGTCGGTGTGACAGGCTTGTAAAGGTGAGAGGCGGTCGGTTGGTCGGTCGGTCGGTCGGTCGGTCGGATTGGCGGGGAGGACGGTCCTTGAAAAACACACAGTCGGGACTTCTTGAAGGACAGGAAAAAGCGAAAACATCGCTCGCTTTTTTTTTCTTTTTTCTTTTTTTTTTGTTCGCAAACGAACTTGGCTTTCTTTATTTTCTGTCCGATTTCAACTCAGACAGTTATCCCGCCCTGGCTTCATTTAAACAAAAAAAAAAAAAAAAAAAAAAAAAAAAGAAAATATAGAAGAAAAAAAGATTTCTGATCGCGCACCCGCGGCACACACACACACACAAACTCACACACGCGCGCGCACAGAAACACACACACACACAGGTACACAACCATGCACGCGCACACACATATTTATATACGCATAAACACATTCTTGATACTGTTGAAATCGAATATACGATCATAAATACAAAAAAAAGCATCTATCTATCTATCTATCTATCTATCTATCTATCTATCTTTTTTTTCATATCTAAATATCTATGTTAGCTTCTCTGTTTATCTCCAGAAAAACGTAGTGCCTCGTATTGAACAAAATTACTAATCCTCTAGTCTGTCTGTCTGTCTGTCTATCTATCTGTCTATCCCTCGCTATCTATCTATCTATCTATCTATCTATCTATCTATCTATCTATCTATCTATCTATCTATCTTTTTTCATATCTAAATATCTATCTAATCTTCTCTCTGTAAACGTAGCCTCGTATTGAACAAAATTATTTATTTTCTAATTTCTCTCTCTTTCTTTCTTTCTTTCTCTCTTCTTTTCTTTCTCTCTTCTTTTCTTTCTTTCTTTCTTTATCTCTCTGTTTATCTTTTTATCTATCTATCTATCCAACTGCTTGCTACGAGTTCATCTACCCAAGTACCTACCGACCCAACTACCAACAAACTACCCTATTTACATACCCATCTCCAAACCTACCTACAGTGTATTTCACTGATAATCTTAGTGACCTCTTTACCGCAAGTACATGACGGGACATTATCATCAATAAATGAAAATACCATCTACCTCTGCAGAACATACTCGGACGTACATATTCGCCTTGTATATTATGGATATATATATATATGTATATAGATAGATATATACAAACATACATGGACACACCTATTATAAGCATCATATAGTTTAATCCAACGTACGATTGGATGGACCACAGTCGAGGAAAACAGTAAACATTGTGAATAAAAATAGATAAAAGTTAGAAAAAAAAGAAGTCTACTATATTTGAATAATAATAATAGAATTGATACCAAAAGAATATTATTATTATTATAAAAAAATAAATAAATAAAAAAAGACGTTTTGTGGTTATATCGTAAACTTAAAGGAATCTACGATTGTCGTTAAAAAGACACTAATTTTTTCATGCTCTCGAAATGTAGCTTCTTTTTTAAATATTTTAAAAATATTTTTTTTAATTTAATTTAATTTATTTATTGATTATTTTATATTCCTTTTTTTTCTTCTTCCTTTTTTTTCTCTTTTTCTTTTTTATGAACTCTATTTTTCTTTCTCTATGGCTATATATGTATCGCTATTTAGTTTAGCAGTTAATAAAATAGACACAAAACATTACAATCATAAGAACATCACTTATGCAAACAAATGAATTCACACACGCAATAAAAGAAATACATCAACCAACAATACTTTCTACAGCAAAAATATTCAATAACTGACGTAATGTCCGACTTCTGTCTAAACTTGTGTTTATTTTATTATTACTTTACGAAGCTTCGAGCTGTAAATTTCTTTTAGTGTCTGCTATTCCTAAACCGTCACCCAGCAGAACAGTAATAAGACTGAACGTGGCTTAACTCCGATAACCAGACGGCTTATTTACTAAGCGCTACTTAATCAAGCGCAAAGCCACAAATTGTCCAGTGTAGATTGCGTTCTGAAACGGTCACCCAGATAAATGCTGATCAGGTGAGACGCTGCTTAACTTCAGAGATCAAAGAGGAACCTAGTGCCTTTAGTGTTATTTAACAACAAACTATTTCGTTTTTTTTTTATGGTCATACTTTCTTTTCTTTTTTTTTTTTTAATTATTTTGCCGGGGAATTAAATAAATTGCGAAAGAAAGATTCGATGAATTAATCCCAATATTATTACAACATCACCGAGATTACTTCAGAACAATTAACAGTGAATGAAGTGTTGGGAATTTTTAGCCCTCACAAGAAAAGAGACTTTGTTGTTATTATTGTAATTAAGAGAGAGGGAGGGAGAGAGAAAGAAAGAAAGAAAGGGAGAGAGAGGAGGAGGAGGAAAAGAGAGAAAGAAGGGTAGGAAGAAAAGGTGAAACAGGTAAAGGAGAGAGCGACAGGGCGGGAAGGGTGTTATTTCTCGGATTATTTAATTCGAAATCGTCTTCCTTCATCTTCAACAAGAATCGTTG
>CAHIKZ030000372.1:625000-627500 GCA_903632075.3 Acanthosepion pharaonis | reverse complement strand
ATTATTGAGTGTTATTTTTTTTCGGTTTTATTAATAAGGCTTCCATTGTTTTCAGTCTTTTTTTTTTTTACATGTAGTTGATGCTATTATATTTGTATACAAGTATGCTACGAATAGTGTCCAGTAGATCACCATGATTATTTAAATGAGACCTATATATATATATATATATATATATATATATATATATAAGTAGGAACATTGAAGTCAACACTCAGAGGCGACAGGCTGTTTCATGCTAAGCGCAGTCGTCAGACCTGATGATTGTGCCAAGCATGAAACAGCCTGTCGTCTCTGAGTGTTGACGTCAATGTTCACTTTTATATTTATATTTACATACGTTCTATCTTTGATATTGAGCACTTTATCCCATAAATATATCACACCTTAAAACTATATTTCTTCATATATATATATATATATATATATGTGTGTGTGTGTGTGTGTGTATAAGTATAAATATTGTATGATGAGTACTGATGGTAATAAAATGTCTTGATATAAAATATGAGAGTTAAATTCATACTGTTAATAATAAATACACATTTTGTTCAACTCTGAGTCTCATGCACACAGCAATATTTAGCTTCTAATCATTTCACATCAAGCAAGGGGAGAATGCCATTATCAAAATATGATTGAGAAATATGTTTATAAAATAATTATAATTGTAAAAATATTAAATAATAAAATGTTTGTTTATTATTTTTACATTATATTTCATCTATATTTTAATTTGTTTTATTTCATTTTTACTGTATTTAGTTTTATTTAATTACAATTTTTAATGGACTCCTCTACAGTCTTCACAATATTAATGAAATTTTATAACTGACAGTTTTCAATCCTGGCTGAATATATCTGCATGTAAGAAACTCAGAGTTGTACATCTCCTTCTCCTTCTTCTTCTTCTTCTTCTTCTTCTTCTTCTTCTTCTTCTTCTTCTTCTTCTTCTATATATATATATATATATATATATATATATATATATATATGCTCTACTCTGTATTGAGTGATGTTATTACATGCATATGCTATAATTTTGAATAAATATTGTTTGCTCTCCTCTGTATTGAGCACTCACTTAAGAATATTTTTTGGGTTATCGGAATTTTATTACGTCTGTACCAACCCCATTACTTTTATATATATATATATATATATATATATATATATATATATATATATATATATATGTGTGTGTGTGTGTGTGTGTGTGTGTGTGTGTGTGTGTGTGTGTGTGTTTCAGCATTCTGTACTAACCTTTGCATACATATATATATGTGTGTGTGTGTGTGTGTGTGTGTGTGTGTGTGTGTGTGTGTGTGTGTTGGCTCCGGATGCTAGCATTTTTCCGTTTTGTAGGAGTTAAGGAATATAAAACGTATCCATAGTTTTTATTGTCCCAAGCGCTTCTATAGCCATTTTCAAGGATGTTTTGTCTCTGGCGTTGTCAATTTTCCTCATGTTTTGACTAATTTGTAAATTATGTTTGTGCTGTTTTTAGAAAAAGGAGCGTTCATTCCAAACTCTCACATGCCACTCGCGACTGCAATTCTCGTAGGCATCATTCTATCTTTTAATTTAAACAACTTCCAGCAATTCATTTCCACTATTAAACAATGTAAGATTGATAATATATATATATATATATATATATATATATATATATATATGTAGGAAATTGGGAAAGGTAGGGTTCCTCTTCTATCGATAATTACCAGGACAGACTAGGTTCTATAGTCTTGATGTCAGCTGGTCTAGGAGAAGGACAACTCTGAATTCAAAACCTGCTGACGATTTTTTTTGGGGGCTTGTGGCACGTAGTGCCGTAGGTGTCTGTATCCGGCCCTTCAAAAAGAGTGGTTGGTTCTGCACAAAAAACTTCACCACTATAATCAAATCTCATGTGCTGGTGACTGGGCCGTCGGTTCCGAGGAACTGAGCTGCTTGACCCTCATACGTCGAATACGACGGGAGAGTCCACCAACATATATATATATATATATATATATATATATATATATATATATATATATATATATATTACACCAACAAAAAAAAAAAGAGCAAAAATGACAAAAATCTGCCAAATATTTATAGATATTCAGGATGTATAGATTGTAAAAATCGACAACAAATATTAGTTGGCTTAGACAAAAAGATTTATTTTCTATTTTACGGTTTAGCAACCTTCTGTAGGTTATTAAAACCAGGAAATATTTTTAGATTGTAAGAATATTTTAGAGTTAGTAACGATTTAATGGTAAGTCCTACTTATTAACCCATAGCTGGGGGAAGACAGGGTGTAATCTTATCGTTTACAAAGGGAATTTGCGCATAAATAAATATAACAAACACCACTGGATTTGTAACTCATTGCTCCGATTTCCAATCTGAGCCGTTATCCAAGCTTCCAGCACCTGGTATTCCCAATCGGTCACCCATTTTGATATTAGCCTGGCTCGACGTTGCTCAACCGTAAAGAATAAACGCCCAA
>CAHIKZ030000372.1:605000-615000 GCA_903632075.3 Acanthosepion pharaonis | reverse complement strand
ATTATTTTTGCTTTCAAACGCAACGGTTGACAGCCATGCTTAGCATTCATTAGAACGTGAAAACATTATCCACAATTGTATTTTTTCTTCTCAATTTTAATGTCATGATCGCACGCATTAAAGCATGAAAAGCTGTTCTTTTTATAGACATTTCAGAAAATTACTACAGTATTCCTACTTGATTCTATTGAGTGATGGCTTTAATTTTTTAATGTAGATTGCTTCCAGGATCTGTAGCTTGAATTTATTGTTTTCTTGGTGCAGGATAGTTGTTAATTAGTAATTTTATATTGGGAATATGGACACGAATGTTGATGTAGATGTCTCGCAATGGACGAAATTCATTTAATCACACACACACACACACACACACACACACACACACACACACACATATATATATATATATATATATATATATATATATATATATATATATATCAGTTGTTTATATCAGAACTAAAATTAATAAACTTTCCATTGGATCCAAGTAATTTCGACAGTCCCTGAAGTCATTATCAGAAATTGCATGCTTAGTTTGTGTTTCGACATTTTCTTCATTGAACTTCCTGGAACTAATTCCAGTATAATTTCTAACCCCTTCCCAGCCGATTACTTTGGGAAATACGTTTCCTTTTCCGACAATTTATTTTTATTTGTTTTTAATAAATTAACTAAAAAACTGAGGCCCCTTCAAGTACCCGTGCGGTGTCTAACACTGCTACCGGACGTATGAGTTGACAATTAAACTCGTTGTTATATTCAGGACATAAAAGGAAACAGGATCGACGTATAAACACGTCTGTATGTGTTTTTTTTAACGTTATTTTTTCGACGTGTTTATTCGTCCTTGTCTGAAAAAAGGTACTTTCAGTGAAAACGTATATATACGTCTGCACCGGCAAAGGCGTTAACATGCCATACCATATAAGAGTTGGGTTTGGGGAAATGCTAAACAAAGAATTAAAAAAAATGTTTATAAAGAATTTAAAGAAAAGAAAAAAATATTATGATCAGGAAGAGTTATAGGCCTATTATTTTAAATAGGATTGATTACAAAAATTAATATGATTCCATCTTCTATGATAAAGATAAATTTAAAAAAAAAACAAAAAAAGAACCAAAGAAGCAAACCACGATTAAAGATGCGGAAATAGAATCAATAAAACTTAACAAAACTGCGAGTGAACATTAACCAGATATTTATTAGGTTGGTGCAAAAATAATGACGTAATAATGTCGTTTTTCGACGTATTTTTAACGTCAAAAAACGACATTCTTACGTCATTATTTTTGCACCAACCTAATAAATATTGCTATGTCTTTTCTTTCTATGTGCCGTGTCCTTCCAGGACGTGGGCGATCATGGCTCTCCACCTCCCTCTATCCCTTGCAGCTCTGAACAAGTTCCTTCTTCTGTCATCTCCCTGAGACCACATTCTGTCATCCACTTGCTTAAGCCCGCTAGGTATGTCATACGTTGTTTTCCTTTATCTTTCTTTCCCCTTTATTCGACCCGTGAGTATCAGATTCTCCAGACCTTCCTTCCTCATTATGTGTCCCGGAAACTTCAGCTGCCTCTTCCTGATATTAAATATAAGCCTCCTCCTTGTTTGCAACCTCTTTAAGATCTCATCGTTGCTCACACGCTTGGTCCATGATATCCTCAGCATCCTTCTGTAGAACCACATCTCCGTCGCTTAATCCATAAACCTAAACTCCCTGCTATGTCCCGTAATTTTCTCAAATTCCTTTTCCTCTATATAACATATCTAAAGCTCTAAAAAACTGATACAGCCATACCTGTCAAATAAATATAGCGCTGGTTATATCAACAACACCCATTGACATATTACATTATAATAAATATAACAATGGCGTTCAAGCCGCGTCAAACGCCAAAAGTCTGTTTCTGAAAGCTCCTGTTAAAGAAACCATACAAAAACCAATACAAAATTTAAGCTCAAACTTCCTAATATTGCATAAAATATCTTGCGCCATATAAGTGCACTTTTATGATAATTATAATTTTCACACAGACTGATGGTGTAGCTATGGGTTCGCCTCTGGGCCCCACTTTATCTAATTCCTACTTTACCCACCTTGAAAACAGGTTCTTTAATAATTTCAACAAATCCTCAATCCATATATGTCAGATATGACGGCGTTTTCGTATGAACAGAAAAGATAGACGAATTAAAAACAAGCTTTATAGAAACCTTTAAAAGTAACTTTCATCTACAATTCATTTACGAACTCAACATTAAAAACAGAATCCCTCTTCATGACGTCCTCGAATATGCTAATTAGGATAAGTTCTACATCCTGCAGCAAAGCTTCTGATCGAGAGATTGGAGGTTTAGAGGAGTGTCGAACCACTTGTTAATTGTTGTACTTCCCAGGTGCATCCTAAACCGGAGTGGTAGCACCTGTTAGGGTCCTAGCTATGATCGGGAGATTAGAGATTTGTAATTCATCGTCTATTACACCATGTCGAGGTGTCTTAGCTGTTAGGAAATAAAGCATGTAGATCTAGGAAAGAAGCATCTTTTTTCAAAAGTCTTTGACTGGCACCACAGGAGGAAACTATCCATTATTGTTTAAAACTGGCTTCGAGCGAACGAAGCTGGCGCGTTTTAGTTAGATTCAAATAGTGAACCCCTAAAAAAAAATATGAAAGTATAAAAATACTTTCTTATAATAAAATACCAGCAATATATTTTTATATAAAAGAACTACCAACAATACATATCAAGTGGCCCAAGAAAAGATTTTAGCCAGAAATAAACGGCATCTAGTTTCAAAATTTAATTACGTAATCCCTACACAAAATAAATAAACAGTATTTAGAACTAGTATAAAGTAGGTCCTCCATTTTCTAGTTTCAGTGCTTGTATTCGATTTTCATGTATTTCATCAAGTTATTAACAATTGTCTGATCCATATTTTGTCACTCCTTTAGCAATGTTTCTTTAAGGGTTGCCACTGACGTGATTGTGGTTGCATGCTCTTGAAGTCTTCGGTCAAAAACTTACTCCCAAACTTGCTCTATTGGATTCATATCAGGACTTTGGGTTTCCCATGGCAGTGACTTGATTCCTTGCGATTCCTTCCTCCTTTGCCCGTATGACATGGCGCTCCATCTTGAAAAAACTAGACATTCTTGTCAATCTGGTTGGTTTCAAATAATGGCAGTCCTTTCTCTAATATTTGAGAATATTTTGAACCATTCAACAAGAATCAGCTCAGATTTCCCTCCAAACCAGACAGCGCCCCACACCATTACTACAATCCCGCCATGTTTCACGATCGCCTGCAGACATTCAGTGTTCCAAGTCTCATTCTGATTTCTCCAAACATAAGCCTGTCTCGAATTCGAATATTGGCAGAATCTACTTTCATCTGACCAAATTACAGACTGCCAAAATTCATAATCTTAGCACTCGAATTCTTTTGCCTAATCCATACGCCTGTCTCTGTTAACCTCTGAATTCAAGGACATCTTTCTTGTAACTCTTCTTTGATAGCCAGAGTCTTTTAGAGTATTTCTCACCGCATATGGCGACATTTCCATGCTGTTGGCGACATCTTTGACGCTCTGACGACAAATTCATCGCCCTTTTCGTTTTCTCAGACACGATGCTTGGTCTTCCTGAACCTTGTTCCACACGACAATGGCCTCCTTCATTAAATTTCTTGAAAATATTGTTAACCTTTTGATGATTAACCTGGAAAACCCTAGCAATTTCTCTATTTGACTTGCCACACTGATGCCATTCTATTATTTGCCCTCTTTGAAATCCACCAATTTCCTTATTTCCACAAAATTTCATTGCAAAATATAAGTCAACTATCGTTCATAGATGAGAGTAACTTGAATCTAACATGATATTATCTGAAAAAAGAAGAGACGTTATTACATAAGCCAACATTGCTGTAATTAAGGGTTGCTAAAAACTTATCATAGCCCACTGTAGCAAAATTACCAACAATAACTATTTATAGTAAAACTACCAACAATAACTATTTATGGTAAAATGACCAACAATACCTATTTATAGCAAAGTGACCAATAATGTACTTCATTTGATACTCACAAAACAGATTGAAGCCAAGAGGACAGAGGAAAACAAAGCATAACCTACCTAGCAAGCTTGCATAACAAGCGCTACAAAGGACAGGATATTGTGGAGGGCCATGATCGCCAACGTACTGAAAGAACACGGCACAATGAAGTTGAAAAATTGGATTCGAGTCATGGTTTTACGAGTCAGTTCAAGACATTTATATAAATATTAAGAATATCCAAGATGTCATCTGTATGCAACCGCTTTCTGAAATCTTTGATTAAAAATGGCCATGAGGGAATAGCGATTTTCTAAGCGTAGCTTACATGTTGTACAAGACAGAACGTATGGAGAACGCAGTGAGGATCGAACTCACTTCTCAGGCGTACTTATTTTAACGAGACAAGCTGACTATTACACCATGTCGAGGTGCCTTAGATGTTAGGGAATAAAGTATGTAGATCTAGGAATGAAGTATCCTTTTTCGAATGTCTTTGACTGACGTCACATGAGGAGACTATCCATCATTCTTTAAAAATGGTTTCGACCGAAGGGAACCAATAGATTTTAGTTAGCTCTATCCTACTTGGGAATTTGTGGACTGGCGAATAGACCCCCAATCCGATAACTGTATCAAATAAAAGAAACAACATCACTTGAGGATTTTCAACAGCAATAACAACTTAAATAGATTGTGCCTGTTACTCGAAGAGAAAATAATGACATAATTAACATATTTATATTCCACCCAAAATGCTACATCCGGCAACAAGGACTCTGATTGGAAGATTGGAGATTTTGAGGAACTTGGAACAATCTCTTGATTTCTATTGTCCCAGGTTCACCCTGACCCGGGATGTTAACATCTGTTAAGGTCCCAGCTATGGGGAAATAGTGAACCCCCAAATCTACAGTATATTTTTATAGTAAAATTACCATCAATATATATTTTTTATAAAAAGATTTCCAACAATATATTTTTGTAACGAAATTACGAGCAATAATTTTTTCTTGTAAAATTACCAACATTGTTATATCATTTTTTTATTTTACAGTATAATTATGAACAATATATTTTATATTAAAATTACCAACAATACATTTTTATAACAAAAGGACCAAGAATACATTTTTACAGCAAAATGATAATCAATGCATTTTATAGTCCTGTCTATGTGATAAACAACATCCATCAACAAGGCCTCTGATCAGAAGGTATTGAGGCGTGTAGAACCACCTCTTAATTGCTCTTGTTTTCAGGTTCACCCTAACCCAAGGTGGTACCACCTGTTAGGGTCCCAGCTATGGATAAATACAAATAGTGAACGCTCCTCTAAACAAAAATCTACAGTACATTTTTATAGTAAAATTACTATCAATATATTTTTTATAAAAAAGTACCAACAATACATTTTTTGTAGTGAAATTACAAGCAATATATATAATGATCTACAAACTATATATCCAAAATAACGTACTTTTTACCCTCAAGGTATAAAATTATGTACAAAATATTTACATTTCGGCATTAAATAACCCACAGACATTAATATACTGTTTAACAAAATCAACCAACTACCAAATTAATAAGAAAAGCGAATATCTTCACAGGTATAAAATATTGGTAACCATAATCTTAACAATATAAGATATGCAGATGACACTGTTAATAGAAAGTAACCGATCTAACAAACTTGTATGAATGGATGGAAGAACAGAGGGTGGTAGAGATAATAAGGGGGCACACATTGTTTAGAGCTATAAAGGATAGTGTTATGGGAACTTACCCATAATAATAATGGACTATTCCTGACATTATAAATACTGCTCCTCTCAAGAGGTATGAGGATGTTGTAAGACGAGGAGAGATAATTGAGATCATATTGTAAGGACATTGGAATAGTGATACTTGTCGAGACAACATAGTTCACTCTAATCAAATCTGATAGTCATTACTAATACTTCTACTTCTTTGTATTATATTTCTGTTGTAATATATCTTTGTATTTCATACCTGTGTTCGTGTTAGTCTTTCATTGGTTCTCACATTGGACTATCACCGTGGTACAAGGAACTTGGATCATAACACTATCTATCTATGCCAGTCTGTTCATAACTATGCGTATATCTATCTATTTCAGTCAGTTGATGTCTATCTATCTGACTCTGTTCATAACTATCTTAGTCTTTCCATATCTATCTATCTATCTATCTACCTATCTCAGGCAGTTCATATGTATCTCAGTCTCCTATTTCTTTGTTCATAACTATCTATCTTAGTCTGTTAATGTCTATCTCACTCTTTTTCATATCTGTTCATATCTATCTGTTAATATTTATCTATGCCATTCTCTTTATATCTATCTATGCCAGTCTGTTTATATCTATCTATCTATCTATCTATCTATCTATCTATCTATCTCTATCTATCTATCTATCTATCTGTTATGGGAAATTACCCATAACAGATAATGGACTATTCCTGACATTATAAATACTGATCCTCTCAAGAGGTATGAGGAGGTTGTAAGACGAGGAGAGATAATTGAGATCATATTGTAAGGACATTGGAATAGTGATACTTGTCGAGACAACATAGTTCACTCTAATCAAATCTGATAGTCATTACTAATACTTCTACTTCTTTGTATTATATTTCTGTTGTAATATATCTTTGTATTTCATACCTGTGTTCGTGTTAGTCTTTCATTGGTTCTCACATTGGACTATCACCGTGGTACAAGGAACTTGGATCATAACACTATCTATCTATGCCAGTCTGTTCATAACTATGCGTATATCTATCTATTTCAGTCAGTTGATGTCTATCTATCTGACTCTGTTCATAACTATCTTAGTCTTTCCATATCTATCTATCTATCTATCTACCTATCTCAGGCAGTTCATATGTATCTCAGTCTCCCTATTTCTTTGTTCATAACTATCTATCTTAGTCTGTTAATGTCTATCTCACTCTTTTCATATCTGTTCATATCTATCTGTTAATATTTATCTATGCCATTCTCTTTATATCTATCTATGCCAGTCTGTTTATATCTATCTATCTATCTATCTATCTATCTATCTATCTATCTATCTATCTATCTATCTATCTGTTATGGGAAATTACCCATAACAGATAATGGACTATTCCTGACATTATAAATACTGATCCTCTCAAGAGGTATGAGGAGGTTGTAAGACGAGGAGAGATAATTGAGATCATATTGTAAGGACATTGGAATAGTGATACTTGTCGAGACAACATAGTTCACTCTAATCAAATCTGATAGTCATTACTAATACTTCTACTTCTTTGTATTATATTTCTGTTGTAATATATCTTTGTATTTCATACCTGTGTTCGTGTTAGTCTTTCATTGGTTCTAACATTGGACTATCACCGTGGTACAAGGAACTTGAATCATAATACTATCTATCTATGCCAGTCTGTTCATAACTATGCATATATCTATCTATTTCAGTCAGTTAATATGTATCTATCTGACTCTGTTCATAACTATCTTAGTCTTTCCATATCTATCTATCTATCTATCTATCTATCTATCTATCTATCTATCTATCTATCTCAGTCAGTTCATATGTATCTCAGTCTCCCTATTTCTTTGTTCATAACTATCTATCTTAGTCTGTTAATGTCTATCTCACTCTTTTCATATCTGTCTGTTCATATCTATCTGTTAATATTTATCTATGCCATTCTCTTTATATCTATCTATGCCAGTCTGTTTATATCTATCTATCTATCTATCTATCTATCTATCTATCTATCTATCTATCTATCTGTTATGGGAAATTACCCATAACAGATAATGGACTATTCCTGACATTATAAATACTGCTCCTCTCAAGAGGTATGAGGAGATTGTAAGATGAGAGATAATTGAGAGCATATTGTAAGGACATTGGAATAGTGATACTTATCGATATAACATAGTTCACTCTAACCAAATCTGACTACTAATACTTCTACTTCTTTGTATTATATTTCTGTTGTAATATATCTTTGTATTCCATACCTGTGTTCGTGTTATTCTTTCATTGGTTCTAACCTTGGACCATCACCGTGGTACAAGGAATTTGGACCATAACAGATAGGAAATTGTGAAGAGCCATAATTGCCCACGTTCGAAAGGGACATGTCATGTAAAAGAAGAACAATTGTTATTTAAAATGTAATTATATCTAAATTTCCTTTCAGAAAATTCTTCATGATCTGATCTTTTGTCTTTTCAACTTTTCAAGACATCCAAGAGAAGTCAGTTGATACCTTATTGTTCAAAAGAAAGATATCTGGTCTACAGCTTATATTCCTGTCATATTATTAAATCAGTTTTAATCAATATTAAAACAGACAGAGAACTGAAACTACAAGAACTCCCACAGAATTTAGTGAATGGACCGCAATTGCAAGAAGACATCAGGCATGATTGTTAACAAAAGCATCATGTCAGCATGCTAATTACAGATTGGAGATGCCGAAATCAAACAGGAGTAGCACATTAGATATCTGGTAAGCGCAATAACAGAGGACGGAAAGTGTGAAACTCAAGCACGAAGGTTTATTGCGATAACGAAAGATGACTTCGAAAAGCTGAGTAAAGTATTAAGAAACAAGAAAATATCGCAATAAACCAAAAATAAACAAAGAAAGGAACAAAAAAGAAGAGTACTAAACTGTTACAGAATATCAGTCCTTCTCTATGCCAGTAAATTCTGGACAATCTCACAGATGAAAATGACACTTGAAGCAACAGAAATGTGGTTCTACAGAAGAATCCTGAGTATACGATGGACCGAACATGTGAGCAAGAACGAAGTTCTAGAGACATTGACAAGAAAAAGGACACGTATAGTTCACATCAAAAAGATGCAGTTGGAAATTATAGGGCAGATATTGAGGAAAGAGGGCTTAGAAATTTTGATACTCACAGGACAGATTGTAGTTATGAGGACCAGAGGAAGGCAAGGCATAACCTACTTGGCAAGTGAATGGATGGTGCAACATGTTTTGGAAGAGATGGCTAATACACAAAAGGTATTAAGCGCTAAAAAAGACAGGAAATTGTGGAAATTGTGGTTAGAGATACACACAGAAGAAGTTAACTTGAAAGGGACCAAACATTTATACACACACAAAAAGACAGTTATTTTTAAATTCTCTATATATATTTTATAGATTAGAATAAATATACAAAAACATTTATACACACACATATACATATTAATTTTATCACATATATATATATGCAAGCAAATATATGGATATAGATCCGATAGTATGATATATATATATATGAAAAAATATACGGAAAAAAAACATATTTTTCTTCATATATATATATATATATATATATATATATATATATATATATATATATGAAAAAATATACGGAAAAAACAAACAAAAATAATATATCATAAAAATATAATCAATTTGACGTTTCGGTCTAATAAATAATCTTCAGGACATATTCATAAAATGTAATTAAGATGGTTTATTCGATAAGACAAATTAATTATATTTTATGAATATGTCCTGAAGATGGTTTATTAGACCATATCCGACGTTTTTTAACATTAAAACAGCATATTATATATTTTCATATATATATATATATATATATATATATATATATATATATATATATATCTGTGTGTATATACCCAAGTATAGGGTTCATGCACGGAATAAGTTCCAATAACCAAAAAATATTATTCTTAAAAGAGTGCTTAATACAGAGTAGAGCAAATATTATTTACTCGAAAATTATATCATAAATGTCATAAAATCACTACTGATTTAATAACATATTTATGTTATAATTTTCGAATAAATTATATATAAATTTCTTTTCTCCCCACTCCCCTCCCATTCCTATATATCATTTCCGTTAAGTTAACCATTTAAA
>CAHIKZ030000372.1:472500-602500 GCA_903632075.3 Acanthosepion pharaonis | reverse complement strand
TATATATATATATATATATATATATATTGTTAAATATAACAGGCCACGAATATTGATTATAGGCGTTCTAAACTCCGTATATGTCCTTTAATTTCGGGCAAAAATAAAGACAAAATTGCCCAACATTTGGATATTATTTATTAAATGAATAATAATTAAAGTTTTATTAAAGAAACAAGTTATATATATATATATATATATATATATATATATATATATATATATATATATATAAAGCGTATTTAACTCAAACTCTTAATATCTATCAAGGTCAATTTGTTCGTAGGTTTCAATCCCTTTATCGATTTATCTCTTTATCTATCTAGTTGCACATATATATATATATATATATATATATATATATATATATATATATATAAATTGACATTAGTTATTTTATGTATATTTTTATTTTTCATTTGAGATATGGAAGTACAGTAAACTTTCCGATTGCACCTGAAGCTTTCTTCAGTTCTTCATATTGAACATTGTTGTTTGAAATCAATTTATATCAATATGTATATAAGTATATTTCTCTCTCTCTCTCTCCTCTTTCTATATATATATATATATATATATATATATATATATATATGTATTCGATAGTGTCTATATGATATATTTATATGATGAACATATATTTATATATATATATATATATATATATATATATATATATATATATATATATATATATATATATACATACACAGGGTGATAGTAAATGTAGCACCCTATTTTATGTATGAGTGAGCAGACAGGCGTCCTGACTTAACACCCTTTTGACATTTTCCTTTGGGTTTGATTAAAGCAGAATGTCTAAAATACCAACCCAAATCTTCGGAAAAACTTGAAGGGCGAATACAAGCGGCTATGTCTTCAATACTGTAAGAGTTCTTGGTGAAAACAGTGGACGCGATTTCTGGACAGCTCGAGAAGTTGGAATCTAGCGCCCAAATCACAACCTCATTCTAAACACTTTACTCTCATATCTATTATAAAATTATAGTTAATAAATAAATTATAAATATTTTTAAATGGGGAGTTATTCACCCATATATATATATATATATATATATATATATATATACATAATTTATTCAAAATATAAGCGTCAACATGTGGAGATAAAAACAGTTAAAAAGAACTTTTTGAACACCTAAGCGAAACCGCTTAAATCAAAAATAAGTTAAACAGAAAACAAAACACAGGCATTCTAATTGTAAATAACAAAGTTTTAATTTTTCTCTATAAAAATACGTATCTTTTTAACAAATAAACGGTTTTTTCTCAATTTTTATTTTAGTCATGTTTTTGTACATTTCTAACAATGTCATATTTTCACTATATATATATATATATGTGTGTGTGTGTGTGTGTGTGTCACTATGTGTGCGTGTGTGTGTGCGTGTGCGTGTATGTGTGTGTGCGCGCGTGTGTATGTGTTAGAGGAAACTATGACAAATACAGAAGTTATTTTATTTTATTTATCTTTTAAGGAAGTACTTATTCTAGTCCCAATAATAAAAAATCTGTCAGCTCATCGCTGATCAGTGCTAAACAAAAATTTAGATTAACGAATGGGATCGCAAAATATATTAGTGCATTTAGCATAAAATTAAATGTCCATCTCAAATAATCTAATAAAAATGATCTCATAAATTTCTATTCTCACCATAACAGCAAAATAAAAATCCGAATTTGTTTCTATATAATAGATCTCATAATTTGCAGCCCTCACTATTTACATAAAGATGAGAAATACATTGAAAATACTTGTAAGCTCTTCTAATATCCTAATTATTCCACACACGGTGCTGAATTAGAGGCTCGTAAAATATTTTAATGCGAAAAAATATCTCGTAAAATGTTTAAAAATAGAAAATGAACCTTTCTGACAAGCCCAATGTATCAAAATATATTGTTATATCAACCAACTCTATCACAAATACAATTGAAAAGAACTTATCTATGTTTAACATTAAACAATAAAAGTCATAATACGAAACAAAATAATAAGTTAACACTTGTAGGAGGAATTTAACCTATGACCGGAAACAATTGTCACAAGTGTTATATATGCGAAACCACAAAGAATTTAAATAAAAATTATATGAATATAAAAGGGTTATTTTACAAAACAACACATTAAATGCATTAGTTGCTCACTGTAATATATCTGATCATACTGTAATTAAAAGAGAAAGCAATTTACTAGGACGAAAATGTATAGAACGTGCTTTAATTGCTAGAAAATGCACAGTAAATTTACGTCCAGTTTCTTACAACATTTCAACTTACTTGGCAGATCTTCTATTATCATATTGTGGGATATTTAATAACAAAAGTGATAGAAGCATGAACAAAAAGAAAAAGATACAAAATGAAATCAGCTAGATACACAAACGCATATTTTAAAAAAAATTAATTAAAAATTTGAGCATTTATTCTCTTTGGTGCGCATGCGTAGTTGCATCAACGTCAACATCACTTGGCAGATAAAGTTTTAAGTAACGAAAAGGCGCCAAACGAAAATATTTCCCACTTTTTTCTTCTCTATCCAGGGTGATCCATGATCATCTAGATTCAGCTATATGAAGAGTGATCCAGATTCTTTTATATGCAGGGTGATTCAAATACTTCTATATCCAGGATGATCCAGATTCATAACTATGCAGAAGGATCCAAAATCTTCTATATGCAGGGCGATCCAAATTCTTCTATATGCAGGGTGATCCAACTTATTCGCTATGCAGAATGATTCAACCTCTATATGCAGGACGATCCAGCTTTTTATAGATGCAGATTGATCCAAATTCTTCTGTATGCTAAGTGATTAAGATTCTTCTATATGCCGGGTGATCCAGATTTTTACATATGCAGGGTGATCCAGACTCTTCTATATGCAGGATGATCCAGAGTCTTCTATATATAAGGCGATCCAAATAGCATTTGCTAGTTTTGATACTTTTCTATTTTTCTTTAGAAATTACATAAACATAATAAAATTGCTCATCTTATGTTATATTGTTAATATTTAATTAAAGTTTTGAAAAAAAGAAAAGTATAAAAATACCTAGGTGATATTTGAAAAACCCAGTACCGAGGTGACTTTTGGGACACCACACACACACACACATATATATATATATATATATATATATATATATATATATATTGAATGAATCATTCATACAAAAAAATATAGAGGTTAATGATTTAAATGGCGAGAATACATCTTCGCAAACAATATAGATAAGATACACCAACCCCAAATCTGTATATGAAGGATATGATCCCTGTTTATAAATTCAAGTTGCGTAATAACAATAACACATTTCTCATAGCATTTTTTCGGATTACATCACTATTTTCGTTGTCCTCTTATTACTGAGAAGTAAAAACAAGAACAAATCTACTTCTATACCTGAGGTCTGTAGGAACAGATGAAAGCTTGTAAAAAATTAAAAAAGACCTTATGCAACTGGAATTTATAAACAGGGATCAAATCATTCATATACAGGTTTGGGGTTGGTGTATGTTATTGAAATTGTTTGCGACGATGTATTCTCGCTATTTAAATCATTAACCTCTATATTTGTTTTTTGTATGAATGATAAGTTATAATTGCACCTTTTAATTGAAATTAATATATATATATATATATATATATATATACATGCGCAAGACAGAGAGGTGTTGGGAATATTAGAATCCTAGCAACATAACAAATTTAGTCCTGAAGAATGAAAAGGCACCACAACAAAACTTTTTTCCACTTTGTCATACAATAAAAAAAACAGTAGAGGATATATATATATATATATATATATATATATATATATATATATATATATATATATATAAATAATATATAAAGAACAGAAATATACAATCCGGTGTTCTTATACATATTTTTATTTTACAAAAAGTGCTCAATGTAAATTTACAGAGCATTGATATTATAAATTAATTGATTTATAATATGTTTTTTTTTCCGCTACACAGTAGAACTGTGTAGCGGAAAAAAACATATTATAATTAATTGATTTAAAAAATTTTTTTCCGCTACACAGTTCTACTGTGTAGCGGAAAAACATATTTTTAAATCAATTAATATATATATATATATATATATATATATATATATATATATATATATAATTAAGTCTCTCGTCGTTTTCGACGTATGAGTGTCTTACAGTTCAGTTTTTTATGTTTATTTCATGTATGAGACACCAATGCTCCATGGGATTTGCAAACAAGTCCAAACGAGGGACATGCTGAAGGGGGTTGACCGTCATATGGGCTGATGTACTGGCCCAAGATTTAGTGTTGGTTTTAATTCTATCAGATTCTATTTATAGTTATAGCTCAGTGGCAGGCGTTTCTCCAGTTTGCTGGGGTTTCAACAGCGAGCTCGAACTCCTCTATGAGGATGTTTCAACATTTAAAGTATATTTAAGTTTGTCCTAGAAGCGTAAACAAGAACGGCATCCGATCATCACTCATACTCTCTCTCTCTCTCTCTCTATATATATATATATATATATATATATATATATATATATATATATATATATATATATATATATATATATAAACACAAACACACACACACACACACACATATATATATATATATATATATATATATATATATATATATACGTGTGCATATATATATATATATATATATATGTGTGTGTGTGTGTGTGTGTATGTGCAAATATATAGAAAATAGGAAAAAACACGTTAGGTAAATAATCCGAAGTTCTTTAGTATTTTTAAAAAAAACAGTGCTCAACACAACATAATATATATATATATATATATATATATATATATATATATATATATATATATATATGGCAATTGGGAGTGTGTGTGTGTGTTTAAATATAATATATATATATATGTGTGTGTGTGTGTGTTTGTTAGATAGATAGATAGATAGATAGATAGATAGATAGATAGATAGATAGATAGATAGGAAATATAGATATAGCTAGCAGGCTAGCTAGATAGAAAGAAAGAAACAAACAGGCGGAGATAGATAGATAGATAGATAGATAGATAGATAGATAGATAGATAGATAGATAGATAGATAGATAGAAACATGGAGATATAGCTAGCTAGCTAGCTAGATAGATAGATAGATAGATAGAAAGAAACAAACAGGCGGAGATAGATAGATAGATAGATAGATAGATAGATAGATAGAAACATGGAGATATAGCTAGCTAGCTAGATAGATAGATAGATAGAAAGAAACAAACAGGCGGAGATAGATAGATAGATAGATAGATAGATAATAAACATATAGATAGATAGATAGATAGATAGATAGATAGATAGATAATAAACATATTGAGAGATAGATAGATAGATAGATAGATAGATAGATAGATAGATAGATAGATAAACCTATTGAGAGATAGATAGATAGATAATAAACATATTGAGAGATAGATAGATAGATAGATATAAATCTTAGAATATAGAAAACGAGAAGCATATTGGTCTGAAGAATTAATGAAAAGTTCGTCTCCGAACTTCTGGAGTCGAGTTGCTGAATATAACATCAGTCGGCTATGTAATGATTTTTATTTGTAATAATCTGTCCTATTGTACCCCACATGCACACACACACACACACACACACACACACACACACACACACACACATATATATATATATATATATATATATATATATATATATATATTACACAAATCTTGTTCAATGAACAGTCTAATCTGACTGTTCTTCCGTCAGTCGCCTACATAAATAAATACATAAGCAAAAATAGACTAAAGATAACCATTTACACACGCCAATGGTAATCCGATTTCTTTCTTTTTATTTATTTATTTTTTTTAAAACAGCATACATCTACTTTATACGTATTTACTCGATGTCGAAAAAAAAATCCCCATCAAACGCTTGTAAAGATATTTTGCATTTCTCTGACCTCGCAAGTTGACCTTTGTGAAATCATGTTCAACTTAACTTTTAATCTTGTCTTCCACTTCACAGCTTCTTGTTTCTCTACGTTTAAATATTAAAGGCAATTTCCACTTTGACATCGACACTGTTTTACTAAAAAGAAAAAAAATTATCTGGCCGCCTGCCTTAGAGATGTGGTTAACTCGCTATTACCTTGCAACGGTATGTCACAAATGCTACACTATTTTTGCCTTGTGCCAGACCAGCTAAGATGTTTAAACATCTTTAGGTGATATAATGTGGGTAGGGGATGCTGATGAACCCCGAGCAACCTATGGTAACCCCACTTCTCCTAGTGAGTTTTTTATTTCTCATATATGTGCGAGCATGTCTCCTCACCTAAGGTTACAGACCGGTCGAATGTTTCTAGCCCAAGGAGAAGTTTTGTTGCCTTGATCTCTAGATAGACGAGACATATCCACCCAGGATATAACGCTTTTTCTTTCTTGATTTATTAAGGGTACGGTGGTAAACGTTTTCTGGCTTTTGGCGTTATCAGTCTGATAGTCTGGGATCCGAACTTTTAACTAATGCCAAAGCAGGATACCCTATCAGCAGGTGTATTATACCGGGGCTATTTTACTGCCATTTTGTGAATAGGTTCTGGACAGTGCAGTCGCCTCCGGTGGGGGCATCTTGATGCCATGATAAAGGGTGCTATTATGGCTTTACTAACAGACGTTTCATTCGTTTTGGCGACTTCATTACAAGAATAGCCATTTTCTCAAGACAAAGCGAGATTTGCACAAAGACTTATAGATTTTTGTTGACTTTTAAAAATTTTTATACTTGTAAAAACATTTTTAAATATAACTTGAAGAAGATAGACACTGTCGAAATATTGTTGAACAATGTTAAACACTCTCTTTTCATGCTCTTCTCCAAGTCTTGAAAAATATTGAAAGATTTTCGTCAAACATTTTGTTTAATAATTCAGTAATAAATAATTTATAATATTTCAGTATAATAATTTATTGAGTAATAATGGAAGCCAACAAACTCAGAATTGAATTTCAAGTGGGAGAAGAAGTGTAAATAAACTGAAGCGGCAAAGAACCCAAAAAGAAATCAAGAGAAAATGCAGTATACCAAATGCAGAAACGATTGCAAGATAAACCTCTTCATGGTCAATACTCAGCCCATGCCAAAGAAATTGTTGCAGACAAACCCCGTATTAATCAATGGTTGCGTAGTTCGGAATTACAAGCTGAAACTAAACTTTTTATTCTTGCTGCACTTGAACAATTAAGTAGAAATAACCAAGCCAACATATTGAAAAAAACTATTTTAACCCAAAATGCAGATTCTATTATGAATATCCAGAAACAATTGATTATCTTGCATCCGTATCGGAGTGCACAGTCTTAGCAGCTACTGAATATAAAACTCGGCATTGCAGAGTGGGTCAATACTGGGAAATCTGCAACTTTATAGGAAGGAAGCTGCAAGAAATTGGTACGAACATCACCTAGACCCGGTTACGGTGATAGTACCAGTAACAATTTTATGGGACTTTAAAATATACACAAAGAGAATAAGAAAAACTAATTGCCCAGATATTCTAATCAAAGATCACAAAAACAGAATGCGCCTTCTTATTCACATAGCAATCACCGCAGACTGCAGTATATCATTGAAAATCTTAAAAATACTATCAAAAACTGTGTTAGCCCCAAATTCAGGTTCTGTGATAAATATCCAGAAACAATTGATCATCTTGTATCAGGTTACACGATATTGCCACTCACTGAATATAAAACCCGGCAAGACAGATTGATCCAATATTTGCACTGGAAAATCTGCAACTTTTCGAAAGGAAACTAGCATGAACACCACCCAGACCCGGTTAACGGGATAGGGCCAGTAACAATTTTTTGGCACTTTACAATACACACAGACAGAACAATCAAATTTAATCGCCCTGACATTGTGATTTGAGACCCCAAAGACAAAATGTACCTCTTTATTGACATGCCAGTCGCTACAGACTGCAATGTATCTTTGAAGATCTTCAAAAAATCTATCAAAATAGAAGGACCTTGAAATCGAATTGTCAAAAATGTGGTAGATGGGGACATCAAGAATTTCATCAAAATCGAATGTAAACTGTGGAAATGTATAAGCAACACCCCGATCAAACACACATACATACATACACATATATTTTGAGAATTATAGATATAGATAATATCCCAAGAAGCACATCTATTAACTTAACACAAACATTAGTGGATAATAAAACATACTATGGCATACTTCCTGCAAGGAAAGACTCAACATTTTTATATTAAAGAAACTACACACATTAAATAGAATATCACCGGGAGCGTTATTTTTTATGAGTATGAAATATTTAATAGGCGTTTAAAATAATAATAATAATAACAATAATAATAATAATAATAAGCTTGAAAGCTGAAACGGACTGCCTAATTATTGCAGCTCAGGACCAAAGCCTTGCAATCAGATCCTATCACTGTCGCATAATCCAGGATGGAATTAACCCGAAATGCAGGATCTGCGGAAAATATGATGAAACTGTCGGCCATATTATCTCAAGATGTCCCGAAATGGCAAAAAATGAATATACCCACAAACATAGGTAGTTATCATCATATGTGCAATGGAAGATATGAAAGTAGCACAAAATCGAAACCACTGAGAAATGGTATGAGCACCAACCAGGCACAGTTACCCAAAATAATGATGTAAATATCCTCTGGGACATCCCAATTCAAACTTATTGGAGAATAAAAGCCAATAGACCTGATATTATCATAAAATACAAGAAATTCAAGAAGTGTATGCTTATTGACATAGCTGTACCATATGAGAGAAACACCTCCATAAAATTATCAATAAATTGTCCAAATACAAGGAGTTGGATATCGAGATTAACAAGATGTCTGGAATGAAGACTGAAACTGTACCAATAGTAATCAGTGATCTGGGCCTCGTGTGAAAATGAATGGACAATATTACTAAGTCTCCCAGGTAACATCAACATACAAGTCGCCCAGAAGATCGCCCTACTAGGAACATCCCATATATTAAGAAAAGTGCTATCAATTAAATGACAATTCTCCTATAAGGCCTAAGGACCATAGTTTGGACCCAACTCTATAGGATATAAAGCAGGAAACATCACAGCATGAAACATCACACACAAACAACAGCATTAATAATAATAATAATCATTGTAAAAATAAAATTCTCCATTCATCGTAAGAAAAGGAATGGATAATTTTACTAAGTGTCCCAGGTAACATCAACATACAAGTTGCTCAGATGATCGCCGTATTAGGAACATCCCATGTATTAAGTAAAGTGCTATCAATTAAATGACAATTATCCTATAGGGCGTAAGGACCATAGTTTGGACTCGGCTCAAAGCAGGAAACATAATATACAAATAATAAAAATAATAATAATAATTTACATTATTCGGACTATTGTCCTCATCTTTGTCGCCATATTTATCACAACGTTTAGGCCGTTGTACGCTCCGGCCTGCTCTAGGTGGTTGGAATTTCGAACTGAACCCTTTATTTCGCTCACTGGGGTAGACTGTTCTAGTTCCACGTGCCATGTTTGGCAATAATAATAATAATAATAACAAGAAGAAGAAGAAGAAGACCTTTAAATCGCTTCAAACGCAATACGAATCAAAGACACTCGCCACGGAATTTAAATATCTTAAAATGATTTAAATTACTTTTTGTATAAATTTCATTTCCATTCATCGTGAGAAAAGGAATGGATAATTTTACTAACAGTGTTCCAGGTAACATCAACATAAAGTCGCCCAGAAGATCGCCCTATTAGGAACATCCCATATACTAAGTAAAGTGCTATCAATTAAATGAAAATTCTCCTATAAAGCATAAGGACCATATTTTGGACCCCACTATACAGGATAGAAAGCCGGAAATATAATAATAATAATAGTAATAATAATAATAATAATAATAATAATAATAATAATAATAATGAGGATTCTGTTGAGAAAAACTTAATAGATGATATAGGTAAAAAAAAGGCAAATGTTTGTTTGGAAAAATCAACCCCTTGATATAAATCATCGACTTTGGATCCTGGATGAAATTTAAAAATAAATTCTAAACTTGGTTGACAAGAATCATTATCCTATAGGGTAAGATGTCTCCGCTTTTTGAGCAGGAGATAAGATGTTTAGGATAGAAAGGGCATTGACATTTGTTTGAACTGAAAAAAAATAACTTTAAGCGTTTATATTATATATAAGTCACCACGAATTATTTAATCATATCCGGTGTTCTTATAGATATTTTTATGATCTAAATAGTGCTCAATGTCAAATTTACAGAGATTTTATTATAAATTAATTGATTTAAAATATGTTTTTTCGCTACACTTAGGTATTCATGTCGCTTATTTTATCATTTCACCCCTTGATAGTCTCATATTTTAAATCAATTAATTTATATATATATATATATATATATATATATATATATATATATATATATATATGTGTGTGTGTGTGTGTGTGTGTTGTTTTCGAATACCTCAGCCGGCCTGATCGATGTAAATTGAAGCCCTATAAACTTCTCTGTGTTTAATCATAATTCCACGCACAGATTTTCGTGTTACTTATGAAATATAATAGAGGGAACGTTATACAAACGCATTAGGTTGTTGAAGACTCGTTCACAGATAAAATTTAAGCACTTTATCTATCCCTTTTAGCACTTCAGCTTTGGGTTAAAAGTTTTCACGTTGTGTTTAAGCATAGTGAGCTTTCTTCCTGTTTGGTATCATCCTTATTATTTGCATGAAACAAATAAAAAGAAATCCTTCCGTATCTGTCGATATTTCTGAGATGAGGTATTATGTACATTATTTACATTATTCGGAGGTTTTGTCCTTATCTTTTTCGCCATATTTATTACAACGTTTCGGCCGTTGTACGCTCCAGCCTTCTTCAGGATGTTGGAATGTCAAGGACACAAGGCACAGTGGATAAAGGCGTTGGTTGGATCCAGTGACAGGACCCAAAGAGTGTGATTTCAATAACCGGTTAAGGCAGTGGAGAACTTTCAGAGGGAAATTAGCAGGAGATAACTGATAACTGACATCCATCAAACATGGCACGTGGAACTAGAACAGTCTACCCCGGTGAGTGAAATAAAGGGTTCAGTTCGACATTCCAACCACCTGAAGAGCGTACAACGGCCGAAACGTTGTAATAAATATAGCGACAAAGATGAGGACAATAGTCCGAATAATGTAAATCAGAAATCCTTCCGTAGCCATTAAAACATCGTCAATAGAGGCATAGGGCTCGTCACAGTTGGAGAAAACCTACTTAAGGGGTAGCTGGTTGAAATTGCGAATTTGTGACCCTTCTGCTAGTCATTGCCTAACATCAATCGTTGTCCAACCAGTGGTGTTTCATGAACATTATCTGTTGGAATAGACGTGTCTTCTATAACATTACACTCCGTTTGGCAAGTCAAAGATGTAATCATCAATTTTTATTCCAATTTATTTATTACAGAGTTTATCAGGATTTTTTATTGACAGCATTACCAAAGTGTGCAATCATTCATATTCATTTTAAAGCAACAGGCACGTAACTGGTCGTACTTTTCAAATGCCGGGTCGATGATTCTCAGTATGTCAAAAGAAAATAGGCACATGGAAAATATCTGCTTTGGAACTTTTTCTTTCTTTTATGGATATTCATTTTACGTCTTAGTCTGGCAAAAGTCTACACATATGGACCACCAGGAATTAATCAAAATTATCGGCTCTGTACAGACCCTCATAAATAGATATTTTCTAACAGTAAGAGGGTTTACTTGAAGACATTTGGAACTTGAACTGTTTCATTTGTTAAGTCATTCGACGTTTGCCATATATCGCCTGTTATTTCACTCATCATGCGAAATCTTCTGGCTTCCATTCCCCATTTGTATCGGTCAATTTTGTTGCACTTGATATATATATATATATATATATATATATATATATATATATATATATATATAATATAATGAACAACAGACACTTTAAGGTTTTAAGTAATGGTACCTTAAATTGTCTGTTGTTCATTAAATATTCGCTCTGTTTTTCACATTGAGCTCTCAGGATTTCATCCTCCTTGGATTTACCAATTGGTTTACCAAATTCTTCGTAACTTATATATATATATATATATATATATATATATATATATATATAAAAGTAGAATAATAAAATATATGGCAACAGTCTGTTATTCATGCTAGATGCAATCGTCAGGCCTGACGATTGCATCTAGCATGAAAACAGACTGTCGCTCTATTTGACTTCTATGTTCACTTTATATTTACATACGCTCTATCTCTGATATTGAGCACTTTATCCCATAAATATAGCACATTTTAAGACTATATTTCTTCATATATATATATATATATATATATATATATATATATATATATATATATATGTTGGTGTATTTCGGCAGCAATCACTCTTTCATTCACATTTCACTGAATACGACAGACGAGGTGTTTTGATTTATTTTTTTATACAATTTCTCATGTGATTTTTTTTTCATTTTTAAAGGTAAATTATATAAAAACTGTCCCAATTGTTCTTTTTTTCGGCTATACATTTAGCCATATTCATGGTTGAAATATATTAACAGTTAACAAGAAATAGAATGTTGCATGTATGTATTTATACAATGTTTTCATTTTCAAAACACTGTCAAGATATTGTGCCCATGTTCATAGTTTATATTATTGAGTGTTGTTTTTTTTTGTTATTATTAATAAGACTTCCATTATTTTCATCTTTTTTTATATTTTTTATATAATTTATCCTTCGAAATGAAACAAAAATTAGATCATATGAGAAATTATCTAAAAACTATATCAAAGCACCTTATCTTTCGTATTCAATGAAATGTATATATATATATATATATATATATATATATATATATATATATATATATACGTTATTTAGTTGGATTGATGTGAGTTTGTGACCCTGAGTTTCACGCTTTTACGATCGTCAGACAAACTGATTAATTTTTAAATTTTGGATTTATATAGGGTTGCGTATATCGGTGTTTTTATGGAAGTGGGAGGGAAAATTGTCGACGGGACGCCACTCATACATACGCAAACATACATGCACGCCCGTACACTCATTGACGTACGCACACACACACACACACACACACACACACACACACACACACACACACACACACACACACACACCCGTAATAGAAAACATCTCCCTGTGAGAGAAGCACTCTACATTAAACAACTGGCACACAGAATTAATTTTACCTTATTTGACGTTGGAATTAATGTACTAAAGGTGTTTTTTATTTTTTATTTTTTAAATAGAAGGGAGCCAACTTGAATTCCAGCCACGTCCCTTTCGTAGGACTCGTTTCTAAAGGCTATTACTTTATAGGCATCACACAACTCCAGAATCTATCTTGGGTATATATAAGTCTACCATTCGTCCACGCCTTGAATATTGCTACCACGTATGTTTCTGCTATATATTTAGGGATTTTTGATAAAATTTAAAGAAGAATGAGCAATATTATTGGTCCTGACCTGGCGTCTCGGCTTCAGTCAATTTCCCACCACCATAAAGTTGCCTCTGCTGAAAACCCCGGTTCTCGTTCGATCACCGAAGTTAAACATCGTAGATCCAGGTCAGTACTTAGATGGGGGACCGCTTGGGAACACCTGGTACTGTAAGCCCCCAAAGTCCAACCCTTACCTCACAGTCGGTGGTGGGGTGTAAACGGTAGTGTCAGAGCTATGCCGCCCGGAACTTCGTTCCTGGTAGGGCCACCCAAGGCGGACAGGTCTGACACACACGCCGGCTAACAAGGGCTCTGGTGAAAATCCAAAGGAGCGTCTGCATCGGTAACCGGCGGCTTCTGGTCGTTCCTGTCTCTGTGTCTGTGGGAACCCCGCGGCAAGCAAGAACATTATCCGAGTAGGCCTGGGTACCCTACTTCTGTAATTTATCCCAAGAATCTTCTTCTCATAACAGGAAGAAGCCGGCTCAATCCGCCCAGGGTGAATGCCGCATCAGGACAGTAGCACAGTAGTAGTAAAGTTGCCTCCCTTTGCCTTTTCTATAAATACTTTTATGGTAATTATTCGGATGAGCTCTTCGCTATGGTACCTAGATTTTATGAAATTAAGCTCAGTACTAGATTGGCAGAATGGTCTCATTAATTTACAGCTGTATTAACAAGATGTAACTGTAAGTGCTATGAAAACAGCATCTTTTACCGCACTTATCGCCTGTGGAACTCTCTTACCATACTTGCCAGCCAAGTTTAATCTTCAAAAATTCAAATGCAATCTCAATCGTTATCTACCACTTCCTAATTACTCTTCCATTGTCCTCGCCCCTTAGAAATATATTCTATTTTCTAATCCTTTCACACATAGTAACCATTTGAGTCTTCGTGGCTTTACTCTCTTGGTTGGGGGAAATTCGATAAAAAATAATCCTTGACAAAAAGTAATTAAACACATTACAAACAAAAAAAATATTTTCTGATACGAGGCATCATTTTACCCAGCTTAAAATTCTATTAATTTAAATCCATTTGATGGCGACTTATCTTTTAAAATGCAAATATTAAATGCTCAATTTCTATTTTGAGATTTCAAAAACTAAAGGCCGCTTAGGAGGTGCTGCAAATCTTTCTAAATGCGCCTTTGGGGGAACGACTTCTGCATTTATTTTATTTATTCTTTTAACTTTTATCAAGGATGAGTTTATTTTTGCTTTTTAACTGGATGTATATGTTGTGTGTATGTATTTAAGTTATAGAAATGTTTTATTTTCCGAAAACTGTCAGCACATTGTGGCCGTGTTCGTTGTTAATTTTATGGAGTGTTTGCTTTTACTTTTCTTTTTTTATTATAAATGCTTTCCATTATTTTAAATCATTTTTTACATGTAGATGAGGTTATATGCTTATATTTTCTACTAGTATGTTTTGGATTGAGTCTGGTAACTTAGTGTATATGTGTTTTTAAATGAGTTCTGATGGAGCTGTGGTCGGATAGGTGTAACGTAATTCGTCTGAATCGGCATAGGAAATATTCATTTATAGTTCATTTGGCTTTTGTAGAAAATATTTGTTATTTTATTTGCTCAGTATCGTTATCATTTACTTTGGAAAGAAATAGGCTAATCTGGTGGTCGATGAGCTGGTTAGGAAAACCATTGTTAACTAGTGTCTGTTTTGTTTTGTTGAGTTCTTTAAGGGAAGTAAACGTGAGTATGAATTCTCGTGTGCTCTCATTAGGATGTTTCTTTTATCACTACTATTTTGTATCTGAGTGGGCATTCACTCTAAAAATTAAGGTATCAAGAGTTTCTGCTACTGTTTTTTTTATTCAATGATGTGGTAAAAGTATGTCACTGTATTCTACCAGAACGTCTAAGAATGGGAGTTTATTTTTTTGACTGAGTTCGTAGTAAAGTTAAGGAGAGTGTTTTTTTTAAATTTGGTTTTGAGAATATCTATTTCTTTTGTGTTTTTCGTTAAAGTAAAATATCGTCTACATAGCGGACATATATTTTATATTTACAGACCTGTTTAAATATTATGTTTACTACATGGGACATGTAGTAATTGCAGAAGCACGGGCTGAGCGGATTTCCCATACTAACACCATTAGGTTGGATGTAGTGGTTGCCAATATGGTCGTAGAAGGGGACTTTGGTTGTGCTTGCATGCAATCATTTTTGGAGGTTATTTGGTTTGATGGATGGAGGTGGGATAGAATTAATTGTGTACACGGAGTTAGGGATAATGACAATGGTTTGATCAACGAGGACGTTTGTGAATAAATTTTCAACGTCGAGTGACGCTAAGATACATTGCGTTGGTTTTGCAATCTTTAGAATTTGGAAGAATTTGTGGTTGATGTGATACTGTAATTGGTAGGTGAGTATGGGCTAATGATCTCATTAAAGAATTTTTATACCTCGTAGCGTATTAGCGTTGTCGGTTCGTCTGATGATAATATGAATATTGTTCTTTTATTTCTTTCTGTATGATTTTTAGATTAGTCCTACCCTTAACCCATAACTTGAGGGAGAAGAGGTGGAGTCATTTCTTTCTGAAAGGGTATTGGGCGTAAATTAATAAAACGAACACCACTAGAATTCGAATCTGGCTTTCACATCTCCAATTTCTTGATGTTGTCTATTCCACCACCCGCGTAGCCTAGCTTACATCACCTAGTATTCCTAAGTTGTAATCAAGTATGGATGTACGGCCATATCACGTTCAAACACTGGTTTTTCGACTAATCTACCAAATTTTGGAATGCGTCCTTGGCCATTCCATTATGTCAACGGATCTAAGTGTTACAATTATCGTCTTCTGTCAAAACGCTTCCCAGATATTTAAAATTCCGCGTCTGCTTGATTCTAGTGTTCCCGACCTGCAAATCACATTTGGGGCTCATTCTTTTAGTGATGACCATGTCCTTAATAAAATTATAACCTGAAAAATATTGATGAGGCGTCAAAAGAAAGCAAATCAATCACAAAACGAAGTTGAGATAATTTTAAATTTAAATATTTTAAATCGATAAGAAATCAATATTTTTCGATACTGTAAGTGTCGCGGCTCACGTAATACTTGAAGCGCGTTAATCTACTAATATTTCTGAAATAATTTCCCCTAAAAATTACGAGTGGACCAGTCAGCTGAAGTAGTTACTAAAAATGAACAGTCTATGAGATTATTTGCTTCCTGTTGGGAAACAACTAACATAGGGCGGAAAATCATACTTATAAAACCAAGGTTGTGTGTGTGTGTGCGTGTCTGTACGTTTATATATTGGATCGGATTTCCTACATTTTTGAACCAATTTCAACAAAACTTCACGGAACTACGTAAAATTACCTTGTGGTGGTTCTGACAGCGCCAAAAATTGGAAAAATACAATTGTTTTTGCACGAAATCAATTTGAAAACACGATTAAGAGGCATCGCTGTTTCGAGAATGAAAGGGGGACAACTCATGTGGAGTTATACTTATTATAAAACCCAGGTTGTTTGTTTGTGTGTGTGTGTGGGGGGGTCGTTCGTTTATATATGGGATCGGATTTCCTACATTTTTCAACCGATTTCAACAAAACTTCACTTTTTTTGGCAGGTAGTGTTTCTTATTGTCTTGCACACTTTTTTCTTTATTTTTACTTTCAGAATGCTTTAAAAATTCCATTTACAAGACAATTGTTTATAATAAAATTCTATTCAATCGGTAAACTCATAACGATTGAAAACAATGTTTTTGTTTGAGTTTGGGTTTTGACCAATTCGTAAAAAAAAAAAAAAAAAAAAAAAAAAAACTAATTAAGACATTCGTGTCCGTCAACCTTAAACAATAATCGTTGTCAATTTTATTTTTCAGTCTTTATGATAGTCGATACTTGATCTATCTCTTACTGTTACATCCCCGGGCAACGCCGGGCTCTACTGCTAGTACATACTAAAAATGAAACATTAATATTTCAATGTGCTTAAATTTTAATTTGCACTTCGTGTCATCATCTAGATAGTGACCATGTTAAATTTTATTAAACATTGGTGAGCGTATGAAAAGCGGTGTATGACCTTTCTTTCTTTTTATGTGCCACGTTCTTTCGGGACGTAGGTGATTATGGCTTCTCACCTCCATCTATCCCTTGCAGCTCTCAACAATTTATTACCCTCTGCTTCCCCCAGACCACGTTCTATCATTCACTTGCTTAAGCCCGTCAGGTATGTCACACATTGTTTTCCATGTCTCTCTTTCCCTATATTCGACCCGTGAGTATCAGATTCTGCAGGCCCTCCCTCATCATCATGTGCTCCAGAAACTTCATCTGCCTCTTCCTGATTTTAAATATAAGGCTACTCCTAATTTGCAACCTCTCTAAGATCTCATCGTTTCCCACACGCCCAGTCCATGATATCCTTAGCGTCCTTCTGTAGAACTAAATCTCCGTCGCCTCGAGTCTCTTCTTCATCTTTGAGGAAATCGTCGAACATTCGCTGCCGTAATGAAGGACAGATGTCACGTGACAGCTCAGTATTCTTTTTTTTGTTATCAAAGACATCCTTCTGTCTCGCAATACCCTTGCCCTAATTTTGGAATGCGTCCTTGGCCATTCCATTATGTCAACGGATCTAAGTGTCACAATTACCGTCTTCTGTCAAAACGCTTCCCAGATATTTAAACTTCCGCGTCTGCTTGATTCTAGTGTTCCCGGCCTGCATATCGCATTTGGAGCTCATTCTTTTAGTGATGACCATGGATTCTCTTACAGCTGCAGTAAAGAATTCAAAGGTGAAATAAGCCGACCCATATGAGTAATTCTTTGCATTATTTTTATTCGGTTTAATGTCCCCACCTTTGCTGTTATCTTCACGTATTTTGTTTACAAATTTTAAGTATGAAACTGTGCTTATCTTAGCGATATCTACGTTCGAAAGCGGACTTTTTTTTATTTTGAAACAAATATTTATTCACATTGTTCGGATTGTTGTCCTCATCTTTACTGCCGTATTCACGAAGTTTCGGCCGTTTTGCGCTCCGGCCTTCTTCAGAATACTGAAGTATATTTTGTCCACCGGGACAGTGGTGAAAAGCGTTGGTTGAGGTAATCCCGTGGCTTGACCCAAAGCGTCGTGTGTTCAATACGTGGCGACAGCCGAGGTGAACAAAAATTTGGAAAGTTGATTTACTAAAGGGAAATTACTGACACTGATACAGAGGAGGCATGGCACGTGGAACTAGAACAGTAGACGAAATAAAGGCTTCGATTCGAAATTCTAATCACCTGAAGAAGGTCAGGGATTCCCAGGACCAAAATGTTATGAATATGGCGTGAGGACAACAGTCCGAAAAATGTAAATAGTGCAAATAATTATGATACCACACTTCAGAAATATAAACACAAAAATATTGATTTTTTAATAAAGAACAAATAGATATATACATTTTATGTGTTTTATATTAAGGATAGTTTTTAAGCAAAGAATTATTTGATAGCTTGTACTGTATATTCCCTCATTTTTTAAAGTCTGGTTATCAAAGTCAAATTACTGTTTTTTAAACTACAGATTTGACCTCGCTAACCAGATGCTTTCTCTGTAGCTGAATGGTATCGCACGTCAGTCTATAGGAAGGTTAGGTGTAGGTTTTTCCAGTATCACAACAGTCCAGTTTTTGCTCCTCGCAAATTGTACCTATTCCCAAATCTAAAATCACGATTGAATCGGGGTGATGGAGATTAAGGTGAGCGTAGGGAAATTTGTCTTCCTTTCACCTTATTCCTTCTTCAACGTACGCAACGAGGCGATTCTGAGAGAATTAGAAGTCCTACTTGGATTCATTATTGGCAACCATAATCTTAAGAACATAAGATAAGACAAGACTACACCTTCTCACCAGATGTATTCAACCAATACAGTAAGGTAATACTGAGAGAATTAGAATTGACCAAGATTCATTTTGGCAGCCATAATCTTAAGAACATAAGATAAGACAAGACTACACCTTCTCACCAGATGTATTCAACCAATACAGTAAGGTAATACTGAGAGAATTAGAATTGCTACCAAGATTCATTATTGGCAGCCATAATCTAAGAACATAAGATAAGACAAGAGAATTAGAAGTCCCACTTGGATTCATTGGCAAACTATAATCTTAAGAACACAAGACAGATGTATTCAACCAATACAAAGGTAATACTGAGAGAATTAGAATTCCTACCAAGATTCATTATTGGCAACCATAATCTTAAGAACATAAGATAAGACAAGACTACACCTTTCTTACCAGATGTATTCAACCAATACAGTAAGGTAATACTGAGAGAATTAGAATTGCTACCAAGATTCATTATTGGCAGCCATAATCTTAAGAACATAAGATAAGACAAGACTACACCCTTCACCAGATGTATTCAACCAATACAGTAAGGTAATACTGAGAGAAATTAGAAGTCCTACTTGGATTCATTATTGGCAGCCATAATCTTAAGAACATAAGATAAGACAAGACTACACCTTCTCACCAGATGTATTCAACCAATACAGGAAGGTGATACTGAGAATTAGGAATTCCTACCAAGATTCATTATTGGCAGCCATAATCTTATGAACATAAGATAAGACAAGACTACACCTTCTCACCAGATGTATTTAACCAATACAGTAAGGTAATACTGAGAGAATTAGAAGTCCTACTTGGATTCATTATTGGCCATAATCTTAAGAACATAAGATAAGACAAGACTACACCTTCTCACCAGATGTATTCAACCAGTATACAGAATTTTACCAAAGATAAGTCACAATCTAAGAACATAAGATAAGACAAGACTACACCTTCTCACCAGATGTATTCAACCAATTAAGGTAATACTGAGAGAATTAGAAGCCATACTTGGATTCATTATTGGCAGCCATAATCTTAAGAACATAAGATAAGACAAGACTACACCTTCTCACCAGATGTATTCAACCAATACAGTAAGGTAATACTGGGAGAATTAGAATTGAAGATTCATTATTGGCAGTCACAATCTTAAGAACATAAGATAAGACAAGACTACACCTTCTCACCAGATGTATTCAACCAATACAGTAAGGTAATACTGAGAGAATTAGAAGTCCTACTTGGATTCATTATTGGCAGCCATAATCTTAAGAACATAAGATAAGACAAGACTATTCTCACCAGATGTATTCAACTACAGTAAGGTAATACTGGGAGAATTAGAATTCTACTTGATTCATTATTGGCAGTCACAATCTTAAGAACATAAGATAAGACAAGACTACACCTTCTCACCAGATGTATTCAACCAATACAGTAAGATAATTAGAAGCCATTCAGACTAAGATAAGACAAGACTACACCTTCTCACCAGATGTATTCAACCAATACAGTAAGGTAATACTGAATTGAGAATTAGAAGCCAATTAGAAGTCCTACTTGGATTCTTAAGAACATAAGATAATACAAGACTACACCTTCTCACCAGATGCTTATTGTAAGGTGGGAGAATTAGAATTTATACCAATTCACAGTCAAGAACATAAGAGATAAGACAAGACACACCTTCACCAGATGTATTCAACCAATACAGGAGGTAATTTGAGAGAATTAGTCCTAATTCATTATTGGCAGCCATAATCTTAAGAACATAAGATAAGACAAGACTACACCTTCTCACCAGATGTATTCAACCAATACAGTAAGATAATACTGGAGAATTAGAATTGCTACCAAGATTCATTAAGGTTGGCAGTCACAATCTTAAGAACATAAGATAAGACAAGACTACACCTTCTCACCAGATGTATTCAACCAATACAGTAAGGTAATACTGAGAGAATTAGAAGTCCTACTTGATTCATTATTGCAGCCATAATCTTAAGAACATAAGATAAGACAAGACTACACCTTCTCACCAGATGTATTCAACCAATACAGTAAGGTAATACTGAGAGAATTAGGAATCCTACTTGGATTCATTATTGGCAGCCATAATCTTAAGAACATAAGATAAGACAAGACTACACCTTCTCACCAGATGTATTCAACCAATACAGTAAGGTAATACTGAGAATTAGATACTTGGATTCATTATTGGCAGCCATAATCTTAAGAACATAAGATAAAGACAAGACTACACCTTCTCACCAGATGTATTCAACCAATACAGTAAGGTAATAAGAATTAGAAGTCCTAACAAGATTCATTAGAACATAAGATAAGACAAGACTACACCTTCTCACCAGATGTATTCAACCAATACAGTAAGGTAATACTGGGAGAATTAGAAGTCCCATTGGATTCAATTGGCAGCCAAAATACAAGAACATAAGATAAGAGGTACCAGATGTATTCTACAGTAAGGTAATACTAGAATTGCTACCAAGATTCATTATTGGCAGTCATAATCTTAAGAACATAAGATAATACAAGACTACACCTTTCTCACCAGATGTATTCAACCAATACAGTAAGGTAATACTGAGAGAATTAGAAGTCCCACTTGATTCATTATTGGCAGCCATAATCTTAAGAACATAAGAGACAAGACTACACCTCTCACCAGATGTATTCAACCAATACAGTAAGGTAATACTGAGAGAATTAGAAGTCCTACTTGATTCGTATTGGCAGCCATAATCTTAAGAACAAGATAAGACAAGACTACACCTTCTCACCAGATGTATTCAACCAATACAGGAAGGTGATACTGAGAGAATTAGAATACCTGAGTTATTAAGACAAGACTACACCAAATCTTAGAACATAAGATAAGACATTTCTCACCAGATTATTCAACTACTTAAGATTCATTATTAGAAGCAGTCATTAATCTTAAGAACATAAGATAAGACAAGACTACACCTTCTCACCAGATGTATTCAACCAATACAGTAAGGTAATTAGAAGTCCTACCAAGATTCATTATTGAGAAATTTAAGAACATAAGATAAGACAAGACTACTTCTCACCCAGATGATTCAACCAATACAGTAAGGTAATACTGGGAGAATTAGAATTGCTACCAAGATTCATTATTGGCAGTCAAATCTTAAGAACATAAGATAAGACAAGACTACACCTTCTCACCAGATGTATTCAACACAGTAAGGTAATACTTTAGAAGTCCTACTTGATTCATTATTGGCAGCCATAATCTTAAGAACATAAGATAAGACAAGACTACACCTTCTCTCACCAGATGTATTCAACCAATACAGAAGGTGAATTAGAATTCTACTAAGATTCAACCAAGATGTAACAACCAATACAGTAAGGTAATACTGAGAGAATTAGAAGTCCTACTTGGATTCATTATTGGCAGCCATAATCTTAAGAACATAAGATAAGACAAGACTACACCTTCTCACCAGATGTATTCAACCAATACAGTAAGGTATTACTGAGAGAATTAGAAGTCCTACATCATTATTGGCAGCCATAATCTTAAGAACATAAGATAAGACAAGACTACACCTTCTCACCAGATGTATTCAACCAATACAGTAAGGTAATACTGAGAGAATTAGAATTCTACAAGATTCATTATTGGAGAATTAGAAGCAGAATAATCTTAAGAACATAAGATAAGACAAGACTACACCTTCTCACCAGATGTATTCAACCAATACAGTAAGGTAATACTAGAGAATTAGAAAGTCCTACTTGGATTCATTATTGGCAGCCATAATCTTAAGAACATAAGATAAGACAAGACTACACCTTTCTCACCAGATGTATTCAACCAATACAGTAAGGTAATACTGGGAGAATTAGAATTCCTACCAAGATTCATTATTGGCAGTCATAATCTTAAGAACATAAGATAATACAAGACTACACCTTCTCACCAGATGTATTCAACCAATATGTAAGGTAATACTGAGAGAATTAGAAGTCCTACTTGGATTCATTATTGGCATAATCTTAAGAACATAAGATAAGACAAGACTACACCTTCTCACCAGATGTATTCAACCAATACTTACTGAGAGAATTAGAATTCCTACCAAGATTCATTATTTGGCAGTCATAATCTTAAGAACATAAGATAAGACAAGACTACACCTTCTCACCAGATGTATTCAACCAATACAGTAAGGTAATACTGAGAGAATTATTCATTATTGGCAAGAATCCTACACCTTCACCACCAGGATTCATTATTGGCAGCCAGCTAATCTTAAGAACATAAGATAAGACAAGACTACACCTTCTCACCAGATGTATTCAACCAATACAGGAAGGAGAATTAGAAGTCTACCAAGATTCATTATACTGAAGAATTAGAATGTATTCAACCAATACAGTACTTGAAGATTCATTATTGGCAGTCATAATCTTAAGAACATAAGATAAGACAAGACTACACCTTCTCACCAGATGTATTCAACCAATACAGTAAGGTAATACTGAGAGAATTAGAAGTCCTACTTGGATTCATTATTGGCAGCCATAATCTTAAGAACATAAGATAAGACAAGACTACACCTTCTCACCAGATGTATTCAACCAATACAGGAAGGTGATACTGAGAGAATTAGAATTCCTACCAAGATTCATTATTGGCAGCCATAATCTTAAGAACATAAGATAAGACAAGACTACACCTTCTCACCAGATGTATTCAACCAATACAGTAAGGTAATACTGAGAGAATTAGAATTGCTACCAAGATTCATTATTGGCAGTCACAATCCATAATCTTACCAGATGTATTCATAATATAAGACAAGACTACCTTCTCACCAGATGTATTCAACCAATACAGTAAGGTAATACCAGAGAGAATTAAATTCATTATTGAGCCATAATCTTAAGAACATAAGATAAAGACAAGACTACACCTTTCTCACCAGATGTATTCAACCAATTAAGAATACTGGGAGAATTAAATTATTGGCTACCAAGATTCATTATTGGCAGTCAAATCTTAAGAACATAAGATAAGACAAGACTACACCTTCTCACCAGATGTATTCAACCAATACAGTAAGGTAATACTGAGAGAATTAGAATTCCTACTGGATTCATTATTGGCAGCCATAATCTTAAGAACATAAGATAAGACAAGACTACACCTCTCTCACCAGATGTATTCAACCAATACAGTAAGGTAATACTGGGAGAATTAGAATTGCTACCAAGATTCATTATTGGCAGTCATAATCTTAAGAACATAAGATAAGACAAGACTACACCTTCTCACCAGATGTATTCAACCAATACAGTAAGGTAATACTGAGAGAATTAGATTCATTATTGGCAGTCATAATCTTAAGAACATAAGATAAGACAAGACTACACCTTCACCAGATTCATTAAGGTGGCAATTAGAATTGCTACCAAGATTCATTATTGGCAGTCATAATCTTAAGAACATAAGATAAGACAAGACTACACCTTCTCACCAGATGTATTCAACCAATACAGTAAGGTAATACTGAGAGAATTAGAATTCTACTTGGATTCATTATTGGCAGTCATAATCTTAAGAACATAAGATAAGACAAGACTACCTTCTCACCAGATGTATTCAACCAATACAGTAAGGTAATACTGGGATTTTATTTCATTATTGGCAGTCATAATCTTAAGAACATAAGATAAGACAAGACTACACCTTCTCACCAGATGTATTCAACCAATACAGTAAGGTAATACTGAGAGAATTAGAATTCCTACTTGGATTCATTCATTAAGAACATAAGGCAAGATAATCTTTAGAAGTCCTAACATTAAGATAAGACAAAGATAAGACAAGACTACACCTTCTCACCAGATGTATTCAACCAATACAGTAAGGTAATACTGAGAGAATTAGAAGTCCTACCAAGATTCATTATTGGCAGCCATAATCTTAAGAACATAAGATAAGACAAGACTACACCTTCACCAGATGTATTCAACCAATACAGTAAGGTAATACTGAGAGAATTAGAATTCATACTTGGATTCATTATTGGCAGCCATAATCTTAAGAACATAAGATAAGACAAGACTACACCTTCTCACCAGATGTATTCAACCAATACAGGAAGGTAATACTGAGAGAATTAGAATTGCTACAAGATTCATTATTGATGCAGTGATAATGAGAATTAGAATTCACCAATCTTAAGAACATAAGATAAGACAAGACTACACCTTCTCACCAGATGTATTCAACCAATACAGTAAGGTAATACTGAGAGAATTAGAATTCCTACTGGATTTTAAGACAAGAAGACTACACCTTCTCACCAGATGTATTCAACCAATACAGTAAGGTAATATAATTCATTATTGGCAGCCATAATCTTAAGAACATAAGATAAGACAAGACTACACCTTCTCACCAGATGTATTCAACCAATACAGTAAGGTAATACTGAGAGAATTATTACTTGAAGTCCTACTTGGATTCATTATTGGCAGCCATAATCTTAAGAACATAAGATAGACAAGACTAAGACTCACCAGATGTATTCAACCAATACAGTAGATGTGAGAGAATTAAATTGCTACTTGGATTCATTAAGGCGTATAATCTTGGGAACATAAGATAAGACAAGAATACACCTTTCTCACCAATGATTCATTATTGGAGAAGCCAATTGCTAATTCTTAAGAAATCTTAAGAACATAAGATAAGACAAGACTACACCTTCTCCACCAGATGTATTCAAACCAATACAGTAAGGTAATACAGAGAATTAGAATTCCTACCAAGATTCATTATTGGCAGCCATAATCTTAAGAACATAAGATAAGACAAGACTACACCTTCTCTTAGATGATTCAACCAATACAGTAAGGTAATACTGAGAGAGAATTAGGAACATAAGTCCTACACTTGATTCAACCAATTATTGAGAGAATTAGAATCACCAAGATTCATTATTACAAGTCATAATCTTAAGAACATAAGATAAGACAAGACTACACCTTCTCACCAGATGTATTCAACCAATACAGTAAGGTGGATACTGAGAGAATTAGAATTCCTACCAAGATTCATTATTGGCAGCCATAATCTTAAGAAAATAAGATAAGACAAGACTACACCTTCTCACCAGATGTATTCAACCAATACAGGAAGGTAATACTGATTCATTATTGGCAGACAATTTAAACATCCTACTTGGATTCATTATTGGCAGCCATTATTGGCAATCTTAAGAACATAAGATAAGACAAGACTACACCTTCTCACCAGATGTATTCAACCAATACAGTAAGGTAAGAGAATTAGTAATTCATTATTGGCAGCCATAATCTTAGAAAATAAGAGATACTGTATTCTAACCAATACAGGAAGGTGATACTGAAGAGGGAATTCCTAGAATAACAGAAGATAAGATAAGACTACCACCAGATGATTCATTATTTCATTATTGCCAGTCAGAGAATCACAATCATTATTGCCAAGAAACATAAGATAAGACAAGACTACACCTTCTCACCAGATGTATTCAACCAATACAGTAAGGTAATACTGAGAGAATTAGAATTCCTACCAAGATTCATTATTGGCAGCCATAATCTTAAGAACATAAGATAAGACAAGACTACACCTTCTCACCAGATGTATTCAACCAATACAGTAAAATACTGAGAGAATTAAACATACTGGGAGAATTAGAATTAAAGATTCATAAGATAAGACAAGACCTTCTGTATTCCAACCAATACAGTGAGATGGGAGAATTAGGTAAGGGTCACAATCTTAGAACATAAGATTCTACAAGATCCATTATTGGCACCTTCTCACCAGATGAGTCAAGACTATTGGCAGCCATAATCTTAACCCAATACATTCAGTAAGGTAATACTGAGAGAATTAGAAGTCCTACCAAGATTCATTATTGGCAGTCATAATCTTAAGAACATAAGATAAGACAAGACTACACCTTCTCACCAGATGTATTCAACCAATACAGTAAGGTAATACTGAGAGAATTAGAATTGCTACCAAGATTCATTATTGGCAGTCACAATCTTAAGAAATAAGATAATACAAGACTACACCTTCTCACCAGATGTATTCAACCAATACAGTAAGGTGATACAGAGAATTAGAATTCCTACTTGGATTCATTATTGGCAGCCATAATCTTAAGATAAGATTCATTATTTAGAATTCTACTTGGATTCATTATTGGCAGCCATAATCTTAAGAACATAAGATAAGACAAGACTACACCTTCTCACCAGATGTATTCAACCAATACAGTAAGGTAATACTGAGAGAATTAGAATTGCTACAAGATTCATTATTGGCAGTCACATAATCTTAAGAACATAAGATAAGACAAGACTACACCTTCTCTCCAGATGTATTCAATCAATACAGTAAGGTAATACTGAGAGAATTAGAATTACTTGGATACATTATTGATTCATTATTGGCAGTCACCTTAAGAACATAAGATAAGACAAGACAGACCTACACATTGATGTAATCTTAAAACATCAAGACTCACCTTCTGAGAGAATTCATTAGAATTGGAATTATTCATACATTCCAACCAATAAGACAAGACTAAGATGTTCAACCAATACTGGGAGAATTAGAATTTAGAATCTACCAAGATTCATTATTGGCAGTCATAATCTTAAGAACATAAGATAAGACAAGACTACACCTTCTCACCAGATGTATTCAACCAATAGTAAGGTAATACTAGAGAATTAGAAGTCCTACTTGGATTCATTATTGGCAGCCATAATCTTAAGAACATAAGATAAGACAAGACTACACCTTCTCACCAGATGTATTCAACCAATACAGTAAGGTAATACTGAACATAAGAGAATTAGAATTGCTACCAATACAGTAAGATTCAGAATTATTGGCAGCCATAATCTTAATCTTAACATAAGATAAGACAAGACTACACCTTCTCACCAGATGTATTCAACCAATACAGTAAGGTAATACTGAGAGAATTAGAAGCCCTTGATTCATTGATTGGATTATTGGCAGCCATAATCTTAAGAACATAAGATAAGACAAGACTACACCTTCTCACCAGATGTATTCAACTACAGTAAGGTAATACTGGGAGAATTAGAAAGACTACACCTTCTCACAAGATTCATTATTAGGCTTACTGGCATAACAATCTTAAGAACATAAGATAAGACAAGACTACACCTTCACCAATGTATTCAACCAATACAGAAGGTAATACTGAGAGAATTAGAGTCCTACTTGATTCATTATTGGCAGCCATAATCTTAAGAACATAAGATAAGACAAGACTACCTTCTCACCAGATGTATTCAACCAATACAGTAAGGTAATGCAGTAAATTTCTCAGAATTGCTAAAATTGAAGTCCTTCTTGATTCATTATTGGCAGCCATAATCTTAAGAACATAAGATAAGACAAGACTACACCTTCTCACCAGATGTATTCAACCAATACAGTAAGGTAATACTGAGAGAATTAGAAGTCCTACTTGAGATTCATTATTGGCAGCCATAATCTTAAGAACATAAGATAAGACAAGACTACACCTTCACCAGAGAATTAGAAGTTCGGCAAGATTCAACCAATACAGGAAGGGAGAGAATTTCTCTGATATTCTGGGCAGAATAATAAGAACAAAGATAAGACAAGACTACCACCAAGATTCTATTAATTAAGGTAATACTGAGAGAATTACACATAAGATCTTAAGAACAATAAGATAAAGACAAGACTACACCTTTCTCACCAGATGTATTCAACCAATACAGTAAGGTAATACTGAGAGAATTAGAATTCCTACTTTGGATTCATTATTGGCAGCCATTAAGATAAGACAAGATTTCTCACCAGATGTATTCAACCAATACAGTAAGGTCACCAAGATTCATTAATCTTAAGAACATAAGATAAGACAAGACTACACCTTCTCACCAGATGTATTCAACCAATACAGTAATACTGAGAGAATAATACTGATTCATTATTATGTTAGAACATTCAAGACTACCAGAACATAAGATAAGACAAGACTACACCTTTCACCAGATGTATTCAACCAATACAGTAAGGTAATACTGAGAGAATTAGAAGCCCTACTTGGATTCATTATTGGCAAGCCATAATAAGACAAGACTAAGAACCAATAAAGATAATACAAGAATTAGAATTGCTACCAAGATTCTTCTTGGCAGCCATAATCTTAAGAACATAAGATATTCAATGTATTCAAAATACAGTAAGGTGATACTGAGAGAATTAGAATCCTACTTGATTCATTATTGGCAGCCATAATCTTAAGAACATAAGATAGACAAGACTACACCTTCTCACCAGATGTATTCAACCAATACAGTAAGGTAATACTGGGAGAATTAGAATTGCTACCAAGATCATTATTGGCAGTCACAATCTTAAGAACATAAGATAAGACAAGACTACACCTTCTCACCAGATGTATTCAACCAATACAACATAGTAAGATAAGATGTATTAAGGCTACCAAGATTCATTATTTAGCAGTCACAATCTTAAGAACATAAGATAAGACAAGACTACACCTTCTCTGGGATGTATTCAACCAATACAATATACTGAGAGGCAGCCAATCTTAAGAATATAAGACAAGACTACACCTTCTTATTCGTACAGTAAGATAATGGCAATTAGGAATTGTACCAATTCATTATTGCAGTCACAATAGATAAGACAAGACTACACCTTCTCACCAGATGTATTCAACCAATACAGTAAGGTAATACTGAGAAATTAGAATTCCTACCAAGATTCATTATTGGCAGCCATAATCTTAAGAACATAAGATAAGACAAGACTACACCTTCTCACCAGATGTATTCAACCAATACAGTAAGGTAATACTGAGAGAATTAGAAGTCCTACTTGGATTCATTATTGGCAGCCATAATCTTAAGAACATAAGATAAGACAAGACTACACCTTCTCACCAGATGTATTCAACCAATACAGGAAGGTAATACTGAGAGAATTAGAATTAAACAATCTTAAGAACATAAGATAGACAAGACTACACCTTCTCACCAGATTATTCAACTAATACTGAAGATTCATTATTATTGGCAGCCATAATCTTAAGAACATAAGATAAGATACACCTTCACACCAGATGTATTCAACCAATACAGTAAGGTAATACTGAGAGAATTAGAATTCCTACCAAGATTCATTATTGGCAGTCACAATCTTAAGAACATAAGATAAGACAAGACTACACCTTCTCACCAGATGTATTCAACCAATACAGTAAGGTAATACTGGAGAATTAGAAGTCCTACTTGGATTCATTATTGGCAGTCATAATCTTAAGAACATAAGATAAGACAAGACTACACCTTCTCACCAGATGTATTCATGTGTATACAGTAAGGTAATACTGAGAGAATTAGAAGTCCCACTTGATTCATTATTGCGCCATAATCTTAAGAACATAAGATAAGACAAGACTAACCAGGTATTCAACCAATACAGAAAGGTACTGGGAGAATTAGAATTCCTACCAAGATTCATTATTGGCAGTCACAATCTTAAGAACATAAGATAAGACAAGACAACACCTTCCTATCTCACAGGAAGGTGATACAGATGTATTCAACCAATACAGTAAGGTAATACTGAGAGAATTAGAAGTCCTACTTGATTCATTGGCAGCCATTATAAGATAAGGCAGCCATAATCTTGATACTGAGAGAAATTCCTATTCAAGATAATCTTAAGAACATAAGATAAGACAAGACTACACCTTCTCACCAGATGTATTCAACCAATACAGTAAGGTAATACTGGAGAATTAGAATTGCTACCAAGATTCATTATTGGCAGTCACAATCTTAAGAACATAAAGATAAGACAAGACTACACCTTCTCACCAGATGTATTTGGTTTGGTTCAACCAAATCTTACATAAAGATAAGGTAATACCAGATGATTCAACCAATACCCAGGAGAATTAGAATTATAGTCCTACTTTGGATTCATTATTGGCAGCCATAATCTTAAGAACATAAGATAAGACAAGACTACACCTTCTCCAGATGTATTCAACCAATACAGGAAGGTGATACTGAGAGAATTAGGAATTCACCAGATTCATTGAGAGAATTAAGAATTCAAGACTACACCTTCTCACCAGATTCATTATTACTGAGAGAATAATTCATTATTGGCAGTCATAATTTAAGAACATAAGATAAGACAAGACTACACCTTCTCACCAGATGTATTCAACCAATACAGTAAGGTAATACTGAGAGAATTAGAGAATTCCAGCCATAATCTTAAGAACATAAGATAAGAAAAGACTAAAAAAAAAGACTTGATGTATTCAACCAATACAGCTGAGAGAATTAGAATTCTAAGATTCATTATTGGCAACAATCTTAAAACATAAGATAAGACAAAGACTACACCTTCTCACCAGATGTATTCAACCAATACAGGAAGGTGATACTGAGAGAATTAAGACAAGACTACACCTACCAGATGATTCATTATTACTGAGAGAATTAAAGTCCTAGTTCATTATTGGCAATAATCTTAAGAACATAAGATAAGACAAGACTACACCTTCTCACCAGATGTATTCAACCAATACAGTAGGTGATACTGAGAGAATTAGAATTGCTACCAAGATTCATTATTGGCAGCCATAATCTTAAGAAAGATAAGACAAGACTACTTGGATTCATTATTGGCAGCCATAATCTTAAGAACATAAGATAAGACAAGACTACACCTTCTCACCAGATGTATTAACAATACAGGAAGGTAATACTGAGAGAATTAGAAGTCCTACCAAGATTCATTATTGGCAGCCATAATCTTAAGAACATAAGATAAGACAAGACTACACCTTCTCCACCAGATGAATTAAAGTCCTACTGGATTCATTATTGGCAGCCATAATCTTAAGATACAGTAAGACTACTGGAGAATTAGAATTCCTACCAAGATTCATTATTGGCAGCCATAATCTTAAGAACATAAAGATAAGACAAGACTACACCTTCTCACCAGATGTATTCAACCAATACAGTAAGGTAATAATACTGAGAGAATTAGAATACCTACTTGGATTCATTATTGGCAGAATTAGCCATAATTAAGATAAGACAAGACTACACCTTCTCACCAGATGTATTCAACCAATACAGGAAGGTGATACTGAGAGAATTAGAATTCCAAAGATTCATTATTGGCAACCATAATCTTAAGAACATAAGATAAGACAAGACTACACCTTCTCACCAGATGTATTCAACCAATACAGTAAGGTAATACTGGGAGAATTAGGAATTGCTACTTGGATTCATTATTGGCAGTCATAATCTTAAGAACATAAGATAAGACAAGAAGACACCTTCTCACCAGATGTATTCAACCAATACAGTAAGGTAATACCTTAGAAGCCCTACCAGATTCATTATTGGCAGTCATAATCTTTAAGAACATAAGATAAGACAAGACTACACCTTCTCACCAGATGTATTCAACCAATACAGTAAGGTAATACTGAGAAATTAGAAGTCCTACTTGGATTCATTATTGGCAGCCATAATCTTAAGAACATAAGATAAGACAAGACTACACCTTCTCACCAGATGTATTCAACCAATACAGGAAGGTAATACTGAGAGAATAGAATTAAGACTACCAAGATTCATTATTGGCAGTCATAATCTTAAGAACATAAGATAAAGACAAGACTACACCTTCTCACCAGATGTATTCAACCAATACAGTAAGGTAATACTGAGAGAATTAGGAATTGCTACCAAGATTCATTATTGGCAGTCATAATCTTAAGAACATAAGATAAGACAAGACTACACCTTCTCACCAGATGTATTCAACCAATACAGTAAGGTAATACTGAGAGAATTAGAAGCCAAGATTCATTATTGAATAATCTTAAGAACATAAGATAAGACAAGATTACACCTTCTCACCAGATGTATTCAACCAATACAGTAAGTAATATGAAGATTAAGACAAGATTCATTATTGGCAGTCACAATCTTAAGAACATAAGATAAGACAAGACTACACCTTCTCACCAGATGTATTCAACAATAAGGTAATACTGAGAGAATTAGAATTCCTACTTGGATTCATTATTGGCAGTCATAATCTTAAGAACATAAGATAAGACAAGACTACACCTTCTCACCAGATGTATTCAACCAATACAGTAAGGTAATACTGAGAGAGGATTATCCCAAGAACATAAGATAAGACAAGACACCAGATTATTCAACATAAGATAAGAGAATTAGAAGCAAGACTACACACCAGATGTATTCAACCAATACAGACAAGACTAATACCAGAATTAACCAATTCCTACCAAGAATTCATTGAGAGAACATAAGATAAGACAAGACTACACCTTCTCACCAGATGTATTCAACCAATACAGTAAGGTAATACTTGAGAGAATTAGAAGTCCTACTTGGATTCATTAAGATTGGATGTATTCAACTAATACAGTTCAATAATTAGAATTAAGAACATAAGATAAGAATATAAGATAAGACTAGACCTTCTCACCAGATGTATTCAAATACAGTAAGGTAATACTGAGAGAATTAGAAGTCCTACTTGATTCATTATTGGCAGGTCACAATCTTAAGAACATAAGATAAGACAAGACTACACCTTCTCACCAGATGTATTCAACCAATACAGGAAGGTAATACTGAGAATTAGAATTACTTGGATTCATTATTGGCCAAAGAACATAAGATAAGACAAGACTAACCTTCTCACCAGATGTATTCAACCAATTGGTAATACTGAGAGAATTAGAATTGCTAATCTTCAAGAAATCTTAAGAACATAAGATAAGACAAGACTACACCTTCTCACCAGATGTATTCAACCAATACAGTAAGGTAATACTGAGAGAATTAGAAGTCCTACCAAGATTCATTATTGGTAGCCATAATCTTAACAACATAAGATAAGACAAGACTACACCTTCTCACCAGATGTATTCAACCAATACAGTAAGGTGATACTGAGAGAATTAGAATTCCTACCAAGATTCATTATTGGCAGTCACAATCTTAAGAACATAAGATAAGACAAGACTACACCTTCTCACCAGATGTATTCAACCAATACAGTAAGGTAATACTGGGAGAATTAGAATTGCTACCAGATTCATTATTGGCAGTCATAATCTTAAGAATATAAGATTGACTACTTCTCACCAGATTCATTACTGAGAGAATTAGAAGTCCCATAATTCATTATTGGCAGCCAAATCTTAAGAATATAAGATAAGACAAGACTACCTTCACCAGATGTATTCAACCAATACAGTAAGGTAATACTGAGAGAATTAGAATTGCTACCAAGATTCATTATTGGCAGCCATAATCTTAAGAACATAAGATAAGACAAGACTACACCTTCTCACCAGATGTATTCCAATACAGTACAATAAGAGAATTAGAATCCTACTTGATTCATTATTTTCAATTAAAAATATAAGAAAGACAAGACATGCTCACCAATGATTCAACCAATACAGGAAGGTGATACTGAGAGAATTAGAATTCTCTTAATTGAACATAAGAACATAAGACAAGACAAGACACACCTTCTCACCAGATGTATTCAACCAATACAGTAAGGTAATACTGAGAGAATTAGAATTACCAAAATTCATTTTTAAGACAAGCTATAATCTTAAGAACATAAAGATTCATAAGACTACACCTTCTCACTCAGATGTATTCAACTAATACAGTAAGGTAATACTGAGAGAATTAGAATTCCTACCAAGATTCATTATTGGCCTTCTCTAAGAACATAAGATAAGACAAGACTACACCTTCTCACCAGATGTATTCAACCAAGGAAGGTGATACTGAGAATTAGAAGTTACTTGGATTCATTACCAAGCCATAATCTTAAGAACATAAGATAAGACAAGACTACACCTTCTCACCAGATGAAACCAATACAGTAAGGTAAGATAAATTAGAATTCATCTAAGATTCATTATTTTCTCACAATCTTGAAGAACATAAGATAAGACAAGACCAATTTTCTTTGTGTCTGTATTCAACCAATACTGTAAGGTAATACTAGAGAATTAGAAGTCCTACTTGATTCATTATTGGCAGCCATAATCTTAAGAACATAAGATAAGACAAGACTACACCTTCTCACCAGATGTATTCAACCAATACAGGAGGTAATACTGAGAGAATTAGAATTCTACCAAGATTCATTATTGGCAGCCATAATCTTAAGAACATAAGATAAGACAAGACTACACCTTCTCACCAGATGTATTCAACCAATACAGTAAGGTAATACTGAGAGAATTAGAATTCCTACCAAGATTCATTATTGGCAGTCATAATCTTAAGAACATAAGATAAGACAAGACTACACCTTCTCACCAGATGTATTCAACCAATACAGAGAATTAGAATTCCTACCAAGATTCATTATTGGCAGCCATAATCTTAAGAACATAAGATAAGACAAGACTACACCTTCTCACCAGATGTATTCAACCAATACAGTAAGGTAATACTGAGAGAATTAGAAGTCCTACTTTTTCATTATTGGCATAATAATTAAGAACATAAGATAAGACAAGACTACACCTTCTCACCAGATGTATTCAACCAATACAGTAAGGTAATACTGAGAGAATTAGAATTGCTACCAAGATTCATTATTGGCAGTCACAATCTTAAGAACATAAGATAAGACAAGACTACACCTTCTCACCAGATGTATTCAACCAATACAGTAAGGTAATACTGAGAGAATTAGAAGTCCTACTTGGATTCATTATTGGCAGCCATAATCTTAAGAACATAAGATAAGACAAGACTACACCTTCTCACCAGATGTATTCAACCAATACAGTAAGGTAATACTGGGAGAATTAGAATTGCTACCAAGATTCATTATTGGCAGCCATAATCTTAAGAACATAAGATAAGACAAGACTACACCTTCTCACCAGATGTATTCAACCAATACAGTAAGGTAATACTGGGAGAATTAGAATTGCTACCAAGATTCATTATTGGCAGTCACAATCTTAAGAACATAAGATAAGACAAGACTACACCTTCTCACCAGATGTATTCAACCAATACAGTAAGGTAATACTGAGAGAATTAGAAGTCCTACTTGGATTCATTATTGGCAGCCATAATCTTAAGAACATAAGATAAGACAAGACTACACCTTCACCAGATGTATTCAACCAATACAGTAAGGTAATACTGAGAGAATTAGAATTCCTACCAAGATTCATTATTGGCAGCCATAATCTTAAGAACATAAGATAAGACAAGACTACACCTTCTCACCAGATGTATTCAACCAATACAGTAAGGTAATACTGAGAGAATTAGAAGTCCTACTTGGATTCATTATTGGCAGCCATAATCTTAAGAACATAAGATAAGACAAGACTACACCTTCTCACCAGATGTATTCAACCAATACAGTAAGGTAATACTGAGGAATTAGAGAATTATTATTGGCATAATCTTAAGAACATAAGATAAGACAAGACTACACCTTCACCAGATGTATTCAACCAATACAGTGGCTGAGAGAATTAGAATTCCTACTGAGATCTTAAGAACATAAGATAAGACAAGACTACACCTTCTCACCAGATGTATTCAACCAATACAGTAAGGTAATACTGAGAAATTAGAAGTCTACTTGATTCTTATTATTGCCATAATCTTAAGAACATAAGATAAGACAAGACTACACCTTCTCACCAGATGTATTCAACCAATACAGTAAGGTAATACTGAGAGAATTAAATTGTCCAAGATTCATTATTGGCAGTCATAATCTTAAGAACATAAGATAAGACAAGACTACACCTTCTCACCAGATGTATTCAACCAATACAGGAAGGTGATACTGAGAGAATTAGAATTCCTACTTGGATTCATTATTGGCAGCCATAATCTTAAGAACATAAGATAAGACAAGACTACACCTTCTCACCAGATGTATTCAACCAATACAGTAAGGTAATACTGAGAGAATTAGAAGTCCTACTTGATTCATTATTGGCAGCCATAATCTTAAGAACATAAGATAAGACAAGACTACACCTTCTCACCAGATGTATTCAACCAATACAGAAGGTAATACTGAGAGAATTAGAATTCCCAAGATTCATTATTGAGCCACAATCTTAAGAACATAAGATAAGACAAGACTACTTCTTCACCAGATGTATTCAACCAATACATTAAGGTAATACTGAGAGAATTAGAATTGCTACCAAGATTCATTATTTGCAGTCATAATCTTAAGAACATAAGATAAGACAAGACTACACCTTCTCACCAGATGTATTCAACCAATACAGTAAGGTGATACTGAGAGAATTAGAATTCCTACCAAGATTCATTATTGGCAGCCATAATCTTAAGAACATAAGATAAGACAAGACTACACCTTCTCACCAGATGTATTCAACCTATACAGTAAAGTGATACTGAGAGAATTAGAATTGCTACTTGATTCATTATTGGCAGCCATAATCTTAAGAACATAAGATAAGACAAGACTACACCTTCTCACCAGATGTATTCAACCAATACAGGAAGGTGATACTGAGAGAATTAGAATTCCTACCAAGATTCATTATTGGCAGTCACTTAAGAACATAAGATAAGACAAGACTACACCTTCTCACCAGATGTATTCAACCAATACATAAATACTGAGAGAATTAGAATTCCTACTTGGATTCATTATTGGCAGCCAAATCTTAAGAACATAAGATAAGACAAGACTACACCTTCTCACCAGATGTATTCAACCAATACAGTAAGGTAATACTGGGAGAATTAGAATTGCTACCAAGATTCATTATTGGCAGTCACAATCTTAAGAACATAAGATAAGACAAGACTACACCTTCTCACCAGATGTATTCAACCAATACAGTAAGGTAATACTGAGAGAATTAGAAGTCCTACTTGGATTCATTATTGGCAGTCATAATCTTAAGAACATAAGATAAGACAAGACTACACCTTCTCACCAGATGTATTCAACCAATACAGTAAGGTAATACTGAGAAATTAGAATTCATTATTGGCAGTACTTGATTCATTATTGGCAGCCATAATCTTAAGAACATAAGATAAGACAAGACTACACCTTCTCACCAGATGTATTCAACCAATACAGTAAGGTAATACTGAGAGAATTAGAATTCCTACCAAGATTCATTATTGGCAGCCATAATCTTAAGAACATAAGATAAGACAAGACTACACCTTCTCACCAGATGTATTCAACCAATACAGTAAGGTAATACTGAGAGAATTAAAGTACTGATTCATTATTGAGAATCTTAAGAACATAAGATAAGACAAGACTACACCTTCTCACCAGATGTATTCAACCAATACAGCCATTAATCATTATTGGCAGCCAGTTAAGAACATAAGATAAGACAAGACTACACCTTCTCACCAAATGTATTCAACCAATACAGTAAGGTAATACTGAGAGAATTAGAATACCTACCAAGATTCATTATTGGCAGCCATAATCTTAAGAACATAAGATAAGACAAGACTACACCTTCTCACCAGATGAGAGAATATTCAACCAATACAGTAAGGATAACACCTACTGAGAGAATTAACCAAGTCCTAATTGGAGAATTCATTATTGGCAGTCATAATCTTAAGAACATAAGATAAGACAAGACTACACCTTCTCACCAGATGTATTCAACCAATACAGTAAGGTAATACTGAGAAATTAGAATTCCTACTTGGATTCATTATTGGCAGCCATAATCTTAAGAACATAAGATAAGACAAGACTACACCTTCTCACCAGATGTATTCAACCAATACAGTAAGGTAATACTGAGAGAATTAGAAGTCCTACTTGGATTCATTATTGGCAGCCATAATCTTAAGAACATAAGATAAGACAAGACTACACCTTCTCACCAGATGTATTCAACCAATACAGTAAGGTAATACTGAGAGAATTAGAAGTCCTACCAAGATTCATTATTGGCAGCCATAATCTTAAGAACATAAGATAAGATTATTCACCAGATGTATTCAACCAATCAGTAAGGTAACACTGAGAGAATTAGAAGACCTACTTGATTCATTATTGGCAGCCATAATCTTAAGAACATAAGATAAGACAAGACTACACCTTCTCACCAGATGTATTCAACCAATACAGGAAGGTAACACTGAGAGAATTAGAATTGCTACCAAGATTCATTATTGGCAGCCATAATCTTAAGAACATAAGATAAGACAAGACTACACCTTCTCACCAGATGTATTCAACCAATACAGTAAGGTAATACTGAGAGAATTAGAATTCCTACTTGGATTCATTATTGGCAGTCACAATCTTAAGAACATAAGATAAGACAAGACTACACCTTCTCACCAGATGTATTCAACCAATACAGGTAAGGTAATACTGAGAGAATTAGAATCCTACCAAGATTCATTATTGGCAGCCATAATCTTAAGAACATAAGATAAGACAAGACTACACCTTCTCACCAGATGTATTCAACCAATACAGTAAGGTAATACTGAGAGAATTAGAATCCTACTTGATTCATTATTGAGAATCTTAAGAACATAAGATAAGACAAGACTACACCTTCTCACCAGATGTATTCAACCAATACAGTAAGGTAATACTGAGAGAATTAGAAGTCCCACTTGATTCATTATTGGCAGTCATAATCTTAAGAACATAAGATAAGACAAGACTACACCTTCTCACCAGATGTATTCAACCAATACAGTAAGGTAATACTGAGAGAATTAGAATTCCTACCAAGATTCATTATTGGCAGTCATAATCTTAAGAACATAAGATAAGACAAGACTACACCTTCTCACCAGATGTATTCAACCAATACAGTAAGGTAATACTGAGAGAATTAGAAGTCCTACTTGATTCATTATTGGCAGCCATAATCTTAAGAACATAAGATAAGACAAGACTACACCTTCTCACCAGATGTATTCAACCAATACAGTAAGGTAATACTGAGAGAATTAGAATTCCTACCAAGATTCATTATTGGCAGCCACAATCTTAAGAACATAAGATAAGACAAGACTACACCTTCTCACCAGATGTATTCAACCAATACAGTAAGGTAATACTGAGAGAATTAGAAGTCCTACTTGATTCATTATTGGCAGCCATAATCTTAAGAACATAAGATAAGACAAGACTACACCTTCTCACCAGATGTATTCAACCAATACAGTAAGGTAATACTGAGAGAATTAGAATTGCCAATACAGTAAGATTCAGAATTATTGGATTCATTATTGGTAGCCATAATCTAAGAACATAAGATAAGACAAGACTACACCTTCTCACCAGATGTATTCAACCAATACAGTAAGGTAATACTGAGAGAATTAGAAGTCCTACCAAGATTCATTATTGGCAGTCATAATCTTAAGAACATACGATAAGACAAGACTACACCTTCTCACCAGATGTATTCAACCAATACAGGAAGGTAATACTGAGAGAATTAGAATTCCTACCAAGATTCATTATTGGCAGCCATAATCTTAAGAACATAAGATAAGACAAGACTACACCTTCTCACCAGATGTATTCAACCAATACAGTAAGGGTAATACTGAGAGAATTAGAAGTCCCATTTGGATTCATTATTGGCAGCCATAATCTTAAGAACATAAGATAAGACAAGACTACACCTTTCTCACCAGATGTATTCAACCAATACAGTAAGGTAATACTGAGAGAATTAGAAGTCCTACTTGATTCATTATTGGCAGCCACAATCTTAAGAACATAAGATAAGACAAGACTACACCTTCTCACCAGATGTATTCAACCAATACAGTAAGGTAATACTGAGAGAATTAGAATTGATACTTGATTCATTATTGGCAGCCATAATCTTAAGAACATAAGATAAGACAAGACTACACCTTCTCACCAGATGTATTCAACCAATACAGTAAGGTAATACTGAGAGAATTAGAATTGATACCAAGATTCATTATTGGCAGCCATAATCTTAAGAACATAAGATAAGACAAGACTACACCTTCTCACCAGATGTATTCAACCAATACAGTAAGGTAATACTGAGAGAATTAGAATTGCTACCAAGATTCATTATTGGCAGTCACAATCTTAAGAACATAAGATAAGACAAGACTACACCTTCTCACCAGATGTATTCAACCAATACAGTAAGGTAATACTGAGAGAATTAGAATCTACCAAGATTCATTATTGGCAGCCGTATCTTAAGAACATAAGATAAGACAGAATACACCTTCTTATCATGTATTCAACCACTACAGTAAGGTAATACTGAGAGAATTAGAATTGCTACCAAGATTCATTATTGGCAGCCATAATCTAAGATAAGACAAGAACATAACCAATACAGAAGGTGAAGACTACACCTTCTCACCAGATGTATTCAACCAATACAGTCAAGGTAATACTGAGAGAATTAGAAGTCCTACAAGATTCATTATTGGCAGTCATAATCTTAAGAACATAAGATAAGACAAGACTACACCTTCTCACCAGATGTATTCAACCAATACAGGAAGGTGATACTGAGAGAATTAGAATTCCTACCAAGATTCATTATTGGCAGCCATAATCTTAAGAACATAAGATAAGACAAGACTACACCTTCTCACCAGATGTATTCAACCAATACAGTAAGGTAATACTGAGAGAATTAGAAGTCCTACTTGGATTCATTATTGGCAGCCATAATCTTAAGAACATAAGATAAGACAAGACTACACCTTCTCACCAGATGTATTCAACCAATACAGGAAGGTGATACTGAGAGAATTAGAATTCCTACCAAGATTCATTATTGGCAGTCACAATCTTAAGAACATAAGATAAGACAAGACTACACCTTCTCACCAGATGTATTCAACCAATACAGGAAGGTGATACTGAGAGAATTAGAATTCCTACCAAGATTCATTATTGGCAGCCATAATCTTAAGAACATAAGATAAGACAAGAGTACACCTTCTCACCAGATGTATTCAACCAATACAGTAAGGTAATACTGAGAGAATTAGAAGTCCTACTTGGATTCATTATTGGCAGCCATAATCTTAAGAAAATAAGATAAGACAAGACTACACCTTCTCACCAGATGTATTCAACCAATACAGGAAGGTGATACTGAGAGAATTAGAATTCCTACCAAGATTCATTATTGGCAGTCACAATCTTAAGAACATAAGATAAGACAAGACTACACCTTCTCACCAGATGTATTCAACCAATACAGGAAGGTGATACTGAGAGAATTAGAATTGCTACCAAGATTCATTATTGCCAGTCACAATCTTAAGAACATAAGATAAGACAAGACTACACCTTCTCACCAGATGTATTCAACCAATACAGGAAGATAATACTGAGAGAATTAGAATTGCTACCAAGATTCATTATTGCCAGTCACAATCTTAAGAACATAAAATAAGACAAGACTACACCTTCTCACCAAATGTATTCAACCAATACAGTAAGGTAATACTGAGAGAATTAGAATTCCTACCAAGATTCATTATTGGCAGCCACAATCTTAACAACATAAGATATGCAGATGACACAGTGTTGATAGCAGTCACAGAAAGGAAACTAAAAGTACTATGGAAGTTAGTAAAGCAAAGCAAGAAGAAAGGACTAAACACCAATTGCAAGAAAATGGAATGCATGGTCGTTAGCACAAGGGACAACGCGGCAAGCAAATTACAAATTGGAGATGCCAAAATCAAACAAGTACAAAAATTTAGCAGACACCGAAAAGAAACTACAGTAACTCTTACAAGCTTAGTCAAAAATAATGTCCGCTTCGGCGTACCAATGATAATGATGAATGTTGGTGGCAATCCGCCAACATACTGACAAAAAAAAAATCAGTAAATATACAAAAATAAAAAAATGGTGTAAAACAAAGTGTGTCGTCTCACCGGACTTATTCAACCTATACAGTGAAGCGATTTTGAGAGAATTAATAGTCCTATTAGGATTCATTATTGGCGGCCATAATCTTAACGATATAAAATATACAGATGACACAGTGCTGACAGCAGACAGAAAACTAAAAAAAATCTACAAAAACTTCTACAGAAGGTTGCGAAGAAAAAGCGAAAAGAAAAGTGTAAACATCAACTGCAAAATGACAAAATGCATGGTTGTTAGCAAAAGGAAAATGCAAATTGCAAATCGGGGATACCAAAATCAACTAAGTACGAAAATTTATCTATCTGGGATGTATTTTAAATGAGCACAGAATGTGTGACACTGAAATCCGAAGTCGTATTGGGATAGCCAAAGGTGACTTCCAAAATCCTAGCAGAGTATTAAGAAAAAGAAAATCAAGAAACAAGGTAAAACTACTAAAGCTTTTACGTGATATCCATTCTCCTGTATAGCAGTGAGTTCTAGACAATCTCCTCAAAGATGAAGAAGAGGCTTCAAGCAACAGAAATGTGGCACTACAGAAGGATGCTGAGAATACCGTAAAACGAACATGGAAGAAAAGACGAACTTATAGAAAAAAAGTGGAAACAAAATAGAAACTTATACTTCACATCAGGTAGAGTGAGTTTCTAGGGCACATATTGAGAATGCAGATTGAGGAAAGAGGGCTTGGAAAATCCGATACTCACAGGACAGTTTGAAGAAACAAGAAAACAACACGTGACCTATTTTGAGCTCGAGCAGAACAAGGTTTAGGAGAGATAACAAAAAGACAACATTTATTGAGAGCTACAAAAGAGAGGAAATTGTGGAGAGTCATTACCGACAGGGTCCTGAAGAAACACGGCAGATAGAAGAAGAACAAAATAGGCTGTAAATGGAGTATTTTGAAAGTGAGAACACAATGAGTGTGCATTGAAGGCACCCAGTCACCATAGCCCTAGGCAGGCTATGTTTTTTATTTTTTTTATTTTTACGTTGATATTAAATGGGTTGATATTTTCGTACAGACGACCTGTATTGGGCGGATGAATAAATGAACTGATTTACAAGAGAGAGACACTTTCCTTATAATGTACTTAAAAAGAAATTTTAGTTTAATATAGACGAGCTAGAAAACAAAATGCTTTACGACTGGAAAGCGGAAAATATGGAGAAAAGCAGAGTGGTTTACTGCTAGCAGGAAAGACATACATGTTGATGGATATGGATTTTTGAAGGTTTAAAATGCGTAACAAAAAATACGCGTGCAAAAGTTGCAGCAACACACATACACACACACACACACACACACACACACACACACACATATATATATATATATATATATATATATATATATATATATATATATATATATATATATATATATTTTCTATGTAATCTATATATAGATTTCGACGTATTTGTTCATTAGAGATATCTACCAAGGTCAGGGGAAAAATACGAGTTATAAATCATTCCAAAACAAACACAAACAGATTATCTACTGCGGAAAATTAATAAAAGACATATGAAGCAACCAGCATAGACACATATGGATACTGAAACATGCGCAATTATATATATATATATATATATATATATATTATATATATATATATATATATATATATTTCTTTCTATGATGAGCTATTATGTACACTATTTACATTATTCGGACTATTGTCCTCATCTTTGCCGCCATATTTTAATTACAACGTTTCGGCTGTTGTACGCTCCGGTCTTCTTCAGGTGACTGGGATGTCGAACTGAAAACTTTATTTCGCTCACTGGGGTAGACTGATCTAGTTGCACGTGCCATATTTAATGGATGTCAGTTGTCAGTTATCTCGTGATAATTCCCCTCTCCAAGTTCTCCTCTGCCTTAACCGGGTATTGAACTAACAATCTTTGTCACTGCATCTAACTAACGCTAACGCCTTTATCCAGTGTGCTATGAGTCTTCAAGGCCGAAACGTTGTAATAAATATGGCGACAAAGATGAGGACAATAATCCGAATAATGTAAATGATATATATATATATATTGCTTTTACGTTATTTTTACAGATACGAATATTTAAGTAAATTCTCTGTTTATAATAAACACTATTAACAAAATTTACTGGCCTGAATGTCCGAGAAATCTCAATGAAAAAATGTGTCTTATGACAGGAATCGAAACTGTACCCTATACGGACTGCCATATAGCTTGACGTGCTATACCATTTAGCTACAGTGTAAGCGTCTGGTTACAAAAATTAAATTACTGCTTTTAAACTATAAATTTCACATAATTTCTCTCGAACGCTCATTTCTACTCGAAGCGTATCTTAACGTAAACAAATGACATATTATCAAAACGGTCTGATACTTATTTTAATATATATATACATATTGTTTATTGTTTCAGAATAATGATTTTCCAAGCGTAGCTTAGATGTGGCACAAGGCCGAAAGTATGGGGCACCCAATGAGAATCGAACTTACAACTCAGTCGTAATTGTTCTCGCAAGACAAGCTTGCTAACCATGACACTGCCTCGAGGTGCCACCATCGTATTCGGTATATACAAAACTTCTTGTGCGTATGTGTTCATAGAAGTATATATTTGTATATGTGTTTTTCGTGTGAGTGTACGTGTGCGCGTGTACGTATGCGCATATACGTGGATGTGTACGCGTGTGCGCGAATCTGTATGTATTGATTTCTGGAGAAACAGTAAACGTACTTCGTCTAGTGCCAAGTCTCAATCGGAGCATGACATAATTTTTCCGTATTTGAAAGATTCACTTTAAACAGGTTATTCAATAGACTGACTTTTTCACTTGCCTCGCTATGCACCAGTCCCATCGAAAGAGATTCCATTGATTCTCACTCACAAACTGATCGACACACACACACACACACACACACACACACACACACACTGATATATATATATATATATATATATCATCCACTTGTAAAAAAGATTAAAAATAATGGAAGCTTATATAATAAAAAAGAAAAAGCCAACGCCTAACAATATTAACTACGAACAAGGCCACAATGTGCTAACCGTATTCGGAAATTAAAACATCTCTATAACACACTAAAACATACACTTAATGCACACAATTAATTTAACGGAAAAATTGAATCATCTTTGATAATGGCTAAAGGTATAGCCGAAAGCGCTCGGAACTACAGTGTAACCCGGATATAAGAGAATTGTCGGGACCGGAGAAGAAGTCTCTTATATCCGGGTTTCTCTTATATCCGGGTTTGGTCTATTTTGTTTAGGTAAGTATGGACTCTAATTTGGGACTACAGAAAATCTCTCTTATACCCGGGTTTCTCTTATATCCGGGTCTCTTATATCCGGGTTACACTGTATAAAATATTTGGACAGTTTTTACACTCTCTTTGTCCAAAAAAGAAAGGTTTTGTTCGAACACAAGAAAAATTAAATAAAAAGCCTAACCGTGGTACCTTGTCTGTCGTTTTTAATGAAACATGCATAAAAGAAGGATTGTCGCCTATATATATATATATATATATATATATATATATATATATATATATATATATAAATTAATTGATATATATATATATTATAAGTTAATATATATATATATTATAAGTTAATTAAATATGTTTTTTTGGCCTAATTTTCAATTAATTTATAATATTAATGCTCTGTAAGTTTACATTGAGCCCTATTTTGTAAAAATAAAAATATCTATAAGAACACCGGATTATATATATCTTACTGTTCTTATATATTAAAAACAACTTCCAAAGTACTCCTAATAAGCTTTTATCATATATATATATAAAGCTTTCTTATGATATATATATATATATATTCTACATTCAACACGAGTACTTGATAAGACACCGAAAGTGTTGAAAGAAAATGGGTATTTTTGTAGTGATTTTATAACATATTTATGTTATAATTTTTGAATAAATTATATATATATGCGTTTATATCTATCTATCTATCTATCTATCTATCTATCTATCTATATATATATATATAGGGCTTTTGTAACAATGCTCCCCCTAGTGTAGGATCGTTAATTAATCTGAAACTTTTAAAACCATTTATTTTCTTTTCAACACCATCACTTGATAAGACACAGAGTGTGTTGAAACAAAATGGCTATTTTTAGTAGTGATTTTATAACATACTTATGTTATAAATTTTTTATAAAATAATTATATATATATATATATATATATATATATACTCACACAGTTGTGTATTTGGGCGGCTATCATACACACACTAACGAACACAAAAAGAAACTTAGGTGGACTGAGGAAACAATATATACATGTATATACGTACGCACAGTGTCAGAATTCCAGCAAAAGAACAAGGATATTTTATGTGCCGTGTCCTTTCTGGACGTGCATGATCACAGCCCTCCACAATTTCCTCTCCTGTGTATCTATTAGTAAGGTTTATCTTTTTGCTATTTCTCCTAATCCCTTTATATATCCAGTTACACAAGCTCGTTAGGCAGCTTATTCACTTTTTTTCCTTTGTCTAACTTGCCTTCGACACGTCTTGTGAGTGTCAAATTCTCCGGACTCTCCTTCCTCATTATGTATCCTAGAAATGTAAATTGTCCCTTTCCGATGCTAAGTATAGGCGTCTTGTTTATTGCCGAATTCCCTAAAATTTCCTCACTGCTCACATGTTCAGTCCATGGGATTCTCATCATCCTTCTGTAGATCCACATTTCTGTTGCATCAAGTCACTTCTTCATTTCGTACACTTTTCTTTGTTTCTAACAAAGTTTTCCTGTTTCTTAATACTTTGCTTAGCTTTCTGAAAGCCTTTTCGCTATCACAAAGTTTCTTCTGATTTCGGCGTCGCATTTTCCATCAAAGTAAATGAATTTATTGCATTTCTAAATATTACTATAAAATATGTACAGTGTAACCCGTGTATAAGAGACCCGGATATAAGAGAAACCCGGATATAAGAGACTTCTTCTCCGGTCCCGACAACTCTCTTATATCCGGGTTACAATAGGTAGACGTGTTTCAGTAACCATCCGTAGAATTAATATCAACAGGTGAAATAAAATTAAAATATCTTAAATTTTTTATGTCATATATATTTATTATGCATTCATATATATATATTATATATATCCATATATATATATATATATATATATATATATATATATATATATATATATAGAAGATACTCGTATCGAAAAACCTTCGAATTTTTGATTTGCCAATAATCAAATCAATGTCGAAGGAAAAAAAGGTTTTAAAAAAATGCGTGGTTTACCAGTCGAAAATTTATAAGGATATGGAAGATACAAACACTAAAGTGTATATCGGAGCGACTCAGGATGTATTTAAAAAGAGATATTATAATCATACGAGTAGTTTTAAAAATGAAAAAACTAAACATAGCACCACACTATCCACCTATGTATGGAAAATTTGACAAGAAAATAATAAAGATCCCATCCTTAAATGGGAAATATTAAAAAGATGTCCCAAATATAAAGCAGGTTAAAAATTCTGTAAGCTATGTACAGAGGAGAAATTAGCCATAGCTTTATATAAGGAACCTAACGATATGTTAAACTCTAAAACCGAGATTCTTAACAAATGTAGGCATAGAAAATCTTGGTTATTGAATTAGGTCTAATCTCCCCTGATTGTATTGTTATTCCACCTTTATTGTCCGTGTTTTCTTAAAATATCCCCTCCCCTTTTAGTCGTTTGAATAAATCCTAACCCCCCACCCCCGGTGTTGTGTTTTTTTTTCTTTTCTTGTCTTGTTTTTCTATTCTTTTTTTTCTTTGATCACGTGGTATAGTTTTGATTGTCGCTTATAAATATGCCGTTTCTCTTTTGCCTCTTTAACCAGTTTTCACTGACGATCCACTTCGGTGAAACCTGGGTAGGTTTGTCTGGCTCACTAGGTTTGACTATATATATATATATATATATATATATATATATATATATATATATATACAAATATAGTCTTATGATGTGCTATATTTATGGGATAAAGTGTTCAATATCAGAGATAGAGCGTGTGTAAAGATAAAAGTGAACATAGAAGTCAACACTTAGAGGCGACAGTCAGGCTGTGGTGGTCTGACGATTGAATCTGGCATGAAAAAACTGTCGCCTCTAAGTGTTGACTTCTATGTTCACTTATATATATATATATATATATATATATATATATATATATATATATTATATCATATATAAAAGAAAATGTGCATCTTGACGCTTATCTTAAGAACACTGTTGATCTCTAGGCCAGAAGATATTAGACATTGTTAAATAGAAAACACTTGTATACACCAAATAAAGAATGTCTGATAAAAAAAAATCCTTCAACGAAGCCAGAAAAGCATAATAGAAAAATACTATCAAATCACCCGCACAAAACAATCTTAAATGTAACTCCAGAGCAAAGTATGCATGTCCTTTAAATGACAATTGCTTGCAAAAGAATGTAATATAGGAAGTCACTGTAAAATCTGCAGATGATGAAGCAAAACTATACTGATGAGTAACTGAAGGAAACTGGAAACAAAGAAACTACGCACACAAAACATTCTGTACCACTAGCAAATACACGGATAACACAACCATTTCTAAACATATATTGAAAATCAAAAAAGAAAATACACCCAAAATATCATGAAAAATAAGTCAAACGACACAAGCCTACAACAAGAAATTCAAATTTAATATAAATATAATACAATAAACCGGAAATAAACTGCGCTGCTCATAATAGTCAGCATGTAGAAATAATCAAACCACCACATAATGCACTTAACATATATATATATATATATATATATATATATATATATATATATATAGGGGAGAGAGAGAGAGAGAGCTTTGGACGTCATACTGCACCTAAGGCACCTTGTAATATGACGTCCATTTTGTTCAAATCTGTTTTATTTCCGTGGATAAAAATCTTTTTTGTGCGCCTTAAAGTAGTTCTGTTTTTTTTTTAATTATTAGCTCTGAATTTACATTGAGATCTCACGATTTCATCCTCCTTAGGATTTTCCCATACGGATTACCAAGTTTTCCGTTACTTATATATATATATATATATATATATATATATATATATATATATATATTATTTATGAAAAACTAGGTAATCCATATGGGTTAACCAGAGAGCTCAATGTAAATCCAGAGGAAATAATTTAAATAAAAGGGCTGTGGTAAAATAATTTATTACATGGAACCTTAAAGTGGTCTGTTTTTTATTTAATATATATATATATATATATATATATATATATATATATATATATATATATATATATATATTGCGTGGTCCGGGAAGTTCATTCTGATTTTTAAGGGAAATTAAAACACAAAAATTAAAAAATTATGCCAATGAATATTTATTCAACTAAATATGAATCATTTCTTTACACAACATTTTCTCCATTTTTCCTTCAACTTAAAGATTCCATCTTCCCAGAATGTCGATGGCTTCTCAGCAGATAATTCATTAAGGTGTTTTTATGACATCCAAAGAAATTGAAAAAAAAAATACCATTGAGATTATTTTGCAAGGACCCGAATAAATAAAAATCTGAATGAGTAGTGTGTGGTGGATATCGACCGGGATAGAAATTGCTTATAAGAACTGAGGGAAACGAACGAAAATTCGTAAATTAAAATGCGCAGTCACCAGAATTTATTTTCAGGAATCTGTTTTTTGGTTTGGACCGCTAAGTTTTCCGCACTCCGTTTTAATATCAATCTTCAAAGAATAACAGCGGGGTAAGCCTAGTGCACAGAAGAAAGATTTGCCAGACAGTGACTGTTATTGATTTTTTTAAATTTTTTTTTGTACACGACGGAAAATCAAATTTTACAAAATTCCTGGCTGATCGAATGCCGACTTTTATTCTTTATCAAAACAACAAAATTAAATTTAAAACCGATAAATACAAACAGATATGGTCAGTTCCAACAGATTTTATTACGGAAATAATCTAGAGGTTACTATATGTCTCAGCATCTTCCTATCTATCTATCTATCTATCTCTTTTCGTATCTATTTCTTCATATCTATATATCTATCTATGTATCTATCCGTATGTCTGTGTATATCTATCTATCTATCTATCTATCTATCTATCTCTTCGTATCTCTCTCTCTCTTTTCGTATCTATCTATTTCTTCATTTCTATATATGTATCTATGTATCTATCGGTGTGTCTGTATCTATCTATCTATCTATCTATCTATCTATTTATCTATCTATCTATCTATCTATCTATCTATCTATCTATCTATCTATCTATTCGTATCTCTCTCTCTTTTCGTATCTATCCATTTCTTCATATCTGTATATCTATCTATCTATCTATCTATCTATCTCTCTCTTCGTCTCTCTCTCTCTCTCTGTTTTTCGTGTCTATCTATCTATCTATCTATCTATCTATCTATCTGTTCTGGTCCAGGTTAGGACCAAGGAAGAACAACAAGAACACAAGAGTAGAAATAACGAAGGTATATTACACGAAATAATAATATAAGATGTGGAAGGTGTTAGTATGACTGTCAGTCTGGTTTGGAGTGAACTACAATAGGTTCGACTCGATTTGACCCTCTCTCTTGAGAGGCGTAGTATACATAGTGTTAGGAAGAGGTAATTCTGTAATTATAGGTAAGGACCCATGACACTATCTATCTATCTATCTATCTATCTATCTATCAAAGTCCATTCCTATCCCAGTTTCTTTTGTCTATTGACGTATCCTTGTATGAATCTATCTATCTACAAAAGCTTAGATATTTACCAGAAACCAGGCAAAATGATCCGAAAAATAAAGGAATTAAAAAGAATTCTTTCACAAAAAAATTAAATATAACAGAGAGAGAAATTAAGAGCCAAATAAGTATAGACAGACAGACTGACAGACAGACGGAAAAGGAAAGACAAAAATAGGATTGAGAAACGGATAGAAATAGAAAACCAAAGGAAAGAAAAGAGGAGAGTTACGTAATGAAGAAAACAAAGTAAGATAAAGAGAGGAGAAAAAAAAGAGACAGATAAATACAGAGACAAATAGGGAGAGAGATAGAGAAAGCGAGAGAGAGAGTAAGAAACAAACACCCGTTTCTTTATTTTATCAAACGTAACAGTCTCTTTCTGGACGTCTTCAAAGTCCCCATTAAACAATATTGGCGAACACATAGAAGAGGAAATTAGAAATCATTTTTGGGCCTTAGGCTAATGTCATCCGCTTTGTGAAATGTTGTCGATTATTTTCCGTACTAATTATCTTTTTCGACACACAAGTGAAGACATCGAAATATTTTTCATTGTGGTTGAAATGATTACAAATTCCCCGTCGGTGTCTACGACAGGGGTCCATAAAACAGGGTAAATTCAAGCCACTGAATGCTAATTTTCTAGGTAAACGGGTTCTTTAAGCCCCCTCATACGACAGGTAATAAGGGGTTTATCCTGTGTAACTGCTATCATATAATACAGTACCACCTACAACTGCAGGTCCACCTACCAGAAAATAAAATAAAAACAGATACACAAATTGCGTATGAGAAGTCTTATATGAGATTGTCTTAGATGTCCGGTAAGACAATCGAATAGACTCCATAGTTATTGTTGAAACTTGAATAAGGCATGGAATAATAATAATACAACACAAAATGTACTTAAACAAAATGTATTGAAACAAGAAAGTGTACACAATATTTACAGATAGTTTTGGTATATTCTTGGGAAGACCGTTCCTGTAGAATGGGTTGACTTAGTCGCAATCGGGCAGAGTCTCTGGATTGGATCTCTTCTTCCTCCCCCGTCTTCCCGGTACCAACCATATTTATATGGTCGGTACCCTACTATGTAAATTAGGTGGATCGTACCACAACAGTTATGTAAAAAGTAAGATGATACCGGATCGCCGATTTGAGGGCTTTCTAGACCGAAGTCAAACGACTAGAACGGGTGGGCAACTCGGTGGAAGGATCAGCCACGTGTTCCTGATCAAGGCGACCCTTCAGTTCCGTGGATACCTACACGCACTGGATACGTTTTACGCTGGAATTAATATCTCTTAGGTTTTCAGCTCATATATGTGGAGTGAAATTTTAAACTTACGACTACACTCAGCCGTGGGATTAATAAAGATGAGGATGGTGATTCTCTAAAAACAAACCACCAGTTTCCCGCAAAATAGATCCAGTGAGCGCGCGCACACACACACACACACACACACACACACACACACACACACACATATATATATATATATATATATATATATATATATATATATAAAAATTCATGAATCATTCATACAAAAAAACAAATACGGAGGTTAATTATTTAAATGGCGAGAATACATCGTCGTAAACTATATATCTATATAAATAAGATACATCAGCCCCGAACCTGTATATGAATGATATGATCCCCGTTTATAAATTCATTCATATACAGGTTCGGGGTTGATGTATCTTATTTATATTGTTTGCGACGATGTATTCTCGCCATTTAAATCATTAACATCTATATTTGTTTTTTGTATGAATGATTCATGAATTTATAAATTATATTTGCACCTTTTTAATTGAAATTATATATATATATATATATATATATATATATATATATATATATATATCCACACACACACATACACATACACACACGCTTCTCTCTGTCATTTTTAGAAATACTTTCATGGTAACTGCTCCGATGAGTTGCTTTCGCTGGTTCCCAGACTTCATGAATTTAAGCGTTCTACTAGGTTGACATCTTGCTTACACCCCTTTCACTGTTGAAACTGTTAAATATAGCCGTCTCTTCTGCTCCAATAGCTTCATGTCTCGCACTTCTCGCCTGTGGAACTAGCTCCCCTTTTCCTGTTTCACTGATGGCTATAATCTCCAACTATTCAAATGTAATGTCAATCGACGTCTCCAGATACCTTGATCTATCCCCTATCCTTCTCTTCATCCTTTCCTCTATCAATCCAATTTGCTCTAGCTCCAACACTCTGTAACCCCTTGCATGCTAGTGGATTCCCGCATTGCTTGGAGTGAAACGCTTAAAGATATATATATATATATATATATATATATATATATATTTTTCGTTATAACCTAGAAAGGTTTATTTAATAAGAAATAACCAAAACAGAGGTTGGAAATGAAATGGTAATCTTTATAACATCAACAAAATACAGTACTCGCCAGCGGCGTGAAGTAGGTAAGCCACTGCTAGTGGTTGACTACTGAGACACCATATTACCTCCACTTACAATAATGTCCAACGTATTTATGAGAGGATTGAGACATAGATTCTTGTTCATAGGCACGTTATAACACACACACACACACACACACACACACACACACACACACACACACACACACACACATATATATATATATATATATGTCAATAAAATTATTACTTTTTAATGAGAAAATTATTCATACTTTATTATTCTTGAAATAAAAATTATATATATATATATATATATATATATATATATATAAGGGAAAATTGAGGTCAGCATACAGCTGCAGCAGATTTTTCAGGCTTAAACGCAATTTTCATGCCTAAAGATTTATCTATCTCTGATATAGAGCTCTTTAACCCATAAATATAGCAAAACTTAAACTGTATTTTTTATCATATATATATATATATATATATATATATATATATATAGTGTCATACAAAAGTTTATTAGTAATAATAGATGGAAATGATAATTTTTTTCTAAGAAAAGGCAACTGCTGTGTTTTTGTTACTATTAAAAAATTAAGACAAAATATTCTTCAAAATATTTGAAAAACATTTCCTTAAAGCCAGTATGTTATCAAAACTTATCAATAGAAAATACAATGAAAATCAGTTACAGCTGCATGGATAACATCGAAAAATAGTAATCTAGTATAATAAAAAAATACTCAACAAATTCAATAACAGTAATAATAGTAATATCAACCAACAGTATTATATCATCAAATATAACTGCAGAAACAATGAAAATTGCCCACTTTATAACAAATGCTTAACTAATAACATAATATAAAAAGCTACTATAAATAATAATACTAACACAGACAAAAAAAATCCTAGAAAATATATTATAACCACAACATATCCTTTGACAGCACAGCCATGTAAAAAAAACATAGACACAAAAAAATTAAACAATGTTCCAACCAAACTCAAAGTGGAAATTATAAAAGGCACCTCCATATAGCGTTAGTAACAAAATGTGTAAACTATGCTTAGAGGAAGAATTATAAATAATTTTTAGAAAACAAAACAAACAAATAAATAAGAAAAAAGAAAATAATGCTTGTGCCAACATATAACCAAATATTAACTTTGACATTTAAGCATATATATATATATATATATATATATATATATATATATATATATATATATAGTACAGGTTATAGTTCCGTTGGTATATAATTCAGGTGAATCCTAGTAATATCAAATATTTAACTGATTCACAAAGAGAGCTTAATGTATTTATTATAAAAGATCATATATATATTAAAAAGCAAAAAATACATGACCTCATGTGGGTTTAGCCTATTTCAACCAGCTCGATATATACATATATATATATATAACTGTATTATTCTTGATATTTAATATATATATATATATATATATATATATATATTAAATAACAAGAAAAATACAGTTATATACCTAGTTTGCCATAATTAATGCCCTAATATTTAAATTTTGGTAAAAATGAAAATTATTTAAGCAAGAAATAAATAAAAACGGAATATACCTTAAATTAAGAAAATCCCAGAATATTTGAGAACGCGAATTTCCCTTAAATAAAAAAGTTGTGTCTGTAATATTCTAAATAACATTGTTACATCGAAAGAGGAAAAAGAAGCAAAAAGAAGAGAGAGAGAGAGAGAGAGAGAGAGTGTGTGTGTGTGTGTGTGTGTGTGTGTGTGTGTGGAGGAGACCAGAAAATGAAGAAAAAGAGAAATAACGGTCATATCTGACACACACACACGCACACACTAACACAAAAAGTGAAAAATGAACACCAATAATAAACACAGTCCAAATAGTGTATGAATTAATTATATCAAACTTAGCATTAAAATAACGAAAAATTATAAAATGATAGTCAGTTCCTGAAATCTCCTGACGAGTGGACGGAACAATTAAAAAATGTTCATCTACGAAACTCTAGAGTCGAGGATCTATCTATCTAGTCTCAAAAAAAAAAAAAAAAATATAATATCAGTGACAGAGGATATGCTCATTTCCAACTGCTACACAATATACAATTATTCAAGAATCCCTAATTGCTTGAGGATATGCGTCCACGGATCTGTGTGTGTGTGTGTTTTTTTTTTTTTTTTTTTGGAGGGGCGGAGGTCTTATCACTGTTACCCACTCATTAACACCAATAATGACTGGAGTATATTGCTGATAATGAAATTCATCTGACCAGCAGTAAGTCAACTTGCATACTACTTTTTAATTTAAACAATTTGCTGAAATTTTCGGAAAGATGCAGTTTTATATACAAAAAAAATAAAAAATCAACAGCATTTTTATGACAAATACTTTCCATCTAAAACGCAAAAGTTACATTCCCTCTTCATTTAAGTATATTTTGTGCTGTGGCACTTTTAAGATAGATAAATTCAAGGATTTTGGCAACCGTATAAATCACCGTCGAAAATAAACATTGTATTTGACAGAAAAAAAATGTCATGTATATTAAATTTTATTTTTGCATTTACGTCATGCTGACGCTGGTCGTTTGGATATCTACGTGAGAAGTGAAGTCGCGTTTGCGTTGACCAAAATAATCTATATTTGTTATTACGGTCTCGCTTCAAGTGAGACTTCCAGTGTATTTCCTGGTGTTCTCGTCGTTGTGCATTATGCTTATAACGAGACTTGCTTGGTTTTTGAAAGAGAGACCGCCAACCAGCCTCTTTTGTTGACTGGATATAATAAATACCCACGTAATTAAAAGAAAGGAAAAAAGCGATCAACTGGCGTGAAAAAGAAAGAAAGAAAGAAAGAAAGAAAGAAAGAAAAAAGGAAAAATAAAGAGAAAAGGAAGATCGGAAAGAAAAAAGAAAAAAAGAAAGAAAGATTAGGCTAGAACGAAATAAATAAATAGATAAGTTCTATAAAAGGAAGAAAAAAGAGCGGGCAAGAAAGAAAGAAAGAAAGAACGAAAGAAAGAAAGAAAGAAAGAAAGAAAGAAAGAAAGAAAGAAAGAAAGAAAAAGAGAAAGAAAAAGAAATCGAGAAAAATAAAAGATTTGGAAAAGAAAGAAAGAAAGAAAGAAAGAAAGAAAGAAAGAAAGAAAAAGAAATCGTGAAAAATAAAAGATCTGGCAAGAAAGGAGGAAAGAAACAAAGAAAGAAAGAAAGAAAGAAAGAAAGAAAGAAAAAGAAATCGTGAAAAATAAAAGATCTGGCAAGAAAGGAGGAAAGAAACAAAGAAAGAAACAAAGAAAGAAAGAAAGAAAGAAAGAAAGAAAGAAAGAAAGAAAGAAAGAAAGAAAGAGATTGAAAGAAAGAAAGAAAGAAAGAAAGAGATTGAAAGAAAGAAAGAAAGAAAGAAAGAACGTACGTACGGACGGACGTACGGAAGTGAATGTAAGGAAAAGAAAGGAAAAAAAAAAGATAATGCTTACACAATCCCTAGAAACAGTTTCTTAATGGAGGTACTGATTAAAAATAGGCGGGAAATTGGTGCTACTGATTCATTTTCTACGGTTTATCAACCTTTTGCAGGTTATTTAAAACTATAAAATATTATTTAGATTGTAAGAATGTTTTTTCGGGTGGGCAAATAATAATGATTTAGTGCTATATGCCGGTCGTATAATTGGATATCGTCAGAGGAATCATTATTGGCGTGGTGGGTTCAGTAAAATAGCAGGGTCGACTGAGCTTTCTAGCCTTGGGTAGTAACCAGTTTAAGTGATGAAAAACCTTAAATTCCAAGTGCTGGAGAATGAAACTGGTAACCACTTCCCGAGAATGATTGACATTTTACAAATAATAAAGTAAAAGGAAGCTGTGGATAGTCATGATCACCTATGCCTTGAAATGATATAGCAAAATAAATAAATAAATAAATAAAACTGATATGTATGAAGAAATTTTACTCTGAAAAAAGGATGTTGTACTAAAATTATCCCAAGCCAATTAATGGCCCGTCTTATAGTCACATATATTTTTGATGTCGTCTTCTTTGTTCTTGTGAAGGAGATGCAACGGTTATCAGACCAGAAAGAGAAATTGAAGAGCCAATTTCAAATTCCGACCGAGTTCGATACCATCACTTTCGCATACATACCCTTGATCACGATTACAAGACCCGTAACCCATTAGATACATACGGACATGGCATACACAATGGCATTTCTTGACCAAGATAGCATGTCGGATCTCAACCCACTCCAGGCTTGTTTTGAATTCAGAATTTTCCTTCAACCTAGGCTATAGGACCCATAGCTTAAAGGGGGAATACGGAATTCATACCTTTTCTTAGAGTATTGTCACGTAAATGAATGTAATGAATTCGACTGGAATTCGAACTCGGCTCTCCGACTCCTCAATCAGAGTCGCTATTACTTCTCCAAGCCGCCATAAATACGCTTGTGAAAAACATGATTCCATTCTCTTATCCCCATAGCTTTAGGTTAAGATTAGGCTTTTCGGCCTTGATGTAACCGGTCTTGACGAAGGAAAACTCTGAATTCTTAAACTCGAATAGATGCCGCAGGTATAACTACTCGAAAGATATGGATATATCTCGTCTCCATCGCTACGGATTAAATAGTAATGCAGACCGGTGTTTTCAGCTTCGTTTGTCAACCAATCTAGCAGAATTATGAATTCTTAAACTTACGTAGAACTTTTTAGCGTGAGAACAAATTTACTTGAAACGGTATGAATCTATCTCTTATCTCCTCAGCTATGGGTTAAATAGCAAGACAGATTGCAAGAATACATCGCAATTTACAGATAATAAGGAAACAGGAATCTGTAGAAAGCCATGATTACCTAAGAACTGAAGGAATATGTTAACTTCTTTCTAAAATTGTGTTGAATTGCAAATCGGGTATCTAGCTTTGAGTGGTAGCCAGTCTATTAGAACAACAACTGAGTGAATTACTAATGGACTGATACTAGCTCTTCGTCCTTGGTAAACTATCTAGAGATGGTAACTCGATAAAAAACATCCTTCCATGAGCAGCCCTGAATAATCGTGGAAATGTTAGACCCAAGAAAAAAACAAGGAGAGGCACAATGACAGAAATTCATAAGTCACCAGATTTGTGCAGTCTGCCGCAGGTGGAGATAGCGTTTACATTTCTTTTTTGTCCTTGGTTCCTCATTTTAGGACTGATCATCTTTCAACTTTCTCAACTCACTCATTTTCCTCACAGTAAATGAACCTCTGGGCTTCGTCATTATTTGAAGCACTTCGAAAGCCCAACCGAAGCAGGTTAGCAGCTGACCTGCCTATTGATTAGAACAACGGATTGCTAATAAGATTAAGCCTTAATCTGGGTACATCTCCAAATAACGTCAGGGGTACGTAGCCTGGCTCATCTGGTAAATAAATCTTGCCTCGAATGTCGTGATTTAACACAGCACACAACAATATCCATTAATCTATCTGCAAATAATATTTTGTAGAGGGAATTAAAAACCCGTTTCAATTAAGCAAAGTTGTGTTTGTTTATCAAGAATATTGTTTTAATATTGCCAATACGTAGGTTATTATAGTTTTTGGTGGATTTTTATTTCTTTATCATCGATGAATTCATATGACTTCTTGGGAAAGAAGCTTCATGTTGTCTTCTCTGCTATTTTGAATTCAGAGTTTTCCTTCTCGTAGACTGACTGACAACCAAGGTAAAATATCATATCATTCTGTTGGATTCCGATCCATATTTGATCTGTATTTGAACTCAATTCACACACACATATAAACACACACACACACACACACACACACATATATATATATATATATATATATATATATATATATATATATATATATATATCAAAGTAGAGATTGAAGTCAACACTCAGACGCGATAGTCAGTTTCATGCCAAGTGGCCTTAGTATTGCTTTTAGCATGAAACAGAGAGTCGCATTTGGGTGTTGATTTTAATGATAATAAAATAAAGAAAAAGTCAACACTTAGTATCTTTTACTGTGGACACGGCCACAACGTGCTGACCGTGTTCAGAAATTAAAACATTTCTATAACTTTAGACACATGCATAAAAAAAAAATATATATTTAGTTAAAAATATAAAAATAAAATCAGCCTTGATAATGGGTAAATGAATAATCAAAATCGTTCGGATCTGCAGAATTTTTGAACGTTTTTACACAATTTGTGCCCAGAAAACCAAACACTTGTATGAAGACAAGAAGAATTAAATAAAAAGCTTAATCGCAGACATTGTCAGGCGTCTTTAACGAAACGTATAAAAGAGGGATTTCTGAAATACAAAATATATATATATATATATATATATATATATATATATATATATATATATATATATATATATATATATATATATATATATATATATATATATATATATAAGGGCACCTTGAGGCGGTGTAATGGTTAGCAAGCAAGCTTGTCTCGCTAGAACAATTACGACTGCGTAGTGAGTTCCATCCTCACTGGGTGGCCCACTACTTTCGGCCTTGTGCCACATCTGAGCTACGCTTGGAAAATCGCTATATATATATATATATATATATATATATATATATATGAATAAATATACTGTTAAAGTGTGTTATATTTATGGGATAAAGTGCTCAATATCAGAGATAGAGCGTGTGTAAATATGAAATGAACATTGAAGTCAACATTCAGAGGCGACAGGCTGTTTCATGCTAGAGCAACGGCTTTACGATTGCCTGTAGCATGCAACAGCCTGTCGCCTATATATATATATATATATATATATATATATATATATATATATGCATCTTCAAAGGCTGAATTTACGGATTTAAACGTTTTCTTTTGATTTTCAATATATTTAATGTTGGTGTATGTTGGCTTTTTGGAAAGTAGGAATTCCTTCAGTAAAAGTTTTACCAATCTCACCTTTCCTGAAAGAATTACTACTTTTTCAAGCCAACGTACAATATATATATATATATATATATATATATATATATATATATATATATCCACGAAAAGATCTATACACATTTCAGGAAAGGAAAAAAAATGTGTGTAGATATTGTAATACTAAATTTATTCACAAGAATAAATATTAAGAAGAGAGAACAATAAAAGAACAAGAATAAAAAATAACGGAAGATAACGATTTGTATTGCATGTTTGAAAGTTGACAGGGAAACAAGAAGCAGGGAGAGATTTCCACAAGCGAGAAGTACGCGAGAATAAGCTGTTACGGTCCAACGACCTGAAGAAGGCCGGAGCGTACAACGGCCGAAACGTTGTGATGAATATGGCAACGAAGATGAAGACAGTAGTCCGAATAAGGTAAATAGTGTACATATTACCTCATCTCAGAAATATAGACAGATCCTGTTACGGATATATCTAACCATTTTTAACAATAGACATACTGTTTCTACTACTGAAATGCTTTAGCCATTGCCTAACCGTGATAACATCCACTGTTTGGTCTCTGAAAACTTTCAGTAAGCGTCGCTGAACATTAGTGTGTACGTGTTTTGTGAATGGGGGAATTCACAGATACAATAATTTTTTACGTCCGACGCCATTGTCCTGGTTCGTTGCTTATACTGTTATCTGTAACAAGGCTATATATATATATATATATATATATATATATATATATATATATGAGATATTGGGGCAAAGTTCAGGCTCTACTGTTACACAACGAACATCGGCTTCTGAAGCTAAATCTTACAGTTAATATACTTTTAATTACGTTGATCTATGAGAGATTATCTTAATCCCGAACCGTTAATATTAGCCACTGACTGGCAACTCCTTTCTAAACCGTTAATTTATTGAAACTCGCCAAATAAGTAAAAATAAATAAGTATATAAATAAATAAATAAATAAATAAATAATAATAATAATAATAATAATAATAATAATGAGAAATATCGGCATGTTTCAGAGATGAAGATTTTGGGAGGATTATCAATCGTTAATACGCTGTTGGATTCAAATGCCAACATATCAACGAATTGTAAGCCTAAGTGTGCATGGTGACTTTTGGAGGGAACAATATCGTATCGATATTTACTTATTACACAAAAGTTCAAAATGAAACGGAGAAGATTGTGCTGCGCCAGTCTTCCAAATAAGTTGAGTCTAGAAAATCATTATTCTAAATACTTATTTTATATCAACTCAGCCACATAAGCTAACTAGTTAGGTCCTGCCAGCCTCGATAGATAGATACGTAGACAGAACAGGCTGAGCTACCTAGCTAGCTAGCTAGCTAGCTAGATAGATAGATAGATAGATAAAACAGACTAGAATGGATATGTAGGTAGGTAGCGGGATAAATAGACGAAACTGTGAGAGAAAGGAATTGTGATAGATAGATAGATAGATAGATAGATAGATAGATAGATAGATAGATAGATATAGATAGATCGTGCGATCGATCGTGAATCCCGTCGTAGAGCCATCACATGAATTACATCCGCAGTAGAAATGGGCAAGATAGCCTTACGAAGCCCAACAATGTCCAGGGTTGTTTTGAATTCAGAGTTTCTTCTATAGAAACCAGTATGCCCTGCTATTTTACCCATAGCGGGTGGCGAAGAAGAAGGTTAATAGTATTTGTTCATAATGTAATGGATCCGACTGGAATTCAAATTCTTCAATCCGAGCTGCTATCCATTACTACTCTGTGCCTCAAATAGATAGATAGATAGATAGATAGATAGATAGGAACAGACTGGGATAGATAGATAGATAGATAGATAGATAGATAGATAGATAGATAAAAAGTGTGAATATAGGAATCAACACTGAATGACGACAGGCAACTTCACCTTTTAAGCGACCAACAGCCACACGTTATTTTATTATATTAACCTTTGCCGCGTTAATTTCTTTCTAGAATTGTTCCCCCTCCATTTTTTTCTTTGAGGGTGCAAAAACATGAACACCTAATTGTTATAACTTTCTTTGTATTGTGCGCATAGATGTTAACTTTTGTACACTAATAAAAGAAGGAATGAACAAATATCTTGATGAAATGCATTACGTTTTACATTCATGTTTTGACGTTGAAAATATAAAAATTGAAATGCGAAATAAAAAGAACCGCGAAATAAAAAACAAATATATTAAAAACATACATAAATAATTCAACGTAAATTTAACTTTTATTATTCGTTGGGGGAGTTCTGGGGGTGCAATAAGAAGCAAAATCGCTAAGAAGGCTTTCATTTCGTCAAAAAAGTGACGTGTTTACATACGAGAACACACGAACATTTGTTTGCTTTTTCTTTCACTTCACTCGTATTTATTTTTCTCGTTGATGAATAAAAATATTATTTCGTTGTTTATGAATAGACAAACAATTCATCTTCAGAAAGGGTAACAATTATATCGATGGTTACCAATAGCATCCATAAAATTAGTCAGGCATGGATGATAGTAGCCTCTAGATTATAAAAGGGAGATAATTCTACGTTAAGACCGGGAATTGAGGATTAGGTGTCTTAAGCCACGATATCATATCAATGTATGACACTAATTCAGCAGAAGGAATATTGTATTTTTTGAGCGGGTCCACCGCAAACAACTTTTGGTAGCAAGTACTCAGATGTAATAAATACTGGTGTGTCGCTTGTTTTAAATTGATTGTTTTGACGTTGGAAAAAAAAACAATTGAAACTCGCAATAAAAAATAAATACATTAAAAAATACATAAAATAATTCAACGTAAATTTAACTTTTATTTCTCCTTGTGGAATTTTGTGAGTGCAAAACGAAACAAAATCACTAAGAAGGCTTTCTTTTCATAAAAAAAAATGACGTCTTTCCTCGTGTTATACATAGGAGAAGACACTATCATTTCTGTGCGATTTCTTTCACCTGACACGTATTTATTTTTCTCGTTGACGAATAAAGATATTATTTCGTTGTTTATAAATAAACAAAATAATTCGACTTCAGAAAGGGTAACAGTTATATCGATGGTCTCCAGTTGCATCCATAAAATTAGTCAGGGATGCATAATAGTAACCGCTAGAGTATCAAAGGGAGAGAATTCTGCGGCCACTCTTATCGCCTGCAGTGTGGTAAAGTTAACTTGCATGGACGGAATCATAAAGAAAATGGCAACAAAAAGAACACTTCTACTCACGAGAAGACACCTGAACACATAAAGAAGAAGAATATTGAAGGAGAAAAGTGGGAAGGCAGCGAGCCCCTTAACTGACGAATTTGTATGAATGAATGGTGGTACTGGTGGCGGGAGCCTTAGCAATGTGCGAAAAACGACTAAGAGACACAAAGCATAGGAAGATGTAGAGAGCTATGATCACTTCTGTCCTGAAGGGACGCGGCACATAGAAAAAGAAGAATGGTTGATTTCTAATTTCTGTGTATGCCCGTCAGCTAGCAAATGACAGCCTAGCACGCCCCATTTGTGTGTGTGTGTGTGTTTTTCAACACTCACAGAACCAGCTCATTGTTCATAGTGTGGGTGCAGGACAACTCATCACCGCTAACGTAACGCCGCTGACTCAACGTGGCCGGCTCCACACTGCCGACTCAATACTGCCGACTCAACCCTGCCGAATCAACACCGCCGACTCAACACTGCCGAATCAACAACGTCGACTCAACACCACGGATACCTCTTCATGACAACTCATCACTGCTAACTTAACGCCGCCGACTCAACACGGCCGGTTCCATACTGCCGACTCAACAATGCCGACTCAACCCAGCCGACTCAACACCGCCGACTCACCACCACCGAGACTTCTTTATGACAACTCAACTCCAAGACAACTCACCATGAGCCTACTCAGCGTGAGGACTACTCAATGACATGAAAACTCTAACATTTTGGTCGACCTTTTAAAAAACAATTTAGTAAGGATCTTTCTTTTAATACATGACGTTATTCTTAATTTCAAAATTCATTGAAAATTGGATGCAATTACCCTCAAATATCCAGTTGAGGATCGTCGTGAAAAAGAAGAAGCATTTTGCAAAATTCTTTCATCTGTCTTCATAGAATTCTTCAGTTTAGTGGGAGAGGGATGACCTCCAATTAATTGCTTGAAAAATGCATCTCGTTTTCTTTGCACTTTTTGCAGCCCCTGTAGTGAATTTCCATACTGGAGGTAGTACTCCGTCTCCAGCTGTGTTTGTAGTATTTTATTTGCTTCTTTAGCATGGTTATTTATCCAATCTTGAAAATTAAACACCAGCCAGCCAAATAATATTGTATTACTTATAACAGCCTAAGAAAATCATCCAAACTTTCAAAATCTCTATGACTCAAAGCTGGTCTAAGAGATGTGCACACTATAGTTGTTCTCACACTAAGTAGGCTGGTGGTATGTTACCCGGTGTTGAGTCGGCGGTGATGAAATGTCCCATCCCAATATTATGCTACTAATAATTAATAATGATAAAATTAAAAAAAAAAATATTTTGATTTTGGGACAGTTTAAATTTTTTCTGGAAAATTGAACTTGTATTCCAAGACAATGGTGAAAAAAGTTAGTCCGGAGCATTGATAATTATATGTCACTGGCATGTGAGAACAATGGCTAATGTTATTGTCACAATGACGTCACCATTATGGCTTTGTACTAGATTTTGTCACAGTGAGAAATAAAAATTCTGGTTTCCAATATATTTGCTTGTTTATTCAGGGATTTACTTGCACAGTCTGGGGAGGTGGGTGATACTTAGGACAACTATTTCTGTCATGACAGATTATGGATCAGCTACAATGAGTGTACTGGGCAGCATGGAACTATTTTCAATTCTAACTGACTTTTATATAAGCCTGTGAACAGAAACCTTTAATATCTGGTCAAATGCCACTAGTTTCCAAAAGTTCTCCTTTATTTATTATTTCATTTCCTTCCATTAAAGTGGGTAGCTGCTTTGATGATCTTATTTTGCCAACTTTACTGTTGTCATAAAAACTCAACACTTTAGATGCAGATAAAACATTTAGGCCCCACTTGACATTGTGTGAGCTCTAAGCCAGTTATGTGGGCAACCTATTGTGTCATATATTCATGTCAATTAAAACAATACAGTTCAAATTCTCTATTTGGTTCAAAGCATAGTATCTACTTTCAATAAAACAAATAGTTACAATTTTTGACTAGTCAAAGAATTCAAATAAGAAAAATACAATAAACATTTGAACATACTAGAAAAACAATCACTGCAGAAGTTGATTACTCTACAATTTACAACCAAGAAAAAAGTGCACCATGACGCAATTCATTGACCTAGAAATTTGGAAACGGCATGCTGCACTGCTTGGCATTCGCACCGGAAACTCCACATGTACATTTCAGTGTTTGGGTGTCAATCTGAAGACAGTGCAGAGGATTTGGAAAGAGTTGTATGAGTCTAATGTTGATTAGGAAGGTGGTCGAAGGGATCATTTGTGATAGCGACGTTATGCCTCCATTCATGTTCCCACAGGGCCTCAGACTCATTGCGTTTTTATATTTACATACGCTCTCTCTTTCTCTCTTTCTCTCTCTCTTTCTGTCTCTCTCTCTTTCTCTCTCTCTTTTCTATCTCTCTCTCTCTTTCTTTCTCTCTCTCTTTCTCTTTTTCTCTCTCTCTTTCTTTCTTTCTCTCTCTCTCTTTCTTTCTCTCTCTCTTTCTCTCTCTTTCTCTCTATCCCTTTCTCTTTCTCCCTCTTTCTCTCTTTCTTTCTCTCTCTCTTTCTCTCTCTTTCTTTCTCTCTCTCTTTCTCTCTCTCTCTTTCTTTCTTTCTCTCTCTCTCTTTCTTTCTCTCTCTCTTTCTCTCTCTTTTTCTCTCTCTTTCTTTCTTTCTCTCTCTCTCTTTCTTTCTCTCTCTTTCTCTCTATCTCTTTCTCTTTCTCCCTCTTTCTTTCTCTCTCTCTTTCTCTCTTTCTTTCTCTCTCTCTTTCTCTCTCTCTTTCTCTCTCTCTTTCTCTCTTTCTTTCTCTCTCTCTTTCTTTCTCTCTCTCTTTCTCTCTTTCTTTCTCTCTCTCTTTCTCTCTCTCTCTTTCTCTCTCTCTTTCTCTCTTTCTTTCTCTCTCTCTCTTTCTTTCTCTCTCTCTCTCTTTCTGATATTGAGTAAGGATGTAGTGCCGCCATGGTACATGAGGTTGACTGCTGCCTGACCTTATGTCTGGCAACGAAACTCTGCCCCATGCAACACAAACAGGAAAACCCAGTCATGGCTGAAAGACAATTTTGGCAACCACATCACCCCTTACATCTTGCCACCTGACCGCAACACCCCTTGATTATTACGTGTGGGTCTCAGTTGAACGATAGACCAACAAAACACTTTATAACACCAAAGAGGAACTGAACGCAAGGATTATGGCAGCATTCACCAACTTAACCCTTTAAGCCCTGCGTCCCTGAACAATTTTAACCCTTCTGCCTGAGCTCCTGAGTCAAAATTTGCAATTGGTGTGTAATCTTTCACGGTAGATATAAAAATAGTTACAACTGTTTACCTACCGTTTAACCGGTCGCTGGGCATTAAAACATTTTTCACAACCACCGGTAAAGTGATGGTTAGGTTATAAAGGGTTAAACAAGGAGGCTGTTTAGAAGAGTTGCAGGGGATTCTAAAGCCATCTGGGGGCCGTAGTTGAAGCTAATGGCGATTTTATTGAATGAATTTTCTCTTAACTATTTTAAAATATTTTTGTGTAATTTTGGTAAATATATCTGCTAAAATGAGATGACAATGTTATCTTCTTTTTTATGTTAATTATACGAATTTACCTTTCGCACCCCATATATATATATATATATATATATATATATATATATATATATATATATATATATATATATATTTATTTATTTTTAAAACTATGGTTCCATCGCTACACAGGTATTACCATATTTCAAGGACAGAAGCTAAAAACTTCAAATTCAATAATTAAATTAAAGTCTGTTCTTTCTCTTTAAAATACATATATATATATATATATATATATATATATATATATATATATATATACACCTTTGGTGACAACATCTATCGCAGTGTGGTTTTCGGTCGGGTCGGGGCACCATTGACATGATATTTTCTCTTGGTCAAGTTGCAGAGAATGTTCGGGAGAAATACCAGGAGTTATACATGGTGTTTGCGGGCTTGACGAAGGCTTTTGACACTGTGAATCGAGTGGCTCTTTGGCAAGTTTTGAGGAAACTCGGCATCCCTGAAAATATGCTAACGGTCATCATCTCCTTTCATGAAAGAATGAAAGCTAACATCGTGTCTGATGGTATGATGTCACAAATGGCACCAACCAAGAAATCTAATCGTTAGCTGCTCGGTATTTATCCGAAACCTCCTCACAAAGCGAGGTGTGGCACAAGGCCGGTTTTTTACGTGAACGTTCCGAGCCCTTCCTCATAGATTCGTCTGTGTTCCTCTTCGCCCGGGGGTACAGAGTGGACAATCGTTAACTGCTTGCTATTCACACGAGTCCTTTTTACGTGGACGTCCCGAGCCCTTCTGAATAGATTCGTCTGTGTTCCTCTTCACCCGGAGGTACAGAGTCGACATTCGTTAACTGCTTGCTATTTACCCGGGTCTTTTTTACGTGGACGTTCCGAGCCCTTCGTCATAGATTCGTCTGTGTTCCTCTTCACCCGGAGATACAGAGTCGACATTCGTTAACTGCTTGCTATTTACCCGGGTCCTTTTTACGTGGACGTTCCGAGCCCTTCGTCATAGATTCGTCTGTGTTCCTCTTCACCCGGAGGTACAGAGTCGACATTCGTTAACTGCTAGCTATTTACCCGGGTCCTTTTTACGTGGACGTTCCGAGCCCTTCGTCATAGATTCGTCTGTGTTCCTCTTCACCCGGAGGTACAGAGTCGACATTCGTTAACTGCTTGCTATTTACCCGGGTCTTTTTTACGTGGACGTTCCGAGCCCTTCGTCATAGATTCGTCTGTGTTCCTCTTCACCCGGAGGTACAGAGTCGACATTCGTTAACTGCTTGCTATTTACCCGGGTCTTTTTTACGTGGACGTTCTGAGCCCTTCGTCATAGATTCGTCTGTGTTCCTCTTCGCCCGGGGGTACAAAGTCGACAATCGTTAACTTCTTGCTATTTACCCGAGTCCTCCGCACAAGGCAGGATACGGCATAAACCCGGTTTTTTACGTGGGACGTTCCGAACATGTAGGCTCGGGCAAAAATTCCCCGTAGAGCCCGAGTCGTTTTGCTGTGTACCTCCCCAGACGAGACTCTGCTCTTTGGCGTAGCCTCGTCTGGGATCCTCTCTGCTCTTAAACGAAATTTAATTGTTAACTGCTCTGTCTTTACCCGAAGAAGGCCGGAGCGTACAACGGTCGAAACGTTGTAATAAATATGGCGAGAAAGATGAGGACAATAGTTCGAATAATGTAAATAATGTACATAATATCTCATCTTAGAAATATAGACACATACTGAAGAAACTAAATATATAAATTTTGTTACTAATATAAATATATTGACATTGTTGGTGTATAAGTTATATATTGTAGGATACGTTTCTTTTCCACAGAAGCTAATTCAACAAAGGCTATTTATTATATAAACGACTCTTCGTCGAAGGCGGAACTCGTGCTCATCGACATTTCCTTCTATCTGAAATGAGTCCCATGTTCGATTTGAAGTGGCGTCTGCAGCCAACGCCTGATAGGGTAGGCGCATTCAGAAGGGACGGAGAGATCTGGTTTTTCTTTGGGTTCTTTTCCTCTCTTATATTTTGTAAGTTTCGAAGGATGGTGTCTTTTCGGGGACTGATCTGCAACTAGTTCTCTCTGCAGCTTCCGTCTCCCAAGTAAGCGGAGCGCTTTCTGTCCTCAGCAAGGTGTTTTTGAGCTGAACCTTGAACCGACGACGTGTGGCTCCAATAAGAGTATTTATCAATTCACCCACAGGAATTGAATGTGGCACAAGGCCTTTTTAATGTGGGTATGTCCGAGCCCGTAGGCCCAGCCAAAAATGAAACCCATCTAAACTCGTCCAAGCGGGCTAGTTCCGTCAACCTCCCCCAACGAAACCCTACCCTTCGGCGGAGCTTCGTCAGGGTTCCTCTCTGCAAGCAGAGAGTTCGACAGACACCCGGCTCGGCAGCTCACAAAGCGCAGATACTACACTTTGATCCTAGCCACCGGGGCTCCAATAAGTACACCTAAAAGTTAGACAGTAGCGATATAACGTGAGCGTTATTTTATAAGATTGTTTTACCGTTAAGGAGTATTGGGGGAGGTACGGTGGAGTAATGGATCGCGGCTTGGATTGAGGAATGTGATCCATTACATTCACATTGGAAAAGTTTGAATTCCTTCTCCCCCCAGCTATGGGTAAATAGTAGCATAGACTAGGTTTTATAGCTTTGAGTGGCAATCAAAGAGAAGATGACCCTGAATTCAAAATCCAGCCTGGAGAGAGCTGTGCTTTCTCTTGCCCAAGAAACACCACTTCTTCAAAAACTTCAGTTAAAACTTTATTGCTAGTTTTATTCCATTTATTCCTCTATCTTATTATTACTATTATTTTATTACTTTTTATTTTTTTAAATTTTTATTGCTAGTTTTATTCCATCTTATTATTGTTGCTTTTTATCCCAACACTCTGGCTCTATACTATTATTTTATTACTTCATTATTACTATTATTTTATTACTAGTTTTATTTAATCTTTTTATTATTGTTGCTTTTTATCCCAACACTCTGGTTCTATACACTCTTCTTCATTTATTTTTACTATTATTTTTATTACTAGTTTTATTTAATCTTACTATTATTGTTGCTTTTTATTGTTGCTTTTTATCCCAACACTCTGGTTCTATACACTCTTCATTATTACTATTATTTTATTACTAGTTTTATTTAATCTTATTATTGTTGCTTTTATCCCAACACTCTGGTTCTATACACTTATTCATTATTACTATTATTTTATTACTAGTTTTATTCCATCTTATTATTGTTGCTTTTTTATCCCAACACTTGGCTCTTATACACTCTTCATTATTACTATTATTTTATTACTAGTTTTATTCCATCTTATTATTGTTGCTTTTTTATCCCAACACTCTGGTTCTATACACTCTTCATTATTACTATTATTTTATTACTAGTTTTATTTAATCTTATTATTGTTGCTTTTTATCCCAACACTCTGGTTCTATACACTCTTCATTATTACTATTATTTTATTACTAGTTTTATTTAATCTTATTATTGTTGCTTTTATCCCAACACTCTGGTTCTATACACTTTTCATTATTACTATTATTTTATTACTAGTTTTATTCCATCTTATTATTGTTGCTTTTTTATCCCAACACTCTGGTTCTATACACTCTTCATTATTACTATTATTTTATTACTAGTTTTATTCCATCTTATTATTGTTGCTTTTTATCCCAACACTCTGGCTCTATACACTCTTCATTATTACTATTATTTTATTACTAGTTTTATTCCATCTTATTATTGTTGCTTTTTATCCCAACACTCTGGTTCTATACACTCTTCATTATTACTATTATTTTATTACTAGTTTTATTCCATCTTATTATTGTTGCTTTTTATCCCAACACTCTGGCTCTATACACTCTTCATTATTACTATTATTTTATTATTAGTTTTATTCCATCTTATTATTGTTGCTTTTATCCCAACCCTCTGGTTCTATACACTCTTCATTATTTCTATTATTTTATTACTAGTTTTATTCCATCTTATTATTGTTGCTTTTTATCCCAACACTCTGGCTCTATACACTCTTCATTATTACTATTATTTTATTACTAGTTTTATTCCATCTTATTATTGTTGCTTTTTATCCCAACACTCTGGCTCTATACACTCTTCATTATTACTATTATTTTATTACTAGTTTTATTCCATCTTATTATTGTTGCTTTTTTATCCCAACACTCTGGCTCTATACACTTCTTCATTATTACTATTATTTTATTACTAGTTTTATTCCATCTTATTATTGTTGCTTTTTATCCCATCACTCTGGCTCTATACACTCTTCATTATTACTGTTATTTTATTACTAGTTTTATTCCATCTTATTATTGTTGCTTTTTATCCCAACACTCTGGTTCTATACACTCTTCATTATTACTATTATTTTATTACTAGTTTTATTCCATCTTATTATTGTTGCTTTTTTTTTTTTTAAATTTTATTTTTAGTTTTTATTGTTGCTTCCATCTTTTTCATTATTGTTATTTTTTATCCCAAGTTTTCTGGCTCTTATTATTGTTGCTTTTTTATTACTTTATTTTATTACTAGTTTTATTCCATCTTATTATTGTTGCTTTTTATCCCAACACTCTGGCTCTATACACTCTTCATTATTACTATTATTTTATTACTAGTTTTATTCCATCGTATTATTGTTGCTTTTTATCTCAAATACTCTGGCTCTATACACTCTTCATTATTACTATTATTTTATTACTAGTTTTATTCCATCGTATTATTATTTTTTACTTTTTATTTTTTTTAAATTTTATTACTAGTTTTTATTCCATCTTATTATTGTTGCTTTTTTCCCAACACTCTTATTATCTATACACTCTTCATTATTACTATTATTTTATTTACTAGTTTTATTCCATCGTATTATTGTTGCTTTTTATCTTCAACATTACTATGGCTTTATTACTAGTTTTATTTCATTATTACTATTATTTTATTACTAGTTTTATTCCATCGTATTATTGTTACTTTTTTTTTTTTCTATACACTCTTCAATTTTTTATTGCTAGTTTTATTCCATCTTATTATTGTTGCTTTTTATCCCAACACTCTGGCTCTATACACTCTTCATTATTACTATTATTTTATTACTAGTTTTATTCCATCGTATTATTGTTGCTTTTTTTTCCATCTTTATTATTGTTGCTTTTTTATCCCAACACTCTGGCTCTATACACTCTTCATTATTTTATTACTAGTTTTATTATTTTATTACTAGTTTTATTCCATCGTATTATTGTTGCTTTTTATCTCAACACTCTGGCTCTATACACTCTTCATTATTACTATTATTTTATTACTAGTTTTATTCCATCGTATTATTGTTACTTTTTATTTTTTTAAATTTTATTGCTAGTTTTATTCCATCTTATTATTGTTGCTTTTTATCCCAACACTCTGGCTCTATACACTCTTCATTATTACTATTATTTTATTACTAGTTTTATTCCATCGTATTATTTTTTAAATTTTATTGCTTTTTATTCCATCAACACTCTGGCTCTATACACTCTTCATTATTACTATTATTTTATTACTAGTTTTATTTAATCTTATTATTGTTGCTTTTTATCTCAACACTCTGGCTCTATACACTCTTCATTATTACTATTATTTTATTACTAGTTTTATATCGTCATTTTTGATTTTCATCACATTTTTGTCAGTACAAAATTTATCATTCCTATTTTTTATTGGTAGTTTTTTTTCCCTATCATATTATCGTTTCATTCGCCGAAAATCTTCATCTTCATTTTTAACAGAGTCAGTGTGTAGACATCACGTTTAAGAAATATTTTTTCAGGAAATTCTTAATATTTATTTAACCGTCGAAGAATTTTAGAAAACTTCATGAGTCTTGGTATCCAATAGGAAGGAAAATACTAAAGGACCGTAAACCCTGTATAAAATAACCAATAATGACAAAAACTGAATTTTAAAAAAATCGGAAGAAGCTGTTATTTCCATTCTTCTAAAATCTCTGAGAATTAAATAGGAAAGATAAAATGAAGTCTTTAATCCGTCTATCAAATAAATAAATAAAGATCAGTGGAAGATAATAAAATCGAATTAGCCCCTGGAAAAGTGGTAATCGAAGACGCTCGTCATGTACAAGAACACTGAAACCAGATATCGATCTGTTTGGTTTAGCTCCTCTTCGAATGACTGATAGGTTATCGAAAAAGTAAGATTGGCATATAAGATATTGTGAAAGCTGAAACCGATTTCTGAGTTAAACCTTCTTACTTTTTTCTTTCTTTCTTTTTTCTTTCTTTTCTTTCTTTCTTTTTTTCTTTCTTTTTTCCTTCTTTCTTTTTTTCTTTCTTTTTTTCTTTCTTCTTACTTTCTTTTTTTCTTTCTTGTTTTTGATAACGTTCCAATTGCAATTGATCAGCGCCGCGTTTCCATATCGATCTGATTTCAATCTTATTTCTGTAATTGTGCGAAATTATTATTCATTATTTAGGTCGCTACAAAGATTGGAATGTTTCTTTTCGTTGACTCATCAGTCGAGAATTTTTTGAAAAAGACACCTTTATGTCCAGTTGTCAGTATCTCTCTCTCTCTTTTATATATATATATATATATATATATATATATATATATATATATATATATATATATATATATATACGTGTGTGTGTGTAAGCAAGCAATTTTCACTGCATTTCTACGGTAAAACAATTGGCAATGCATTTATAAAGTAATAAATTTTACAATGTATTGCTGTCATAAAATAATTTAAGTTGGAATTCATAGCAAGACGATTTGCAATAACTCCTAGCATTAAACAATTTATTGCAGCATTAAAACAATTTACAATGTAATTTATAACAACATATTTCTCATGGCTTCTATAGAAATCATTGGAAATGCTCTCCTTTCGTAAAACTATTTATTGCTACCGTCATATATATTAATGTTCAATGCTACATTAAATCAATTTAAAATGTAAAACAGTTTGTAATGTTTCTACAGCAAATAAAATTTACTATGCATTCATAGTGTATGAAAATACAATTTAAAATGTAACTCTATAGTAACAAAATTTGCAGTTAATTTTTACATTAAAACAATTTGTGGTATATTTCTATAGTAATATAAATTTGCAATGAATTGATATCGTAAATCACTTAACAATGCGATTTATAACACACCAATTTGCAATGCATTCTGATTGTAAAACAATTTACAATGTAATATATATCAAAACAATTTAGATGCATTTCTGTTGTGAAATAATGTATTGCTCCAGTAAAGCAATCTACAATGCAATTCATAATAAAACATAAATTGATATAATGAAACAATTTATTGCAATAGGAGAATAATTTACTGTTCATTGCTATAGTAAAATAATTTGCAATACATTCGTCTAGTAAAACATTTTCCAATGCATTGCTATAGTGGAACATGTAATTTATGGTAAAACCATTTAGACTATATTACGTCGAGTAAAACTATAGAAAGCGCATCGTAAAACAATTTACAATGTAATATATATCAAAACAATTTGTTCAATGTATTTATATAATCAAAATATTTTTAATTCGTTCCTATATGGAAGCAATTCATAACACAGATTTATCATCAAGCAAATGGTATTTTCTACTTGATATACTTTGCAATGCATTTCCATATTAAGAGAATTTATAATGCATTCCCACAGTAAATCATTTTACAATATATTTTTATATTTACACAACTAACAAAGTATTCCTGCAATAAAAGATCATTCAATCCATTAGTATTATTGAATTCTATGTTAAAACATTTTTCAGTGGATTACTATATTAAAACAATTCGTGATGTGTTCCTATATCAAAAGAATTTACAATTTGTATTAAACACAATGACAATTGCGTAGGATATTATTAGTATTGAAACATTGTGAAACGTAAATCTATAATCAAACAATCTGTAATGCATTTCTTATATTGAAAAAGTTTATGACGTGTTTCTATATAAATAAAACAATTTACAATTCGTATTAAACGCAATGACAATTGCGTAGGATGTTATTAGTACTGAAACATTGTGTAACGTAAATCTCTATCTATAAAAGGCAGGATGTGTGTGTGTGTGTGTGTGTGTGTGTGTGTAACGAATGCACGGTCGCAATTTTCGACGGATTTGCACCAAAATTTACATGCACATGCTCCAAGTTAGTGGGAAGGCCAAGACCGACCTTTGCATTTCCCAACTCCCATCGATAGTGGAAATAATAGAATTTTTCACGCGTCTACGGCAGTTTTCATGTAGTTTGCGGCCATTTTCTACTGGCCAGAGTGAGAGCCTATAGCTGGATGCCACGAATAGGCAGGAAGATTCTATTGGCCAGCGTGAGAGCCAACAGCTGACTGACACGAATGTTAACTAACATGCTAGCATGCAAAAAAATTGGTAGCTGCATTCGTCACAAGTGGGAAAAATTTAAATCTGCATGGCACTTTACTCCAATTGGCTCATTCGCTTGCTTAAACTCAACGTTGATTCTGATTCCGCAGAACTGGGTTGGGTGTGAAAAAGTATTTGTTGTTAACATTCTTTTTTCATTCGGTTTTTCCAGTTACGAGTCCTTTTTTAAAGCTGATCGTTTTGTGTTCATTTTGTTTAGTTCTTTTTTTCGTAACAGATTTAATGTTTAGTATAGAGTTTAGAAAAAATTCGCAGTGTGAGATAGGCAAGAAGTAAGGCATGTAGCAACATCAGCACGGCAAAGGACACTCCTTTAAAGGCAAAGAAGGGCAAAAATATTTTAAGTCAAGTGATAGCGATTGCTGTATGAGTCGTTCGATTTTTGAATCAAGCACGTGCAACTATACTGAAGCAATTTATATAGCATTTCGTATATTAAGATAATTTACAATGCCTGTGTATATGAAGAGAATGTGTAATGCATTCCTATAGTAAAGCTATTTATGATACATATCTACATTTATTTGCAATGATTTTCTAGCATGAAATAACGTTGCACATTCTTCTTCTCTATGCCGTATGTCTTCATGGCGTTGGCGATCATGGCTCTCCACAATTTTCTGTCCTTTCTAGCTCTTGATAAATTCTGTTATTTGCTATCTCTCCTACACCTTATTCTGCCATCCATTTTTACTCAATCACGCTAGGTAGGTCATGCATTGTTTTTCGCTGACCCCTTGACTTCAATCTGTCCTGTGAGTATCAAATTTTCCAAGCCTCCTTTCCTCGTTATCTGCTCTAGAAATTTCAACTCTCTGTGCCTGGTGTTAAGCATACGTATCGTTTTTGTCTCCACTTTCTCTAAAACTCCGTTGTCGTTTCTCACACGTTCTGTCCATAGTATTCTCAGCATCCTCCTGTAGAACCACCTTTTTCTTGCTTCTAATAAGAAGTGATAAGAAATGAAAAAATGTTGTTAGCAACAAAGTAAAGAGTAGTAAGGAGTACGATGGTGTAATGGATAGCGGCTCGGATTGAGGAATCGGAGATCCGAGTTCGAATTCTATTACATTCGCTTACATGCTTATACCCTTGGGAAATATATTAATCTTCTTCTTCACCTATGGATAAATAACAGGATAGACCGGATTCTATAGACTTGGATGGCAACTGGTCTACCGCAGAAACAAATGGCAACATACTGCAGAAAAAATCTGCCTCGTCAGTCATGAATCGAAAGATACATGATCGCCCAAGTGTGTATCACGCATGGCTGACTGACGTGCTAATACCCTTGGGAAAGGTATGAATCCTCTTCTGTTTCCCCCAGCTATGGGTAAATAGCAGGACAGACCGGCTTTTATAACCTTCCGTGGAAACTGATCTACCGCAACCTTCTGCGGGAAAAATCTGTCATGTATCGAAAGATACATGATCGCCTACGGGAGTATCACGCATGGCACATAACTGACTGACGGAATTGTAATATCAATCCTCCTATATGACAATGAATGCTGGACAATCTTCTCAGAGATGAAGAACAGACGCCAACGTCCTGAAGGGACACGACGCGTAGAGGACGAAGAAGAAGACGAACTTGTTGAACGAAGCTCCCCTTAAATTGTTAGAAAGCGACCGAAAACGATTGTAGTCTTATGGAATTAAATCAGTAGAATATGGTGGGTGTAGCAGAACTTCCCAAACGAACTCTTTAATTGCATGCTTCATTTTGTTAGCGACGTGGGGGTAAGGATTAACATGCTGAATAATCATACGGTATCGCCGGGTTGTCTTTTCAGCTAAATTGCCATTTTGAGCCCGTCCATTTCTTCAACATACACCTTAGCATTGAGCGTTTGTTGTTGGTGAAGATGACGGACGACAGTAACATAATAGCTTGCCATCTTCTAAGCCAATTCCTTAGGGGCATGGCATGATTCTACTTTAATCAACGTGTGTAATTGATTCTTATCAAACTGAGCAGGTCGGACAGAATGCGATGACTCTGTGAGTTTGAACTTCCCCTACTTTATACAGGAAACCCATTACTGTGCCATTTTGTCGGTAAGGAACTCATCTCCGTCCACATCACAAATGACACGAATTGCTTTGGTTTGGTTTATTTCGTTTTACGGTATATCAACCTCAATGGGTTATTTAATGCCGACAAGATTTTTATTGCTAGTAATATTTTTTTATCTATCTATCTATCTATCTATCTATCTATCTATCTATCTATCTATCTATCTATCTATCTATCTCAGTATATATTGGTTTGGTTTATTTTGTTTTACGTCATATCAACCTCAATGGGTTATTTAATGCCAACAAGATTTTTATTGCTGGTTATATTTTCTATCTATCTATCTATCTATCTATCTATCTATCTATCTCAGTATATATTGGTTCGGTTTATTTTGTTTTACGGCATATCAACCTCAATGGGTTATTTAATGCCGACAAGATTTTTATTGCTAGTAATAATTTTTTCTATCTATCTATCTATCTATCTATCTATCTATCTATCTATCTATCTATCTATCTCAGTATATATTGGTTTGGTTTATTTTGTTTTACGACATATCAACCTCAGTGGGTTATTTGATGCCGACAACTTTTTTCCTGTTAATATGAGGTTAGCATCAGCCATTCTGATGGAAGGAAGAAACGGGTCTCTATAATGAATAAGGTAAATAAACTATTCAATAAATAAATATTGTTTAATATTTGTGTTATCAATTCTCAAGAAGAAAACAATGTATAAATTTACATTCACCATTTGTTTAGATTTTATTACAATTTTAATCAGCGCTTTATAAAACAATAAACATTGCAGAGCAGTGAAGGCAGTAAAAATAGCGGTGTCAAAGGAAAAACCGTCCTTTTGATTCTGCGTTTTATGATAGGCACGAAAATTAAATCTTGCTCCATATACAATGCATTCTTATAGAAAAACAAAATGTAAAGTATAGCTCTAGCAACAGAAATTGCAATTCATCTTATAGTTATATAATTAGAACTCATTTCGCCAATAATATATTTTATATTACATGTTAAAACAATGTGTAGGCATTACTGTAAAACAATTTACAAAGCATTCCTATAGTAAAACAAATTATAATATATTCCTACAGTAATATAATTTGCGATTCATTGCAGATCAACATTATAATGAAAGAAACTTCTATCGTAAATTGCATTTTCTTTGTTAAACAATCTATTGTATATTTCTAAACTAAAAGAAGGTGCATTTTTCTACTAAAATAATTAGTAACCTATTCAATTAGTGATGTGCTATGCGTGATACACGCTTACGCGATCATGTATCTTTCGATGTCTGACGAGGCAGATTTTTTTTTCCCGCAGTAGGTTAAGATTTCTTTCTGCGGTAGATCAGTTTCCATTGAAGGTTATAAAAGCCGGCCTGTCCTGCTATTTATCCATAGCTGGGGGAAACAGAAGAGGATTCATACCTTTGGCAAGGGTATTAGCACGTCAGACAGTCATGTGCCATGCGTGATACACACTTAGGCGATCATGTATCTTTCGATGACTGACAAGGCAGATTTTTTTTCCCGCAGTAGGTTGCGATTTCTTTCTGTGGTAGATCAGTTGCCATCCTAAGCTATAAAAGCCGGTCTGTCCTGCTATTTACCCATAGCTAGGGGGAGAAGAAGAGGATTCATAGATTTCCCCGTGGTATTAGCATATGAGTGAGTGTAATGGATTCGACTGGATTCCTCAGTCCGAGCCGCTATCCCTTATTCCACTGTGTCTCCTACGATCGTAAAATACTTTACAATGCATGAATTTTGGAGATGAGAAATTACCATTTTTTAAACGACTTATATTCTGACTATTGTTCACATTTTTCTTGTTGTTATGAAAACGTTTCAGTCATTTTTCCTACCGGCCTTCCTCAGGTGTCTATCGATTTAGGTGACCTACAGTGAATGCTGAACTGAAGACTTTATTTAATCTACGCGAGTAAACTGTTCTTGTTCCATTGCCCATGTATAAGGATATCTCGTCTTATTTTTATTCAGTACTGCTCAGTTATTGCTCGCCCGTTTCCACTGAGTACACTGCCCGGCCCGGGGATTGAACTCACAGTTACTATATCACCAAATTCACCTACCAACGTTTTAATCCGCTAGCTCATTTTTCCTAGACATTAACAGTAGAACGAAAACAGTTTACGTCCCGTTCATTAAATAAAGTGTTCACTGTTCCCAAATCGATAGAAACCGGAGGAAGATAGGAAGGTAGAACGATCGAAACAGTCCGAAGATAAAGAGAGTAATTTTTTTGCGGGGGGGGGGGGGTAGAAAAACGGATTCCTGGGGACTCCTGGGTTGAAACAACATTCTATCGTGAAATACTAAATATCCAGTATAAAATGTTTCTTAAATGAATAGTATAATAAATTACTAATACATTTCTGTCGTAAAACAATTCGTAATACAAAACTATAGTAACGCACACTCAAGGCATTTATATAGTATAAATGTTTAACAATGAATTTCTGCGTATATATATATTTATATATATTAGTATGTGTGTGTGTTTCTGTGTGGGGGTGGGTGGGTGAAATAATGGCGGCTGGGTGGTCGAGACAAGAAAATTCTTCTAATTGCTGTTGCATTCAATTTGATTTCCACTGCTTGGGATTTGTTATCGAAATCAAAAAACATTTGCTCCGACGCCACTCTTGGATGTTCGTCCATATAATTAAATGCATTTTCCTCGAACTTGATTGGACAGATAAGAAAATCAAAAACAAAACAAAACAAGCCAATGGCAGCACATCCGGAGAAATCAATTTGAAAAACAAATCAATTGTGATTTATTTTATATTTTAGCTTCTACAATATTTGATTTTTCGCATTCAAAATGTGCATCATTATTATTATTATTATTATTATTATTATTATTATTCCGACTTCACCCGCTCTGTAAGAAAAAAAAATGGCGGGCTATTGAATAAATTTTCGCAACTGCTTTTTACTTATTTAATAACGAAAATATGTCATTCTGTATTTTATTTCCCGAATATTAAACAAAACTAAAAGTAGAAAAGAAGATAACAATTTTAGCTTCTGCCTTGTCCCTCGCCATAAACGATCTATTATTTTATATGCCATTGTTCCAAGAATTATGACTCAAGATAAACCATTCCAAAGCAAAAACTAAGATTTGAAATTGGAATGAGAGCAGTGATGGCACCTGTCTGTAATCCATCATTTAAAAAATTTAAAAAAAACTCAGGTAGTGTTATTAATAAATACTAAACACTTCAAATACCTCGATGTATAGATCAGTTATAAGAAATTCAGTGAAGAAGATAAGTAAATTGAATATAGAAGAGGCTGCGCAAGAGGTAGTTTCACACAATACTGCAAGATGCTGCCAAATCGAAACATCAGTGAAAGAAAGAGATTCATGTACTTAAATAATCTCGTCACATCAAGACGATTACATGAATACTGTGTATGGCCTTCAAGTTGTTCATAAACGTTTAACCTATCAGCTTTTTAGAAGCGTTTTCTTAGATCCATGATAAAAATGACTTCATTTGAGTGAATCTCTTAGATCTTTAAGAAGACATCTCTTCATCGGATATTATCAACTGGTGGTACAAGGAAATTTGCCAAATAACAATAATCACATCACTTGAAGACTGTCAGCATCAGCAGGCAAAATCAATAGTGTATGTAATTCGAAGAGAAAATAATAGCATAATGAAGTTGTTGACACTATTTATATTATTCGGACCATTTGTCCTCATCATTGTCGCCATATTTATTACAGCGCTTCTTCAGGTGGTTAGAATGTTGAACTGAACCCTTTATTTCTCTCACTGAGGTAGACTGTTCTAGTTCCACGTGTCATGTTTAATGGATATCAGTTATCAGTTATCTCCTGTTAATTCCCTCTGGAATTTCTCCACTGCCTTAGTGTTGTAGAGTAGTTTTCACAGTGGAGACTTGTATTTCAATAAGTCGTCCTAAATTAGGTTCGACGTACAAAACTTTAGGAACTTGGAAATAAGAGTTAATGACGCAGCAAATCTAGTTGTGATGGTTGATACTTCAATGTCCGATATCGTCTGACTCGCTCAACACCACTCAGCCGAATTGGTGACTGCTACTACTACTTATTATCTGTGGGAGAGTCCATTACAATAGAATAGGTATATGGTATGGCACTTAGCCGGGTTAAGGCAGTGGAGAACTTGGAGAGGGGAATTAACTGTAGATAACTGTAGCATGTTTAAATTCATGCAGTTTGAGAACTAGTGAAAGTAGCTGGTCGGAGCAGTTGCCGTGAAAGTATTTGTAGAAAAGACAGAGGGAGGCGACGGCACGTCTAAGAGAGAGCGACTGTAGACGAGATGCCAGATCAGGGCCAATCACATTGCAAATCCGTCTCCGGATTTGTCGAGGACCTTATGTTTCGAATGTCTCTATTGATAATGGTAATAAAAGTTAATTCAGCAAACTTACTAGATTTTCACTCGTTGAAATAATTCGGTACAATTTTAACAAAAGATAATTAAACAGATTATTATGTTTAGATATTTCCCTGGTTAGCAAGTTTATCTCGCTAGAACAATTACGCCTGAGTAGTGAGCTCGATCCTCACTGAGTGCCCCCATACTTTCGGCCTTGTGCCACATCCGGGCTACGCTTGGAAAATAAGTGCACCTCGAGGCGATATAATGGTTAACAAGCTTGTCTCGCTAGAACAATTACGACTGAGTAGTGAGTTCGATCCTCACTGGGTGGACCCCATACTTTCGGCCTCGTGCCACATCCGGGCTACGTTTGGAAAATAAGTGCACCTCGAGTTGGTGTAATGGTTAGCAAGCTTGTCTCGCTAGAACAATTACGACTGAGTAGTGAGTTCGATCCTCACTGGGTGCCCCCATACGTTCGGCCTTCTGCCACATCCGGGATACCCTTGGAAAATAATTGCACCTCGAGGTGGTGTAATGGTTAGCAAGCTTGTCTCGCTAGAACAATTACGACTGAGTAGTGAGTTCGATCCTCACTGGTTCCTGTAACCAGATTTAAAAATATCAAGGACCTGAAACTACTCCCAAAGAACTAATATATTTATGAATAAAATAATTTTCGAGTTCGCAATTCAAATTCTTTTTTATTCTGCTTCCGAGCACTTTGCATTGCTTGAACGTGCAGAAACTGCAGTGTACATACAGAGCATTTTGTCACAGGTCTCGTGTTGTAGCAGCTTACAATGTAGAATGTCTTCAATGCTACTTGCAATTAAGGGTGGATTTACTGAAACTAAGTCTTACTATTTACCCTATTTACATTGTTTAGACTGTTGTCCTTATCTTTATTGCCATATTCACGACGTTTCGGTCATTGTATGCGTCGGCCTTCTTCAGGAGATATACGTTGGAATTTCTAACGGAACCCTTTATTTAGTCTACGCTTGTAGATTGTTCTAATTCCATGTGCCGTTATACTTTTGGTTATTTCAGTTTCATGTTAATTCCTCTTGGTAACCTAACTCTCCAATTTTTGCCAACTCTGCCAGGTCTCATTGCTCTGAATTAAGAGTTTCTTTAAAATTGAATGACGGTATCTTTAATTTGAATAAAGGTATCTTTATATTTGTTGTAGAGTAGTTTCACAGTGGAGGCTTATATTTCACTAAGTCGGTCCTAAAAAAGGTTCGACGTACAAAACGTTAGGAACTTGATATGATAAGTAATGACGCAGAGATCTAGTAGTGGTCGCTGATACTTTAATATCCAACTAACGGTCGTCCGACAGCGACTGACTGACCAACTAACTGAGCGACCTGCTTAGCGACTGCTACTACTACTACTTATTATAGGTGGGAGAGTCTATTAACTATAGAATAGGTGTGTTCCAGTATAACAATATTGAATAAAAGAATCTGATCACTGAATAAGTGTCATTTTAGTTTGAATAACGGTATTTTCTTTTTGATTAAAAGTTTTTTTAATTTCAATAAAAATAACTTTACATTGAATAAAAGAATCTATTCGTTGGATAAAGGTATTTTTAGTTTGACTGGAGAACTCTTATTTTTTTATAAAAAGTATATCTAATTTAAATAGGGGTATATCGCTTCATAATAACTCTGTTACAACACCCTAGCCTCGTTCAATGTTTATCAATATCCCTGTTAATAAAATATAAACATAAGTAACGCAAAAATTCTGTAATCACCTTCTAATTTAATTAAACCAACAATTATTCATAAACTTCTATCTTTTACAAGTACCGTTTTACGATGATTATGGCAACATTTACACAGAGACTGAGGGTGTAGCGATGGGTTCACCCCTTGGTCCTACTTTAACTAATTTCTATAGGAATCATGTAGAAAATAAGCTCTTTAATAATTTCGCCAACTTTCCCTATGTATCGATTACATTTTCATACTAACAAAAAGAAACTGTTTACTTATGAACTGAATATTAACAATAAAATCTCGTTTCTCAATGTTATAATTGATGCTAACAATCATAATATTTCAATTTCACTAACAACGTGCGTAACTTCGTTTCTTCTCGCTTTACAAAATAAATTTTCTCACAGAATCTGATGCGATTAAAAAACGTGCCGAAAACTCTCAGTACCAAAAGCGATAGAATTTTTATATTCATTAAGTCTGCCTGAAAAAAGGAGACACAGATTCTATTCCTTTTGGGAAGCACATTTTTTATTAAGTTTTCTCAAGTGCGTACGCCGGTGGACATAACACACACTGTTTTTTTTTTGTAAGGAGCGTCTATTTCAAACAGGAGTATCCACTAAAAATAACATTTGAAGTAACAAAGATATCGGATTAAAAAATAAATCAATTCTTTAGAAATGTCTCTATTTAAAAAGTGAAAAACATACGATAAAACATTAAACAGAGTTTGTCAGTTGATTATAACAGAACTTGTTTGAATGAATTCTTGTTGCCCAAATAATACTTAAGTATATATATATATATATATATATATATATATATATACCTCTGTGTGTGTATTATAATAATTTTATTCTAAGAGATTATAATAAAAGCATGTCGAAATCGCTACACAAAAGCTTTCATGTTTCAATACTATGATTGTTCTTCTTCAGGCGATGGTTGGTAACTGTTGATAAAAATGACTTTTTAGGGAAATTTAAAAACAAATCGTTACCTCTTTTCCGAAAGTTAAACTTTATTTCTCCAATAAATCATTTTTATCACCAGTGACCAAATATCGCCTGAAGAAGTCCAAACTATGCATTGAAACATGATGCTTTTGTGTATCGATTTAAAAAGTTTTTATCATAACCTCTTATAATAAAATATTATCAGGTCATTCGATAAGTTCTGTCCGAATTTTGAATAAAGAAAACAAGTGACCAAATGTTACATTTAATTACAGATTCAATCAACAATGTATTTTCCCTGAATATCTATCACTTCCTTCCATCTATTAACAAGCTTCCTAATTCCATTACTGTAAAATTCTTTTGGCTTTAATTCGAAGAACTCACAATGTCAGTTTTAACCTCTTCCTGTGTTACAAAAGCTGTTTCTTCCAAATGATTCTGTAAGCTACGAAACAAATGGTAGTCTGAAGGAGCAAGATCGGGAGAATAAGGTGGATGAGGAATTTTCTCCCAACCAAGTTCTTTCGATCTTTTGTGACGTGATTCTTAAATAATGGGGTTGCGCATTGTCCTGATGAAACATCACCCCTTTTCGATTCACTAGAGCAGGTCTTTTTTCCTCAAAGCTTGGTTCAAACGCTCTAATTGCTGACAGTATATTTGAGTTTTGATTGTTGCATTAGGTGGTAAGAATTCAAAGTGGATTATTCCTTGGCGATCCCACCAGATTGAAAGAAGAACATTTTGTCCATGAAGTTCCCTTCTCGGCTGTGGCTGGGGTCCTTTCCCTTTACCAAGCCACTGTCTACGACGCTTAACATTTCGATAAAATATCCATTTTTCGTCGTCAGTCACAGGTCTATCTAAAAAAGGTGAAACAAGTTGGCGAGAATGGAGAGAAGAGCAGATGACAATTCTTGATTTGAAATTGTTTTCAGACAATTCATGAGGCACCCATTTTCCAAGTTTAGGAACTTTTCCAAGTTGTTGAAGATGACGATGAACAGTTGTATGGTTTGAACTGAGAACCACACTGCCAATTCCTCAATTGATAAAGCAGGATTTTTTTCAAGGGCTGCTTCAAGAAGCTTTTCATCAAACTCAACTGGACATCCGGTTCGATCTTCATCTTCAAGGGTGAAATCTCCACCTCTGAATTTTGCAAACCATCTTCTGCAAGTTCTTTCATTCACACATTCCTCTCCATAAACTGAGTGAATGTTTCTAGCCGCTTCGGCTCCAGAGTTTCCTTTCTTGAACTCATAAAGCATTATGTGCCTCAAATGATTCTTGGGTACTTCCATGTTAGCAGCGTTTTAATCAAACAAAATTTAATTTTATTGTTCTCTGAAATAAAATTTGATCAGTTTAAATGCATCTAAACATAAAAATAATGTTCAGCTCAATTAGACATTATAAAATACTCTTTCAATTTCGTTCATTTTAACAAAAAGTTAAAATTCAGACAGAACTTATGGGATGACCTGATATTTTGCTCTACTTTGTATTGAGCACTTCACTCTTTTTAAAAAAAGTAAATGCTAAGAACTGTGGATATTTACTACAGTTGTTTTTTTCTTATTTGGATATATATATATATATATATATATATATATATATATATATATATATATATATATATAATCGACTCTCCTGTCGAATTCGACGTATGAGGGTCAAGCAGATCAGTTTCCAGGAAACCGACAGCCCGACATCGGCACATGAGATTTGATTATAGTGGTGAAGGTTTCGTGCAGGACTATCCACATTTTTTGAAGGGACGAATACAGAGACCTGGTGCATCGAGTGCTACAAGGTTCCCAAAAGACCCTCCGCAGGTTTTGAATTCAGTGTTGTCTTTCTCCTAGACCAGTTGCCATCCAAGGCTATAGAACCCAGTCTGTCCTGCTATTTTACCCGTAGCTGGAGGGAGAGGAAGAGGATTCATACCTTTCCCAAGGGAATGTAATGGATTCGACTGAAATTCGAACTCGGCTCTGCGATCCATTGCTCCACCGTGCCTCCTATATATATATATTAAGATATAATTAAATCATTAAATAATATAGACAAGATTTGTCTACTTATTTTTAATAGGTTCCTTTTATAATTACGGAAAATTTGCTTATTATCCTAATTAAAGAAAGAAAGAAAATTACCATGTTGATGGATATTCATTTTATTCCGCGTACTTTCGACATTAGCACAATGTCATCATCAAGGTCTGTTTTTTTTTGTAAAATAAAAAGATGTTGTGTTCATCAATTTGGTAAGACAAAAATGTTGCTCCGAACTCGTAGTTCCTCTCGTATTGGACGTTTTAAGTATACTTTCCGTTTTAATTAAAAATTGCATACTTCAAGTCGAAAACCTACAAAGTTATAATGAACAACTAATTCATTGAGTGCACAGTTTATTAAAATTTTCCTTTTGTGTTCATATATGTTTTAATTAAATTCTTAGTAGTTTCACCTATATATATTTCTTGTCACGATTATTACAATCGAGGGTGTAAATTAATGCTTTAGTCTTTAGGTTGGCATTATTTTGTTTTATTTTAATTAAATATTCGTATTGCTATATATTCTCTCGCGAACTGGCGTGATATTTCACATAAGTGAAGCATTTTCATTAACTTAATATATAAACAAGAGGTACAGGAAGATAAAGTGCGGTATGCAAATAAAAGTGTTTGATCTTAGACGAAAATGAATAAATTTGGATTAATTTAACATAAAAGTGAGAAGTCTTAATCTATAATGATACGAGTTAATGAATTCAAATGAAATAATTTTTAAAAAAATAAAATATTTGCTGCCGGCAAAATATATTTAAATATACTGGGGTAAGCAAAAAAGAATATTGTTATGATCTTAGATGAATTTTTATTAATTTTCATTAATAATCATTTAAATTAGAATTAGTAACAATTAAAAATTAAATTTATGGATGTCTGACGGCATCTTGCATTACAGTCGACATTTATCTTCAAGAATTTAAATGCATTATTAATCGTTATCTTCTGTCTTCTTAATTCCTGTTCTTTTATTGTTCTCTCTCCTTGATAAAGTTTTTCTTATTCTTTCACATTCACTAACCTGTTGCGTCTTAGTGGCTTTATTGCCTTAGTTGGGTTGAAACGATTTTTTAACTCCAAAAGGCTTTGTTTTTCTAATTAACCTCTGTGGGAAACTTTTAAAAGAATATTTAACAGATTGAGGAAAAGGTTATGCCACTGAATTAGGAACACGTCTGTTTACATTATTAAATTATTTATATTAATTTCTCCTGGAAATCTGATAAAATTTAATGAATTCAAATGAAAAAAAAATTTCAAAAATAAAATATTTGCTGCCGGCAAAATATATTTGAAGACGATTTTCCTATTAAGTCCCTTTCTCATACAACGTGACACCAGAAGAGTTTACACGATGCTGGGTGCTATACGTACTGCCAGCATACTTGGGACATTTTTCTGTATGATTTTTTACACTCCCCACCTCACAAAATAATTCTCTTTTCTTTGGATTGGTTTGGTTTACAACATCTCTCAATGGGTTATTTAATGCCGAAAAGAATTTTTATTGCTGGTAATATTTTTTCAAAGTATTTTGGTAATGCTTTTTCTAAAAATGTATTACTGGTATTATTTTTTCTTCAAAAATTTATTGCTGGTATTATTTTTTTTTACAAAAATGTATTGCTGGTATTAAAACCTATTTTTGCACTTTTTGACCCCAGTTTGGTGGTTAACTATTTGAGTATAGCCGGGACCTCAATAGATGCTAACACACCGGGTCGGTGTAGACCTGGGAAAACCAGCAATCAAGAGTTGGTTCCATGCTCCTCAAAAGCTCCTGGTCAGAGGCCTTGCTGTTGGATGTTGTTTTTCATCTTACCCAGGTCTCGGATGCAATTTATCGTCATACCCAGGACCCGGATGCAATTTATCGTCATACCCAGGACCCGGATGCAATTTATCGTCATACCCAGGACGTAATTCTCTTTGGTTACTGATATACAGATAATGGTACTTTAAAACTAACATATAAAACTATATATTAAAACTAACACTATATGTAGGCTGGAACTCCTTCATCCTGTGGCCTTGTGCGCGATGACTTATTTTCCCCTACCCTAATTAACATTGGTTTGAGATGAGATGTTTTCAGAAAGCCCACTCGCATAGCAAATGAAACCAATTTTTCATATATTTAGATATTTCAGCTATCTTCAACATATTAATGGCTCTCCACAACTTCTTTTTTATTTTTTGTTGTCAGGAGAAACCCCGCCTTGTTTTTGCAGTACCCATTCCTTCAACATGTTACTCAAATTTCTCTTTACATTATCCGTTTTTTTACAATGATATCCGCTGAGTTTCCTTTGCTATTGTCCACCCAATACCAAGGCCTAAGAACTAGTTAATGCTTTTTTAAACAGTGGGTTTCACCTTGTACAAGGCCCGAGGGCCACTCAAGTTAGAAGATTAGAGTAAGAAGCACAGTTTATAGAAAAGTTAACGGTTAATCCGAGACTTGAACAGGTTAAGCTTGTAGTGATCGGGGAAATATCCTCTTGGGAGTCTGTTCCACAGAGCAATGGTTCACAGAAAGAAGCTGTTCGAGTGGATGTTGCTTTTCATCATACGGAGGGAATGAGGGTGGTTCGCAACAATGTGGATGGCATGGCGTGTCCTAGACATGGAGGTTAGAACTAGCGGGAGTTGAATTACTTTCTATTCTGGATCTTTTATGGGCGCGGGGCTTTTACGAGCAGCGCGCTCGTAAAGATTTTGAATACTAAAGCTGAAAAGTAAGGATCTGGTAACACCACCTCAAATATGACAGCAATAATTATTTCCTGTTGTGGCAACTGGCAGTAGTCACTGATGATATTTGGGTTCAACCGGCTTCATTATATCGATTTTCTCTGAATTCAATTGATTCAAATGATTCACGAAATACCACTCTTGCTAAAATTCCTCTATTTAAATTTGAATTTCTTCATCTTGCGATTAAATGTCTCTTGACTGAGAATCACTATTTTGAACCAAGCTTCGTAGTTACTTTTTCAATTGCAATCATTAGTTATCAAATTGCTGGGTTTGCCAAATATATGTCGGCAGCTTTAGTCAACCACTGATATTGATATTTTACTAATGATTTAAAAGAAATAAAAACGGCTTGAGAGAAGTTGGAAGAAACGAAATGTTTTATTTTCTAGAAAGAAAACATGTTAACAATGTGTGAAAATGTGTTAAACGCCTTCTCTCCGATTTTGGAAAGAGAGTCAGCAATGAAACTACAGGAACTCTTACAGAAAGATAAGTAAAGGAAAGCGAGAAGAAAGGACTAAGCCCAAACTGGAGGAAGACAGAATGTCAGGAAAAGGCACAGCCTAACACGAGAATTACAAATTGGAGATACCAAAATTATAATGTGTGCTTCCACACGATACTTCTAACGTTCCCGACTGAACCCTGTTAATTAAATCTTGACTTCTCCATGTCTAGAGGTAGCTGTTATATTTCCTGCACAGACCCCAAGAACTTCACTTCTTGCCCTTTTTTGCGCTCATACAATACCACACAGGGGCACCTCGAGGTCGTGTAATGGTTAGCAAGCTTGTCTCTGTAGAACAATTACTACTGAGTAGTGAGTTCCATCCTCATTGGGTGCCCTCTACATTCGGCCTTGTGCCACATCTAAGCTACGCTTGGAAAATCACTACAACACCACACAGTAACTCTTTACCTTGAGCGGCTCTTGGGAATTGTATTGGGTGAACATTAGAAAAAAAAAATATGCAAAAATTTAAATATCTAAGAAGAAGATGAAAAAGTCGACACCGTGACTCGAAGTCGTATTGAGATAGCAAAAGATGCCTACGAAAATGTAAGCAACGTATTAAGAAACATGAAAAATTTCTTTGGAAACAAAAAACTATTATGTAATATCGGTTCTAGTCTCTTTGCCGTGAATGCTGGACCGTCTTATCACAGATGGAGAAGAATTTTGAGACAAAAGAAATGAGGTACTACAGAAGGATGCTGAGAATACCATTGACTGATCACGTAAGAAAGGACGTTTTAGAGAAAATGAAAACAAAAAAAGAATACTTATAAGTAACATCAGAAAGAGGCAACTGAAATTTATAGGGTGCGTAATGAGGAAAGAGTGCTTGGAAAATCTAGCACTCACAAGACCTACTGAAAGCAAAAGGGATAGAGGAAAACAACGCATAATTTACCTGACGAGCTTGTGTAAATTGTTGGCAGAACAACGATTATGAGATATAGCAAAAGACAAATTTTACTAACGACTAGAAGTTGTGGAGAGACATGATCGCCAATATCCTAAAGAAATACTGCACAAAGAAAAAAGAGGTAAAAGAAGAACGCTTGAGGATGTTACAACAATAGTCTTTAGTCATAAGTCCAGCATGTTTTAAGAGGCTGAGTTTTACCCACATGTCAGGAAAGCATCTTCTCTTCGTAGCGTCTACGAAAAAAAATAGACAAAATAAGAACAAACTATCCTCTGTACAGAATGAGCTTCACTGATTGGCGGATAAGGGTCACATGACCGAGTATGCACGGTGCATACGAATCAGAGAAGATGTAGGAAACTTTAACGCAACACAAGGTTCATAAAGATCCACAGGCGTATAAAGCGATACAAAAGCTCTCGACTGAACGCGCAGTGAATACACTATGCGCCTTCAGTTCACGCTTCAATTTTTACACTTTCACGCCTCAGTTCCGTTCAAAGTCGAGGTGTCAATGTTACAAGTTCTTCAAGTAAAAAGTCTAAAAAAATGATGTTTTTGATCTTAGATTTTTCTTTTCCTCTATACCGACAAAAAAAAAAAAAAAAAATCGATCCGAAAGAGAAAGAACTGAATGAATGATCCGGAAACATACGAACGTCAGTGACACTCTTTATTTAACGAATATAACATTCATTTTATGTGGAGTTACACAATAAGTTCAGTGATCGGAAATAATCGTATCTTTCAAAATCTTTTTTGCTATTACTATCGATCGATGTTTCTCAATCTTTTTAAGCAACGGCACACCTAGAAGCAAATGAAAATATCACGACGCACATAGTAACAATTTTCAAGGGTGTATATTTAAATCTTATGAAATAAAACCATAGAATTTTTTAAAAAGATACACATACAAATATGTGCTTAGTTCATTTCAGCGTTTCTATTCAACTATTTATGCAGATTATTTAGTGTGAAACCTGGGCCTGATGTTTTTTTTTTTGTTTTTTTGCGATTTCTTCAATGTTTGATCGAATCATACTTATTATAAAACCCAGGTTGTGTGTGTGTGTGTATGTGTGTGTGTGTGTGTGTGCGTGTGCGTGTGTGTGTGTCTGTGTCTGTCTGTCTGTACGTTTATATATTGATCGTTTATTTTTCAACCTGATTTGGACTACGTAAAATTACATTGCGGTGGTTCTGATAGCATTTTCACAAACGTTTTTACACGAAATTTTGAAAAAAACGATTAAGAGTCATCGCGAGAATGAAAGGGGGACAACTACGAGTTATATTTATTAAAGACCCAGGTTTGTGTGTGTGTGTGTGTGTGTGTGTGTGTGTGTGCGTGTGTGTGTGTCTGTGTCTGTCTGTCTGTACGTTTATATATTGGATCGGATTTCCTACATTTTTCAACCGATTTCAACAAAACTACAGAGGACTACGTAAAATTACATTGCGGTGGTTCTGACAGCACCAAAAATTGGAAAAAACACAAACGTTTTTGCACGAAATCAATTTGAAAACACGATTAAGAGTCATCGCGAGAATGAAAGGGGGACAACTCATATCGAGTTATACTTATTATAAGACCCAGGTTTGTGTGTGTGTGTGTGTGTGTGTGTGTGTGTGTGTGTGTGTGTGTGTGTGTGTGTTCGTTTATATATGGGATCGGATTTCCTACATTTTTCAACCGATTTAAAAAAATTTCATTTTTCACTTTTTTTTTTGCAGGTAGTGTTTCTTGTCTTGCACACTTTTTTCTTTACTTTTAAATACAGAATGCTTTAAAAATTCCATTTACAAGACAACTGTTTAGAATAAAATTCTATTCAATCGGTAGACTCATAACGAATGAAAACAATGTTTTTGTTTGAGTTTGGGTTTGACCAATTCGTAAAAGAAAAAAAAAATCTAATTAAGACATGCGTGTCCGTCAACCTTAAACAATAATCTTTGTAAATTTTATTTTTCAGTCTTTATGATGATCGATACTTGATCTATCTCTTACTGTTACATCCCCGGGCATCGCCGGGCTCTACTGCTAGTGTACGATAAACAAACCCTCATTTCTTTTTCAATTGAGTGTAGTCTTTCTCGCTTCTTATTTTTTTTATGTTATTTAGGATTGAGAAGCCTAATTCAAATAAATAAAAAGTAGAAAATTGCAATTAAAACGGATGAAGTCTTTTGAGCTAATGTGTGATAAAAAATACACACACAAATATAAATTATAAATTAATTCAGTTATTTCCAGGAAAAGAATGTTTTAAGTTGTGTCATTGTGTTTCAAGCAAATAACATAAAGCAGTGTTATTTTATTTATTTTATAAAGCAGTGATTTATTTTAATTGTGTTTCTGTTATAAAAAAAAAATCCTTTTTTTCCTACGGTTGTGCTGAAATATGTGCTAATTTAGGTTTGCACTAAATAGTAAAATAGTGTTATTTCATAAAGGATATTGATTCTAGAGGATGACCGCCAACATTAGCCTTGAAATAGATACCCTACCCAACCTGAGCAAAACCTCTCAGAAGATGATGAATCTATAGATGACTCGCCTAGCCACTCCGACAATAACGAATGTTATAACGAACCATGCTTAAAAACACACGTAAACCAAGAGATAGCTTATTCCTAAATTTTCGCTTGAAGATGAAACAGGACTAAACACCTTAATTCAACTTAATTCTAATAATTATTTGGATGGTTTCGGCTCCCGTTTTTGAAACATGAGAACTCTTATGTAGCGAAGGAATCATATTTTGAAACAAAAAAAATTATATATATATATATATATATATATTAAAATAATTTTCTTTTTAAAAATATGATTCTATCGCGACACAGAAAATGTACATGTTTCAAAACTGAAACTAAATTTATTTATAAAAATTAAACTTAAAATCCATAGTCTTATTCCATTGCCAAGTGATGTTAGGAATATTTTTTAGAAAGTTATTCCTAGCATCGCTTGACAATGGAACGAGACTATGGATTTCAAGTTTTAATTTTTATAATTAAATTTATAAATTTAGTTTCAATTTTGAAACATGGAAATTTTCCATGTCGCAATGGAATCATATTTTTAAAAAGAAAATAATTATAATATATATATAGATATGTGTATGTATGTATGTATGTATGTAGTTGTGTGTGTATCGTGACAGCATTTCGCGGCACATTTGAGAGGATCTCACGGCAGACTAGTGTTCAGCGTCATGGCGATTGAGAATCACTGATCTATAGATCAAGGACAACATATCACGAATTTATTAGACAAATTGATTTACTTCTATAAAACTTAATAGCTGAGATCCAGTTTGCTATAGGGATTCATTATAAATGGATCCCTTTCTTCTACGTGGCGTGTTCATTCAGGAGGTTGGTGAACATGGCTCTTCACAACTTCCTATCACTTGTAGCCCTTAGCGACATTTACCCTTTGCCAATTACCCTTTACCTCCAAACCCCTATTCCTAAATTCATTTACAGAAAATCCTCATGTATGTGGTCAGCTGCTTTCGCCTGTTCCCTTGCCCTCGATATGTCTGTGAGTGTCGTTATTTCTAATGGCTTGGGAATTGCCCACGTTAAAAAGGCCTTGTGCCACATGACACCCTCGTGGGGGGGGGTGACTGAATATCGTCATTATTTCTAAGCCCTCTTCCCTTATTATGTGTCGAAGAAATCTCAGTTGTTTCATCCTGAATCTGAGTATAAGAGTCTTATTTGAATCAACATTCAGAGGCAACATCTACATATACAGGAATAAGCAAAGATAAATTTTATTATCTTAAACATAAATGAATAAATTTGATTAATTTAAAATGTAAATGAGAATTAGTAATGCTGGGGGGGGGTAAGCAAAAACATTGTTATGATCTGAGAAGAAAATGATTTTCTTTTATTAACATATAAACAAAAATTAAAAGTATAAGATGCGATGCTGTAAGCAGAGGAGTCTGTTTGAACCTTTGGACGAAAATTAACTTTTATTAATTTAACATTTAAAAAAAAATTAGAAAAATAATAAATGCATCATATTAACTCGATTTTTCCTAGGCTTTGTCTAAACTTTGAGGTCACATTCGATATAAAATTTCTTTCTTTCTTTCTTTTTATGTGTCATGTCCTTTCAGGACATAGGCGATCATGGCTCTCCACCTCTTTCTATCCCTTGCAGCACTCAACAAGTTCCTTTCCTCTGCTTCCTCCCCTAGACCACGTTCTGTCATCCACTTGCTTAAGTCTGCCATGCACTACTTTCCCTTGTCTCTTTTTCCCTTATTCGACCTGTGAGTATCAGATTCTCTAGGCCCTCTTTCACTCAAGTTAATTTTTTAAAAAAATAAACAAATATAATCAGTAATTTCTTTCTTTCCTTTTATGTGCCATGTCCTTTCAGGACGTAAGCATTCATGGCTCTCCACCTCCTCCTATCCGTTGCAGATCTCAACAAGTTCCTTCCCTCTGCCACCCCCCAGACCACGTTCTGTCATCCACTTGCTTAAGGCCGCTAGGTATGTCACGCGTTGCTTTCCCTTGTCTCGCTTTCCCTCTATTCGACACGTGAGTATCAGATTCTCCAGGCCCTTCTTCCTCATTATGTGTCCCAGAAACTTCAGTTGCCTCTTCCTGATGTTAAGTATTGATTTTTTAAGCATTGCTTAGATGTGGCACAAGGCCGGAACTATGGGGTACCCAATGGGGATCGAACACACTATTCAGTCGTAACAGTTTTTGCGAGACAAGCTTGCTAACCATTACACCACGCCGAGGTGCCCTTCCTGATGTTAAGTATAAGCCTCCTCCTTGTTTGTAAGTTTCTCTAAGACCTCATCGTTGCTCACAGGTTCGGTCCATGATATCCTTAGCATCTTTCTGTAGAACCACATCTCTGTCGTCTCGAGTCTCTTCTTCATGTTTGAGGAAATCTTCCAACATTCGCTGCCGTAAAGAAGGACAGATGTCACGTGAGAGTTCAGTATTCTTTTCTTGGTTACCAAAGAAATCCTCCTGTCTCGCAATACACCGTCCAGTTTTCGGCAATCCCAATACCTCGATAGATCTCAGTGTCGCATTTACCGTCCTCTCTCAGAACGCTTCCAAGATATTTAAAATTCTGCGTCTGCTAGATTCTAGTGTTCCCGACCTGCAAATCGCAATTCAGGCTCATCTTTTTACTGATCACCCTGCATTTTGTCTTCTTGTATTTTATGCTTAGTCCCTTCTTCATACTCTCCGTCAAATAAACGTTTTTAACATTCAATTATATTTTCTGTTTGCATTATTAAATTATTTTACTTTATTTGAATATTTAGAAAATACGATGACAGATAACGGTGGAAACAAAATAAAAAAAAAAAATTTCAGGCAAAATATATCGGAAGATTATCTGCTATGCGAATTGGGTCAGCGTCTCTGCAATCGTATGGAGAATTGCTGCAACAGAATTTGCTGGATGCTATGCGTACGACTTGATTTTATATTTCCGCCATATTAATAATGGGTTTCATCCAGAAGTGTTATATGATTTTATTGTAGAAAGTTATTTACTGCAAATTGAATTCCAAAGGTCATTAACAGCTTTCAGATTTCTAGTATTTATTAAAATAGACCTGATATCACAAAGTTTTCCGAATGTTCTGTATAATATAACTGAAATAAATGACACGTTAGACTTAGTAAAGAGATATCGTTTAAATAGTGTACAGAACATTTTTACAGGACAAACAAGATTTACCTTGCATTTAGTACTACACATCTTTCACACATACATAAATACGAATAAATACGGCATGCTGATTATTATCTAATGTGCATACGGAATCTCGATATGGTGTAATGGTTAGGAAGCTTGTCTTGCTAGATCACTTAAGACTGAGTAGTGAGTTCGATCCTCACTGGGTGCCCCATACTTTCGGCCTTGTGCCACATCTTAGCTGGGCTTAGAAAATAAGGGCACCTCGCGCCGGTGTGATGGTTAGCAAGCTTGTCTCGCTAGAACAATTACGACTGAATAGTGAGTTCCGTCCTCGCTGAGTGCCTCATACATTCGGCCTTGTGCCGCATCTGAGCTACCCTAGCAAATCACTGGGCATCTCGAGGTTATGTAATGGTTAACAAGCTTGTCTCGCTAGAAGAATCACGACTGAGTAATGAGTTCGATCTTCCCTGGGGGCCCCATACTTTCGGCCTTGTGCCACATCTAAGTTACGTTTAGAAAATCACTCTTCTGTTTTGTCATAACACAAAAAGATATATTAGTAGATAATACCAAAATACGGCTTACAGCCATACCATGTTGAAACACAGGTTCCCGTATGTTCAACGAGGTGAAGCACAATCGAGCCTGCTCAGTAGCTGGGTGGCTTACCGCTTGGGAATACCAGGTGGTGTAGGCTTGGATATAGTGTGAGTAATGGATAATAATTCAGAATTGGTAATTGCAGAACCGAGTTTCAATTCCAGTCGGGTTCGTTATATTCATTTAAACGAAAATTCCCCTTGAAAAACATATGAATCCATCTCTTCCCCCAGGTATGGGTTAATTAGTAAAACATATATCACTAAATCATTATCATCTCAAAAAAAATCCTTCCAATCTAAAAATATTTTTCGGTCTTTAAATAACCTGAAAAGGTTTGATAAGGCATAAAAAACGAATCAGCGGCCAAGAAATAACATCCAAGTGTATGTGTGTGTGGGGGGGTATTGCTGGTTATATTCAGTGCCTTGAAAACCGAACTAGTTATATTCCATCATCGACGGTCTGATACCAAACTACCGTCAGGGACCATATCTTGAGCGACTGTTTGGTCTTAATCTCACGCCTGACCTTAAATGGAACATATGATCCATTGCTAAAGATTCAGGTAATTTGTTCGTATCCTTGTACCGTTCTAGTGAGTATCTGGCTCTTCGTGCTATCATCTACCTCTTTACAAGGGCCAAATCAGGCAGGAAATAGAGTACTGTTGTCATATTGGACGGGAGCTGTCCAGTCTACACATTCTAATCACGATACAGTTCAAAAGACTCCCCGAGTCCTTGTGGATGACAAATTATTTCCGACATCTTTTCCCCATGTGGCGAATCTCTTAGACTTAGTAAAAAGAGATCGTTTAAATAGTGTACAGAATATTTTTACAGGACAAACAAATTTTGCCTTGCATTTAGTACTACACATGTTTCACACATACATAAATACGAATCAATACGGCATACTGATTATTATCTAATGTGCATAGGGTATTTCGATGTGGTGTAATGGTTAGGAAGCTTATCTTGCTAGATCACTTACGACTGAGTAGTGAGTTCGACCCTCACTGGGTGCCCCATGTTTTCGGCCTTGTGCAACATCTAAGCTGCGCTTAGAAAATAAGGGCACCTCAAGCCGGTGTAATGGTTAGCAAGCTTGTCTCGCTAGAAGAATCACGACTGAGTATTGAGTTCGATCCTCCCTGAGTGCCCCATACTTTCGGCCTTGTACCACATCTAAGTTACGCTTAGAAAATCATTATCTTCTGTTTTATCATAACACGAAAAAGATAAATATTAGTAGATAATACCAAAATACGGCTTACGGCTATACCATGTTGAAACACAGGTTCCCGTACGATCACCGAAGTGAAGCACAATGGAGCCTGCTCAGTACCTGGGTGGGTGACCGCTTGGGCATACCAGGTGGTGTAGGCTTGGATATAGTGTGAGTAATGGATAATAACTCAGAATTGGTAAAGAGAGATCGTTTAAATAGTGTACAGAATATTTTTACAAGACAAACAAGATTTACCTTGGATTTAGTACTACACATCTTTCACACATACATAAATACGATTCAATACGGCACGCTGATTATTATCTAATGTGCATAGGTATCTCGATGTGGTGTAATGGTTAGGAAGCTTGTCTCGCTAGAACAATTACGACTGAGTAGTGAGTTCGATCCTCACTGGGTGCCCCATATTTTCGGCCTTGTGCAACATCTAAGATGCGCTTAGAAAATAAGGGCACCTCAAGCCGGTGTAATAGTTAGCAAGCTTGCCTCGCTAGAACAATAACGATCGCTACTTCCATGGAAAGTGATCGGGCGGACTATATTCCTTGGTTCCGTCAGGTCTACCTTTCACGGCTAGGACTCGCCATGCCAATAACATTGTAGCAAACCACGCAAATACCCTCCCCTATTCCATTAGTGAGTAGTAAGTTTCACTTGTAGGGCTTCTTCCCGCAAATCACCGCTCTGTGGTGCCGACTCCCAAGGGGATGTTTCCCTGATCACTACAATCTTAATCTGTTCAACTCTTATCTTCCTCTCCTATCCGTATAAACTACATCTTAACGTAACCCTCTACTACGAGTGGCCTCCGGGCCTTGCTTCAGTGTGAAACTTATTGTAAAAAATCAAACAAAAAAAAAAATACAAACAATCAATTAAAACTTACAGCACTCGCTAAAAGGAAATATCATATAAAATAGGTAGACAAATAGATATATAGATAGATATGAAGAGACTGAGATAGATAGATAGATAGATAGATAGATAGATAGATAGATAGATATGAATAGACTGGGATAGATAGATAGATAGATAGATAGATAGATAGATAGATAATGTCTGTTTTTTTATCAGGTACTAGCAAGGCTAAAATGTATCAAGTCTTGAATTATCTAACTGAAAGATACTCCATGTTTGTGTAGAACAATTATGTTTGATAGCAATCAATTAAGAACATCCAGCATTGTACAATATCTTCTAAATATCGGAGTAAATCGCGGTGACAAACAAAAACAAAATAACGATATTTGCATATTTGTTTATGTTAGTCGCTTTGATGTGTAACTTCTACATTAGTGAAGAACAAAACTTACTGGAACTTATCTCCATGTGCCCTTTGCCATTTAAATGTAGTGAACTTGTTCCTCTGTTGAAGCTACAACGTCTTAACAAACATCAAGTAGGATATTTTACTAGAATGTGAAACGCTGGGTATGTACAGTGTGTTCCTAAAGCCTGAACACATAGGAAATCTTATTAATTATATTATTATTTACCTCCACAATGAAATAGGGTTTTGTCGAAAGAAGCAATAATTTACTTCTTTTTCTGGGTCATACTAAAAGAGAAGGTGTACTCAATGAAACTCACAGATGCATAACACTTTCTTGAATGCATAAAGAGTGAATGTTCTAAAATCGACTGTAATTTGGAGTTGTTGCATCGGGTTAACGTGAATCTTGCAAAGCACATCAGCTTTTGCATCACAAATGATGGAAATTATATTGAAAATTTTATTTGTTAATATTACAATCGAATAAAAATGGATCCCTCCACTTTTTCGCTAAAAAACAGTATAGCATGACTAAAAATTATAAAAACAAATGTTTATTGTCAAAATATTTATGCTGTTATCAAGACGAGAGACCGAAGTATTTTTTAATTATTAAAAAAAAAAATCTTACTCCTTTCTAACACGTTCAAAACTTACACTAAAAATCTTGTTTTCTTTTTTGTTTTTTGTTTTTCATTAGCGGTGTTAACAGAGGTGACTTGAAATTTTAGCGCATTTTTCCGATAAAATAACGCAATGATTTAGAAATTCTTGCAAAAATCAAATAATTGTCAGAATTTAATGAAACTTTATTATTTTAAAAATCTTGATAGAATATTTTTTTAAATTCTGTTACCCCCCTCCAAACACACGCTTACTTAATTTCCTGAAATTTTTAGAAATTAAATTCCGTCCTCCAAATTTGTTTTGTTACTTAAACGCAGATCTCCTTGGAGAATGTAAAACATCCATTTTTTTTAAACAGTTCCTCCATTCTCGAAAATCTGCCCCAGATCGTAAAATGCAAACTGCAATAGAACTATAACATTAATTAGATAAGATTTTACTTGCTTTTATAAATAATATAGATTAAGGAAATTGTACTCTGAAAAAAATAATTTCTATGAATAATGAATTTTTACAAGAATTGCTTTCATCCTTTCTAATTATAATAATTTATGAAGTTTGAAAAATCATTTAAAATCATTCAGTTATTAAGTGAAGACTATATTTACTAAGAGAAAAATGAAAAACTTATCCAAATCATTACGCTCTAAGATTCTTAAAATCATTTAAAATTTTTTATATGTATAAACATGTTCTTTTTGAAGGTTTGGCCAACCATACACGACATTATCAGAAAATAACATCGATGACTATAAAAAATTCCTAAAATTAGATTATGGAGAATATTTCTAACATTTTTAAGATTGACGAATATTTAAAAATATATATATAATAAAGCCGTCAATTTTCTGAAACTATATTTTAACAGATAAAGTCTCCGTAGAACAACAATAAAACTGCCAAAACCTTTCAGAAGAATTTAAGTGATTTACGAGCGTTGACAAGCACGTAATAATCTTTACTGTTTTAAAAATCCATTTCTCTCTTATTTTCAACATAAAGTAAATAACATTTGTTTCAAATCAGATTAATTATAATTTAAATTAGTTTATATTCCCCAAATAAAGTTTCAGAAAAGTATATTTTATTATTGGGAGGTGTTTTAGTAGAGAGAATTACAAAGGGCGCTAATCAGCTATTTAAGCAAAAAATAAAATCGATTCCAAACAATATAATTTCTGTTTGAAGTACAATAAAGAGTATTGAGCTTACTTGAAATAGTAAATGCAATCACTTAGCTTTCATTTAAAGGCAAAATGAAAAATTCAAGAATTTTTTTTTTTAAACTTAGCTATCGAAAATTAGTGGGGTCCCATAAATAAACTGTTGAAAATTTCATTTCTTCAAAATATGCAATTTTGCCTATGGGGTCTGGACTTTAGAGACCCTCTGTACAATGACACATTCTTGATTATAATTGCTTCCAGAAATATAAATGACTGATTTGAAAAGTTAATGCTCAAAATGCGTCCAAAATTCGTTACGCGAAAATGTTTAATGCGACACTGGTTTTGATGAAAATTGCTGCAGTTTAAGTGGGAAGTTTTCAGATATTTTTTAGAGTTTTGCAATATTGTTTCATACACCGTCAAATGCGGTAATTATAATTGAGGTTCAATTATACGATCAATATTTAAATTCCAGTTTCATAATTCTCTTCCCCGTTCTAGGAGGACGTTGATAATCGAAAATATTAGTTCTAAAATAAGATTCGCGTCCTTCTCGAAAGACATTGAGGAACTAAGACATTAAAGTCTAATTTAAGGCATTTTCAGTTGTCTTTCTGTACAGAAACACATTGAGAAAGCGAGACATTAGCTGAAATGACGATTTCAAACATTCTCTTATGAAAAATGCGATTTGAAATCATCTTTTTTTGACGAAAGAATAAAATTAAAATGAAGAAGAAAGAAAAAAATCCATGAGGAGATTAGAAAGAAAGAAAGAAAGAAAGAAAGAAAGAAAGAAAGAAAGAAAGAGGAAAAAGAAAGAAATATTAGGAAATAAAGTAAGATCGGGAAATAAAGTAAAAGAAAGAAAGAAAGACCGAGAGAGATAGAGGAAAAAGAAAGAAAGATTAGGAAAGAAAGAAAGAAAGAAAGAAAGAGAAAAAGAAAGAAAGAAAGACAGAGAGAGATAGAGGAAAAAGAAAGAAAAATTAGGAAAGAAAGAAAGAAAGAAAAAAAGAAAGAGAAAAAGAAAGAAAGAAAGACAGAGAGAGATAGAGGAAAAAGAAAGAAAAATTAGGAAAGAAAGAAAGAAAAAAAGAAAGAGAAAAAGAAAGAAAGAAAGAAAGAAAGACAGAGAGAGATAGAGGAAAAAGAAAGAAAAATTAGGAAAGAAAGACCGAGAGAGATAGAGGAAAAAGAAAGAAAGATTAAGAAAGAAAGAAAGAAAGAAAGAAAGAAAGAAAGAAAGACCGAGAGAGATAGAGGAAAAAGAAAGAAAGAAAGAAAGAGAGAGAGAGAGAAAAAAGAAAGAAAGATTAGGAAATAAAGCAAGATCGGGAAATAAAGTAAAAGAAAGAAAGAAAGACCGAGAGAGATAGAGGAAAAAGAAAGAAAGATTAGGAAATAAATAAATAATGAATGAAAGAAAGAGGAAAAAGAAAGTTTAGGAAATAAAGCAAGAAAGAAAGCAAGAAAGAAAGAAACACCTAGAGAGATAGGAGAAAAAGAAAAAAGATTAGGAAAGAAAGAAAGAAAGAAAGAAAGAAAGAAAGAAAGAAAGAAAGAAAGGAAAAGATCGAGGAAAAAGTAATTTCAGAAAAAAAAAAGAACGAAAGAAAAATATATGGGAAGGAGAGAAAGATAAAAAAAATAGAACTGGAAAAATAACGAGAAAAGAAAGAAAGATTGGAAAGAAAAAAAGAAAGATCAGGCATGAACGAAATAAATGAATAAAGGAGAAAGAAAGAAAGAATGGAAGGAAGGAAGGAAGGAAGGAAGGAAGGAAGAAATAATAAAAGAAAGAAAGAAAGAAAGAAAGAAAGAAAGAAAGAAAGAAAATGCCTGGAAAAAAAAATCATAAGTAAATATAATTCGTATCTATTTTCATTTGGGACGTTCTTCTAAACTCAAGAAACCATTAAGATGTCATTTTCCTTAACACACTTGCCGATGACCGCATCTCTTTTGTCCGGGGGCTTAGCACGTGCCTGACTGATAAAAATATCTCTGGAGGAATCTAAAGGTATTGTTGCTAAACAATATAAGCGGGTGAAAAATCCACCACGCCCATCTATTCTGGGGTGGTATTTAGGGCGTCCGTGCGTATTGACCATTTTCTTTCTTTTCCCGATTATTTCTTTCTTGTCCGATCTACTTCCCGAATGAACTTGCCATCTATCTCCCGCAGTGGTTGGTGTTCCAACCTAGTTATATCCCATGATCTTGCATGATGATTTTCCAGGCAAACAGCCATACCCTTATTTACTCGCAATTTTCATTGGTTTCTTACCATATGCCATACTACGTAAGTATTCGTCGTTGTCTAAAGTGCCGTGGGGGACATAGCTCTGGGCAAAATGGTTCGAAATCTGAGAGGTCCAAGGTGCCGTGTCGTGTCCCAATTGTGTGTTTTTGAACCATCATAGTAAGCACAAGTAGTACATTATTTATAGTAAGCACAAGTAGTACATTATTTATAGTAAGCTCAATTAGTACATTATTCATAGTATTCATCAAGTAGTACATTGTTTATAGTAAGCCAAAGTAGTACCCATTTATTTATAGTAAGCTCAATAGTACATTATTCATAAGTAAGCATCAAGTAGTACATTGTTTATAGTAAGCTCATTTTTATAGTAAGCTCAAGTAGTACATTATTCATAGTAAGTCAAGTCATTGTTTATAGTAAGCTCAAGTAGTACATTATTTATAGTAAGCTGTAGTATTTATTATTCATAGTAAGCTCAAGTAGTACATTGTTTATAGTAAGCTCAAGTAGTACATTATTTATAGTAAGCTCAAGTAGTACATTATTCATAGTAAGCTTAGTATTATTATTTATAGTAAGCTCAAGTAGTACATTGTTTATAGTAAGCTCAAGTAGTACATTATTTATAGTAAGCTCAAGTAGTACATTATTCATAGTAAGCAGTTTATTTATAGTAAGCTCAAGTAGTACATTGTTTATAGTAAGCTCAAGTAGTACATTATTTATAGTAAGCTCAAGTAGTACATTATTCATAGTAAGCTCAAGTAGTACATTGTAGTACATTATTTATAGTAAGCTCAAGTAGTACATTATTTATAGTAAGCTCAAGTAGTACATTGTTTATAGTAAGCTCAAGTAGTACATTTTATAGTTTTAGTAAGCTCAAGTAGTATTATTCATAGTAAGCTAAGAAATATTGTTCATTATTCATAGTAAGCTCAAGTAGTACATTATTTATAGTAAGCTCAAGTAGTACATTATTTATAGTAAGCTAAGTAGTAATTATTATTTATAGTAAGTTCAAGTAGTACATTATTATTAAGCATAGTAATTATTCATAGTAAGCTCAAGTAGTACATTGTTTATAGTAAGCTCAAGTAGTACATTATTTATAGTAAGCTCAAGTAGTACATTATTCATAGTAAGCTCAAGTAGTACATTATTCATAGTAAGCTCAAGTAGTACATTGTTTATAGTAAGCTCAAGTAGTACATTGTTTATAGTAAGCTCAAGTAGTATATTATTCATAGTAAGCTCAAGTAGTACATTATTTATAGTAAGCTCAAGTAGTACATTATTTATAGTAAGCTCAAGTAGTACATTATTTATAAGTAAGTAAGTAGTACATTATTTATTCATAGTAAGCTCATTATTTATAGTAAGCTCAAGTAGTACATTATTTATAGTAAGCTCAAGTAGTACATTGTTTATAGTAAGCTTATTTTTAAGTAAGTCAAGTAGTACAGTAAGCTCAAGTATTCATAGTAAGCTCAAGTAGTACATTGTTTATAGTAAGCTCAAGTAGTACATTATTTATAGTAAGCTCAAGTAGTACATTATTTATAGTAAGCTACAAGTAGTCAAATTATTCATTGTTTTAGTAAGCTCAAGTAGTACATTATTTATAGTAAGCTCAAGTAGTACATTATTTATAGTAAGCTCAAGTAGTATTCATTATTCATAGTAAGCTCAAGTAGTACATTATTTATAGTAAGCTCAAGTAGTACATTATTTATAGTAGCTCAAGTATTCATAGTAAGCTCAAGTAGTACATTATTTATAGTAAGCTCAAGTAGTACATTATTCATAGTAAGCTCAAGTAGTACATTATTCATAGTAAGCTCAAGTAGTACATTGTTTATAGTAAGCTCAAGTAGTACATTATTTATAGTAAGCTCAAGTAGTACATTATTCATAGTAAGCTCAAGTAGTACATTATTTATAGTAAGCTCAATTAGTACATTATTTATAGTGTTTCAAGTAGTACATTATTTATAGTAAGCTCAAGTAGTACATTGTTTATAGTAAGCTCAAGTAGTACATTATTTATAGTAAGCTCAAGTAGTACATTATTTATAGTAAGCTCAAGTAGTATATTATTTATAGTAAGCTCAAGTAGTACATTATTTATAGTAAGCTCAAGTAGTACATTATTTATAGTAAGCTCAAGTAGTATATTATTCATAGTAAGCTCAAGTAGTACATTATTTATAGTAAGCGTCTTGTTAGTACATTATTTATAGTAAGCTCAAGTAGTACATTATTTATAGTAAGCTCAAGTAGTACATTATTCATAGTAAGCTCAAGTAGTACATTATTCATAGTAAGCTCAATTAGTACATTATTTATAGTAAGCTCAAGTAGTACATTATTTATAGTAAGTAGTACATTATTCATAGTAAGCTCAAGTAGTACATTATTTATAGTAAGCTCAATTAGTACATTATTTATAGTAAGCTCAACTAGTACATTATTTATAGTAAGCTCAATTAGTACATTATTTATAGTAAGCTCAAGTAGTACATTATTTATAGTAAGCTCAAGTTTATTCATAGTAAGCTCAAGTAAGCCTCAATAGTACATTATTCATAGTAAGCTCAAGTAGTACATTGTTTATAGTAAGCTCAAGTAGTACATTATTTATAGTAAGCTCAAGTAGTACATTATTCATAGTAAGCTCAAGTAGTAATTATTCATAGTAAGCTCAAGTAGTACATTGTTTATAGTGCTCAAGTGTAATTATTCAAGTAGTAAGCCTAGCTCAAGTGTTATTATTCATAGTAAGCTCAAGTAGTACATTATTCATAGTAAGCATCAAGTAGTACATTATTTAGTAAGCTCAAGTAGTATTATTTATTATCAAGTCATTAGTAAGCTCAAGTAGTAGTACATTATTTATAGTAAGCTCAAGTAGTACATTATTTATAGGAAGCTCAACTAGTACATTGTTTATAGTAAGCTCAATTAGTACATTATTTATAGTAAGCTCAAGTAGTACATTATTTATAGTAAGCTCAAGTAGTACATTATTCATAGTAAGCTCAAGTAGTACATTATTTATAGTAAGCTCAAGTAGTACATTGTTTATAGTAAGCTCAAGTAGTATATTATTTAGAGGAAGTTTGATTGGGTTTTGAAGTTATCTTCTAGTCTTTGCCTAAAGACACATGACATACAAGGCAACAGGCTGGTTTGAATTGAAAGTTTTTTTTTCTCCAGTCTGTCCTGCTATTTTACCCATACGTAGTGGATTCATACCTTTCCCAAGGTATCTGAATGTAATAAATTCGACTGCAATTCGAACTGGGCTCTACAATTCCTCAACCTGAGCCGTTAACAATTACTCCAACGTGCTTCCATAAGTGAATTGAAACCATAGCAAGTTCAGCTTTTAATGGGCGCCATTTTGTAGGGTACTCTCAAGTTTGTAATAACCTTACCTCTCGCTTATTTCTTATTCATTTTTATAATCACTTCACTCCATGCAAGGCGATAAAGCGACTAAAATATAAGGGGTTATTGAAAATGAAAGACAAAGTGAAGGAAATTCGAATAAAATTACTGAGGAGAAAGGACAATAAAAAGAACCGGTTTCAAGGAAATTTCTGATATTGTTCATGGGTCTAAAAGTCTCGTTCATCGTGTAATTAGCAAGTATAAAACCGATAAAACGTTAGATGCAAAACCAAAAACCGGCAGACCTCCAAAAACATCGCAAAGAGAAGATCGAAGAAGTGTTAGAATATCTACAAAAAACTTTTTGAAACTGCTACATCAATTGCACGTATATTTAATGAAGGGACATATAATAAGATCTCACGGAAATCGGTTGCTCGCAGGTTAAAAAATGCAGGTTTGCATGCCCGTATTCCAGCTTCGAAGCGTCTCATTTCAAAGCGAAATGGAGTATACGAGAGAACATGTTGTTTGGACTGACGCACAATGGGATACAGTTTATTTCAGTGACGAGTCCAAGTTTACTATATTTGGTTCTGAGGGCAAAACTTACGTACGCCGCAGAACAGGTGAAAGACTGTCTTCTCAATGTGTCAAGAAAACCGTTAAGTTTGGTGTCGGCAGTGTGATGGTGTGGGGAATGATTTCATCTGCAGGAGTTGGCCCTATCATCCGTGTACATGGCAATATCAATGCTTAGATTTACAAAAGGCCTCTTCAGCAGCACATGGTACCAAGATTACACCATAATCTTTATGAATCTCCTATTTTCATGCAGGACAATGCATCTTGCCACAAAGCTCAGAAGGTTATGGCTTTATTTGAAGAAGAAGGAATTGCCCTAATGAAGTGGCCAGCCTAGAGCCCCGACCTGAATCCAATAGAAAATGTTTGGAAGATAATTGGAGAAAGGGCTCAGAAAAGAAACCCGAAAAAACAGGATCACCTATGGGAGTTATTGAAAGATGAATGGGAGGGAATTACTGCTGATTTTTGCAAGAAATTAATTAGATCATGTGGTCGACGATGCAGAGAAGTCATTGAAAATAAGGGGATGTTTACCAAATATTAAATTTTGTTGATATTTTGTTCCCATTCAAGTATTAACAAGATCGTTCCTTAACTTTTGTCCAGTAGCTTATTTCCTTTGTTCTATTTAATCTTTATTTTTTAAAAAAATTATTATGTAAATTTTTGTAACTTTGTATAATATTTATGCATTACACCCTAATCTTTATTCGGTAAAAATTTCAATGCTAATCATGCATTACTTTTTAAGTAATACACATATTTATGTCTTTGTTGTTTCCGTTCCTTATATTATGGCCGCTAATGTATATATATATATATATATATATTTAAAGAAGTAATCGATTTTTTATTCTTAGTGAATACTCTCATTTGAGTAGACGTTCCGGATATTTAATAAACAAGATATTTCTTAAGAAACAACATTTATTTGATTAATAAATAAAAATGTATTTACTTCTTCTTAGATTATTTAAGAATACTAAGCATACATGGACACACACATACTCTTATGAATATATACAGTCATTTAATCCTACATAGATATATCAGTATTATTATACGTTTACATACACTTACACAGAAAAAAATCAATATTTACGAATTTTCAGTTGGGTTTCATCATCATCATCTTCATCATCATCAGGAAAACTGTTTCGATTTGAGGTGAAGAATTAAAATGTTTTCTCATCTTCAGTAACTTTGTCTACTGATTCGATAATATTTTGCCACCTTCTCTGTCCTCTGCGAGTTTGTGCATTTGCTTCAGATCTTTCTTGATTGGAAACTTCTCCAAAGGAAAAGTGAGATCTTCCTGCCTTGTTCTTTGAATATCTCTGTTCAGTTTTTTTTTCAGAGATTACTGTTCAGACCAAATCCAATTTTGTGTCTCTTGTAAACAACACACGTCCACTTTGTACTTTTCTATGTCTATCCGCACAGTTGGAAGTTCAGTAGTATTTTCCGAAATTGTCTTTCTCAATATGTAACGACTTAAATAAGTAGGTCCTGTGTAGCAGTAAATGGAGCAGTATTGTTCAACGGCGTTACTGTAGTTGTATCTGCGATTACAAAGTCTCTACTACAACGAGCATTACGAAATTGACAACGAGTATTCGTTGACATTACAAAAGTGGCAACCAGTGTTCATTGACATCAGAAAACCATTTAAGAGAAGAGAGGTAAATTCATGAACATTTGTAAACTCAAAATCATAGTGAGTTTTGTCCCAATATTTTACGAGTGGGTGCAACGTGTTGTCCCAGTGTAGATCCTTCTTATGCTTTCAGATCTCGAGATGTCTCGCCAATATAAGTAGTTTTACATTGCAAGCATTTTATTTGATAAATCCTAGCATCTTAATTGGTGTTGGATTTATTTTTCTTCCGAATTATATAATTCTTTCTCCCTCCGTATCGCATTCTTTGATGAAGCTTTAATAAAATTGAAACGTGTTAGAGCGATAAACGCTTCCTACTTGTTATTTATTCTATCATTCTATCGAATACCGATTCATATTTGATCCCAGTTCCTCATATATATATATATATATATATATATATATATATATATATATATATATAATCGACTCTCCCTGTCGAGTTCGACGTATGAGGGTCAGGCCGATAAGTTTCCAGGAAACCGACATCCCGACATCGGCACATGAGATTTGATTATAGTGGTGAAGGCCTCGTGCAGGACCAGCCACACTTTTTGGAGGGACGAATACAGAAACCTGGTACACCGAATGCCACAAGGTTCCCAAACGACCCTCCGCAGGTTTTGAATTCAGAGTTGTCCTATTTTACCCATAGCTGGAGGGAGATGAAGAGGATTCATACCTTTCCCAAGGGTATTAGCATGTAAGTGAATGTAATGGATTCGACTGAATTCGAACTCGGCTCTGCGATTCCTCAGTCCAAGCCGTTATCCATTGTGCCTCCATATATATATATATATATATATATATATATATATATATATATATATATATATATATATATATATATATATATATATATATATATATATATATATATATATATATATATATATATATATATATAGTATCGATAACAACTGATCTTCTTTCTTATCCTCGAGCTATAAAACGAAAAAATAATTGATATAACAAATTCTAGTAATGAAGTTATTTTTTTTTTCACACAAGAAATATTTATTTCATAAAATAATCTTCCGTGTAAATGCGCTTAATCTAGTTGCGAATATTATATATTTAGATTGATCTTTACGAAGGGAAATTTTCTGATGGGAATTCAGCAAATAATTGAACAGAAGACTTACCGATTCCCTATCGAAAATGTTTGGAACAAAAACCAAAAACAAAACAAAACATCATCTACCAAGAGTTCCAAGAAATACAACTCAAAATAAACCTTTCGGAGACAGAGTAGGAATAAAAGGAATTATGGCAAATACCTTGAATCTACCATAAAATTTCAGTATGTGGAATTAGTAAATACTAAACACGTCAAACACCTCAGTGTATAGATCAGTTAACAGGCTGCGTCAGAGGCAGGTCACCACCAAACCGCAAATTCTTGCAAACCAAAACATCGGCCTGGAACCTCGAGTCATATTCTTAAATGCCCTCATCAAATCAAGACATTATCAATAAATATCATTCATAACCCCCAATCCGTTCAGAAATATCTAAATTGTCAGCTGTATACAACCACTTTGAGCGAGTGAAGCCTGAGTGTCTTGGAGAAGACCACACCCCTTTGATCCTTGTGGACTGGTGTTACAGAATCACAAAGAACTGTACCAAATAACAGAAACAACATCACTTGAGAACTTACAACAACTGCCAAAACTAAAATGGATATTTACATATAACTCAAAGAGAAAATAGTTACATAATCAAGATGTTGACATTCCACACAACTTCAAGTAAAACATTAGGAAGGAAACCTGTATCAATACTGGAAAGAGTGATAATTGCTACTGGACTTGAAAAACATATTTTCCTGAAAAATTGTTTTAAGAGAAAGATTTTATAAATTTCAACCAGAAGCAGTACTTGCTGCTCAGTCAATGAATGATGAATGTTTTCTGAATAATAAAGAAACTTCTTTCATGCTGATAAATCTGTTATTTTGGTATTTTGGGGGAGGTTTTTATTTTTCTTCCTTCAAATAAAAGTGATGTTTGACAATTCCATCATTCACGGCAAGGGTATTTTCTCTCTGAACAATTTCAGTTGGTGAATGCATTATATGTATCTAACAGTTACCCTTAGATGAGGTGAGTATAAATGCCCATATTCCCAAAAAACTGAACATTGGCTGCCTGATGACTGTATACAACAGCATGTATGAAACTGGCAGTTATAGATATGCCTGACATTATTATCTAAAATATAATGCTCTGCTATTTTGGTATTGAGCACTTTTGCCCGAGTATACTTAAAAATTATTTTTTAAAAGATACTCATATTTGTGCCTTTTTGGCAGTGATGCATGTGTCTAGCAAAGCCTTATTAGACTGTATGTCATGAGGGGGTATATTAGGCTTTGTATATTTGTACCTCATAATCACAAACAAAGAACAGGACCAAATAACAGAATTGAAAAATATTAACTATTTTTTACCATTCCAAACATGGGGTCCTGTTTATAATATAAATACAATGTCAAATTGATCCCAGACTTCTTAAAGAATTATCAGTACTTAGTTTTTATTTACAAGTGTCAAATTTGAAACTGTGCCTACATCATTGACAATTGTATACAATTGAAGTTGTCCCTTTTTCCCAAACATAAGATTAGTCAAAACATAAATCTGGAAACTCGAGTCATATACTTAAATAGCCCCACTAGAATGAGACTTTCATATGGCTGTCATGCATGGCCCTAAGCCCATTCGGAAATATCTAAGTTGTCAGCTGTATACAATCACTTTCGAAGATCAATGATTAAAAATGGCTTTGAGCGAGTGAAGCCTTGGCAAAGACCATTCTTCTTCAGACATTGCAAACTGGCGCTATATAATCGCAAACAAAGAACTGTACTAAATAACAGATACCACATCACTTGAGAAATTTCAATAACAGCAACAACTAAAATGGATATCAAAGATGACATAATGCATGGTCCCAAACCCGTTCAGAAATATCTAAGTTGTCAGCTGTATACAACCAATTTTAATGAAGACCACACCCCTTTGATCCTTGTGGACTGGTGTTACAGAACCACAAAGAACTGTACCAAATAACAGAAACAACATCACTTGAGAACTTACAACAACTGCCAAAACTAAAATGGATATTTACATATAACTCAAAGAGAAAAAAGTTACATAATGAAGACGTTGACATTCCCACTACTTCAAATAAAAGTTTAGGAAGGAAACCCCCATTAATAATGGAAAGAGTGATAACAGCTACTGGACATGAGAATCCTGTTTTTCTGAAAAAGAAAAATATAAATTTAAACCGAAAGCAGTACTTGCTGCTCGGCTGATGAAGAGTGAATGTTCCCTTGTAAGGAAACGGCTATTATTACGAATATCATTAGCATAATTTGAACAAAAAATGAACATCCTCCACCAAGTGTTCCAATAAAGGTGCTTCTAGAGAAACACTTCGAAAAGGGAAATTTTAATATTGAATAAGAATAAAAGTAGAAATGGCGGCTACTCTGAATCCATCATAAAAATTCAAGATATGGATTTAGGAAATAACAAACATTTCAAACACCTCGGCGTAAGGATCAGTTAAAACAAATAAAAGATAATGAAATTGAACATAGAATAGGCTGCACTAAAGGTAGTTTAAAATGTAAAATGATGAGGCCTTGCCTTGGTGTATAGATCAGTTTTAACAAAATATAGAAGATAAGGAAACTGAATATAGAATAGGCTGCACTAGAGGTTGTTTCGCCCAACACAGCACATTTCTGCAAAACCCAGAATTAACCCAAACATTTGAGCCATCTTCTTAAATAGCCTTGTCAGATGAAGACTCTGATACAGATGCCTAATTAGCGCCAAGCGAGTTCAGGCTTATCTTAATTGTTTGCTGTGTACAAAAACTTTCTTAAATCCGTAGTTAAAATAGCTTTAAGTGATTGAAACACGTCGGTCTGTGCTAGGAACATCTTTCTGTTGAACTGGCGCTACATAATCACAAAGAACTGTACCAAATAACAGAAACCGTATAACTTGAGGAGTACCAACAGCTGTAACAGCTAAAATGAATAGCACATGTAACTTGAACAGAAGATAATGAAAATTATCAAGATGTTGACTTCCGCACTATTTCAAACATAAGGCTAGAAAGGAAACCACCATTAATATTAGAAAGACCTATAAAAAATTGTAGGCTTGAGAAAGTAGCACTGACTGCTCAGACAATAAATGACGAAAGTTTCCTTATAAGGAAACGGCTAATAATAGAATTATCATCACTCTTTGCATTTTTTTAAAAACTTGTATCTCAGAATATTTAAAAGAATCCAATGAATTGGGATGGGTTAGAGACACGGAGGAAGTGGTATAATGGTGGTGGCTTGTGTCAGGTCGAGATAGAAGCGGTTGATTGATTGGTTAGCGAGATTATACCACGTGCTACGTTTTCAGCCAATGAATAGGCTATCTGCCCTGTAAACATCTGACGGCAAAAAAATTAATGCTGATTGCTGATGTATCGATCAATGATCTTTCCTTTTATTACTTAACTTATCCGTTTCCACCTCCAAGCGATACGCCGTGATATGATAGTGCGATCTGATTAAGATATTGATCTCATTTCTACACCCAGGAGGGGGGAGGCTTTAGACAGACTTCCAAATGCTTTATTTACGTCATCAGGGAATGATGGCAGCCTCCTAAAAATAACAACAGCAGTATATATATATATATATATATATATATATATATATATATATATATATATATATATATATATATATATATATATATATATATATATATATATATATATATATATAAAATATCGTTTTATATAACAAGTGGTAATAAATACGCTGCAAAAAACACACAATACTGGAAGTTACGAAAAAATACTGAAATATAAGCATTATTTATATATTCTATTTTTCCTATATTTTTCTCTATATATTTTTGGGATTGTGTTTTTGAAGCGGCTTTATGATTACTTGTTATATAAAACGATATATAAGCTCCTTAAGTGCCGAGCACTATTTCACGATACCTAATATATATATATATATATATATATATATATATATATATATATATGTTCTGTCTAAATTTCTGAGATGAGGTATTATATACATTATTTACATTATTCGGACTAGTGTCCTCATCTTTGTCGCCATATTTATAACAACGTTTCAGTAATTGTACGCTCCGGTCTTCTTCAGGTGGTTGGAATGTCGAACTGGACCCTGTAGACTGTTCTAGTTCCACGTGCCATGTTTGATGGATGTCACTTATCAGTTATCTCCTGTTTATTTTTCCCTCTGAAAGTTCTCCACTGCCTTAACCAGGTATATATATATATATATATATATATATATATATATATATATATATATATATATATATAGATTAATAAAACTATAAAATTTCTCATTTAGCTGATTGATGTTATATACAGCCTTCTTACTCTAGAGTTAGTCATTGGTGTAATGTAGGCGACTATTTAATATTTATTTATATTTGTAAAATGCTGTTTCCATAAGATTTAATATTCTTTAAGCGTCGTCAGGATATTGTCAACTTTTATTTTAGTCCTGTTTGATCCGAATCTATCAACTGGACAGTGATCCATTCTGGCAAGGTCTTGCTTGATAATTGCTTCGTAGATATTTAATAATTTAAGTTTAATCTGACTTGTAAATCGTCCCTCCATGTTAAAAGTCTCTTACTCCTGTCCATTTTGTTAAAGATTTTTACTCAGCGGACGCCGTTGAGATATTTACTCATTTTAAAAGTGCATATTTTGACATTAAAGAATTTCTGACAAGAAAACTCAATCAATCTAATCAGCAGGTGTAAGTGCTTGGCAGAACAGGGATTAGAAGAGATAGTAAAACAGAACCCTTACTAATAGATACAAATTACAGGAAATTGTGGAGAGCTATGTTCCACCCACGTGCTTAAGGGATATGACACATCAAAGAAGAAGCATTGGAAATATTAACAGACAATTTTACTTTAAAGCGCTTGACACAACCTAGTCTCTCTTACTATGACTGAAGTGAGTTGAATTCTCACCAAGTGGCTCATATTTGTGGCCTTGTTTTTAATTCCATTGCGCTCAAAAAAATCTACACAGCAACAGTAACATGATCATTTTGAAATAGTAATAATAACGATGGAGGCATGGTGGAGTAATGGATAGCGGCACAGATTGAGGAATCGGAGAGCCGAGTTCGAATTCCAGTCGAATCCATTACGTTAGTGAATCATTCGACTGGAATTCGAACTTACGTGCTACTACCCTTGAGAAAGGGATTCATCCTCTGTACCCCAGCTATGGGTAAATAGTAGAACAGACCTGGTTCTGTTGCCTAGGATGGCAACTGATCCACCGCATAAAGAAATAAAACCTACAACAGGGAAAAAATAAATCTGCCTCGTCAAGGTCGAAAAAATACACGATAGCCTAAGCGTGTATCACGCATGGCACATAACTGACTGAATAATAACAATTAAGAAGAAGATTGATTGATTCGTTTTTTACGGTTTATCAACCCTTTGCATGTTATTTAAAGCCTGAACATATTCTTAGAAGGTAAGATTTTATTTCGAAAACAATGGCTTAGTGATAATAGTTTTACTAATTAACCTATAGATGGAGTGACATAAGACGGATTCATACCTTTCCCAATGCTATTTGCATTAAGCGAATATAACGAACCCAACTGGAATTGGAACTCGATTTCGTGTCATTAACCATTGCACCACCCACACATCAAAGATTACAGCACCTGGTATTCTCAAACGGTCACCGATCTAGGTACTGCCCAGGCTCCACATTGCTTAACCTTCAGCGTGGTTTGGCCGTAAACCAAACCGGGAGGAAATGATGTGTGCAAATTTAGGTCGGAGAGTATGCCGGCCTCGAACTTTGCGATAAATACCGACTAGCGGAAAAATTAATCCGAAAAATACTTAATCACATAAGAGAGATAAGATGAAAACTCCGGGTTACGAGTATAGAATCCAATTTATTCAGGATTTAATTGAATTGTGAGCATCACGCTCACTTCTTTCAGAGGTCAAGTATGTGGTTAGATTCGTTCAATGAAGAGATCTGATTGAATTTTTCAAGAAGTTCTTTTTTATGTGAATATATTATCGCGCATGGAAGTGGGTCTGTTAATAGGGCTTCGAAGACGAGCAGAAAGAAGCGATGGACAGTGTGTACTTGATGAAAAAACATGTAATTGCTTATTTATGTTAACACACTCTTTGCTATTCTAATATACCAGACGAAAAACCGCCTAGATTTTTAGCCAATAGAAATCTTTGCATTTATTTTATTGAAATGATTCAAGAAACGGCTGGAACGTTCGCAACAACTGACAGAAAATGATTAACTGAAAATAATTAAATCAAACACTTTCTTTTGTACCCGATTCTTTGTACTGTGTCGCTTTGAGATATGGCCTGTCATAGCGCTCCACAATTTCCTGTCTTTTGTACCTCTTAGCAATGTTTGTGGTTTTGTTATCCTTTCTAATCCCTCGCATTCTAAATATTTACATAAGCTTGAGATATAGGTTATTCGCTGCTTTCCTATCGCCTTCTTGCATTCAGTATCCCCTGTGAGTGTTCGATTCTCCAAACCATCTTTCCCAATTATGCGTCGAAGAAAATTCAACTGTCTCTTTTTGATTCTAAGTATCCAATCTGTCTTTATTTTTCTTAAATCTTATCACATTATTATGAGACCTAACTGCCAATCTAGTACTGCGCTTAAATTCTAGGTACTAGTGATTTTCCAAGCGTAGCTTAGATGCGGCACAAGGCCGAAATTGAAGAGCACCCAGTGATGATCAAACTCACTAATCAGTCGAGACAAGCTTGTCAACCATTACACCACCTCGAGGTGCCTAAAAATTCTAGTTGCTAACGATGAAAGCCCATCTGAACAATGACCGTAAAAATGTTCATGGGGCAAATGGCGATTCTTCTTTGGATTTTGTCAAGAATCTTGAAACACAACGGAAGCACCAGGACTGGTGTAGAAGCGATATTCGACACAGGAAGGAATGGTCGATTTGTAAATCTACAAGATAAATTCTGGCCAGAAAGTTGTCTAGCACGACGTAGTGAATCTACTTTTCTAGTAGCAGACCTAGAAATTGATTTAATATAATCTTTCCATTTCATGTCAGGGGAAGATGTGAGACGAAGAAAGCACTCTCCTGGGACGGGTATCATTGGCCATGCTCTCAGTAAAGATAGACTCTTCACTTACCTTATTTGGTTACGTTCTGTTATCCATTGAATGCGTAAAAATAATGAGTACTTTGACGAATATTAGAATAATGTGGTGGAATGATTAAGACTAAACAAGAAAGAAACTAAAAAAATAGTTATTACTCTGAGAAGAATTGAAGAAACCAAACAGCTGAAACATTTTTTGAAAACGTAGAAAATCGAAAAATCAGGATAACGTCATAACAATCAAATCTAGAACAGAAGAAATGCTCTGGTCTCAAAAAAACCTTTCTTATCACATTTCAACCCAGAAAACACTAAGCTAAAGATGCCCACAGAATGAGAAAATAACTAACTATATATACGAATATTACAAAGTTTATCGCCAAACATAAGCAATAACCAACTTAATGATAAAAACGTAAAGAAAACCCATATAAAGCAAAGTAACAATAAAGTGTCAATAGACATTGAGGTTGAACTTTTGAAAATAACGTACCCTCTTCTAGAATTTAAAAATGTTTCTCAATTTCATGAAGGAAATCTCGAACCACAAGCGCAACTCAAAGTGGGGTATATTGCACATTAATGCATTAAGGAAAAAAAAAACATTTCTCATACCCTCAAACGTTGCGAAGTATTTCACATGGATTCGTTATTGTGTACGAGCTAATAGACATTGGATTAGCTAGATTCCCAGCGATCTATGAAGGTCAAGTCCTCACAAACCAATTTGGCTTTCAAGATGATTGCTTGCCATGGACCGTCGCAGGGTCAGCAATAAAATACCTCTTAATAGGAGAAGGAGACTCTGAATTCAAACCAGCCTGGAAAGGATTACGCTCCATCAAACTATCTTGCCCAAGACTAGTACTACGGCTGTATATATTGTGTCACTACGATTCTAATGGGCTACGAGTCTCGCAATCGGGACGTTGACTGTGCTCACCAATAATATTTTGATATGATCGATTTTTTTTACAGATTATCAACCCTTTGTAAATTATTTAAAGTCATAATTCTTTTTTAGATATCAAGAATAGTTTATATCTCTTTACTTTTAGGATTTAGTAATACCAGTCTTACTAATTATTTTTTTTTTTGTAACGACTCGCGTTTTCTCTTACAAATTGAGGGTTAGTCCTTTCTTCCTGCTTTCCGTTAATACCTTAAGAGTTTGTGGAGAAGAGATGGATTAATACCATTCCCCAAATTATTTGAGCGTAATTGAATATTATGAACACAAGAGGAATTAGAACTCGTCTCTCCGATTATCAATTCCGTGCCATTGTTCATTACACCACCCACACATCCAGACATACAGCACCTGGTATTCCGAAATGGTCACCTATCTAAGTCTAGGTTGGACGTTGCTTAACTTTGGTGATCGTACGGAAACTGGTTTTTCCAAAGTGATATAACTGGACGTCTTTATAGAAGATTGTATTCTTTGTCGGATTCTTTATTTTCTTGTTTAATACTAAAACTGTCAGCGCCAATGGCATTTCATCTAAACAGATTTGGCAACAATCGATCTGTGTTCAACATCAAGTCGTTCATTCATATTTGTTTGATCTGAATGGACACCAATTAGTCTATATGCAATGGATGATAGGTGTTAGTACTAGTCTAAGCTGTTCATAGCTTGTCCAAACTGGTCAGATCTCGTCTACGCTAGTCATAGCTGTTAATAGCTTGTCCAAGTTGGTCAGACCTCGTCTAAGCTAGTCATAGCTATTCATAGCTTGTCCAATCTGGTCTGAGCTCGTCTAAGCTAGTCATAGCTATTCATGGCTTGTCCAATCTGGTCATAGCTCGTGTAAGCTAGTCATAGCTATTCATGGCTTGTCCAAGCTATTCATAGCTCGTCTAAGCTAGAAATAGATGTCCATAGCTTGTCCAAGCTGTTCATAGCTCGTCTAAGCTAGAAATAGCTGTTCATAGCTTGTCCAATCTGGTCAGAGCTCGTCTAATTTAGTCATAGCTGTTCATAGCTTGTCCAATCTGGTCAGAGCTCGTCTAAGCTAGACATATGTAGTCATAACTGGTCTTAACTAGTTGTAGCCTGTCCAAGCCGATTAGAGCTCCTCAAAGCCGGTCATAACTTTTCCAAGCCAGTCATAGCCGTGATACCACCTGTTCCAGGGGAGTATCCGTGTGCCAGTATGTATATTTATTTATAAGTATTTGGTATTTAGGAAGATTTATGAATTTTGATTTAATCTGGTTCATCAACTGTTGGTCTAATGTAAGCTCGCTTTGAACGTTTATTTATATTTGTGAAAACTGTTTCGTTGAGTTTCGTCGGGATATTGACGACTTTTATTTTAGTTCGGTTTGTTTGGGATCGATAAAATGGACAGTGATTAATTTTAGCAAGGTCTTACTTGATAAACACCACCTGGATATTTAAGAATTTAGGCTTGGTCTCGCTCGAAAACCTTTCCTGCAGGTTAAGCGTATTTAGCGTTGCCCATTTTCTTTTAGCTAAGCTTGATAACAATTTGTCGTGAGTCTGATTGATTGACTGACTATTTTTAACGGTTTGTCAACCCTTTGCAGCTTAACCCTTTGAGCCATGCATTCCTGAACAATTCTAACCCTTCTGCTTGAGCTCCTAAGTCAACATTCAAAAATAATTGGTATGCAATGTTTCACAGCAGATATAAAAATAGTGACAAGTATTTACCCATCATTCAACCGGTGGCTGAGTATAAATCTTTTTTTCTTTACCACTATTCAACTGGTGGTTGGGAATTACGCCATTTTTCTCTAACACCGGTAAAGCGATGGTCAGGGCTCAAATTGTTAAAGCCAGAACATATTTTTTGATTGTAAGATATTTTTTTGCGATAATAATGGTTTAGTGATACAGGTTTTACTAATTAACCCATAGTTGGGGGGATAATATGTGGATTCCTAACTTTCCCAACGGTATTTGTGCGTAAGTGAATATAACGAACCAAACAGGAATGGAACTCGGCTCTCCGATTAACAATTCCGAGACTATCCATTACACCACCGGCACATGCAAGCATACAGCACCTGCTATACCCAAACTGTCACTTATCCAGGCTCGACGTTGCTTAACTTCAGTGATCCTATGGAAACCGGTGTTTCAACGAAATGTGGCCGTTTTTAGTTTGAGTCCCATCTTCATATACAAAATTGTCTTTGACCTCACTTGATGTCCATCAGTCTTCGTTAAGCGACTTGGGGTCATCTATTAGCTTTACTCTATCCCGGGGATATTCGAGGGTTTATTTAGGGTTGACAAAAATGGCGCTGTGGTTAGCGTACAGTCGGCATTAAAACTCTTGAATGTCGACTGTACGCCAACCACAGCGCCATTTTCTCTTACAAATTGAGAGTTAGTCCTTTCTTCCTGCTTTCCGTTAATACCTTGTTTAAGAGTTTGTGGAGAAGAGATGGATTAATACCATTCCCCAAATTATTTGAGCGTAATTGAATATTATGAACACAAGAGGAATTGGAACTCGTCTCTCCGATTATCAATTCCGTGCCATTGTTCATTACACCACCCACACATCCAAACTTACAGTACCTGGTATTCCGAAATGGTCACCTATCTACATCGGACGTTGCTTAACTTAGGTGATTGTACGGAAACCCTTTTTTTCCAAAGTGATATGAGCGAGTTTCTTGTATATTTACGATTTTTACTCGAGTCAGGCTTTGTACGCTATAGGTATTCGCTAACCATCTTGGAGATATTTATTTTATTTGTCAGGTTTGATAAAAATGGCTGTGCAGTTGACATTTCTTATTTATATGTTGGTATGTCCTGATAACAACGGAACTAGTTGAAAAACTGTCTTCAAGAAATTTACGATTTTTACCCCAGTCGGGATTTACATCCCATCAATCTTCGGTAACCGTCTTGGAGATATTCAGTTTATCCTCGGGAGAGCTGATAATACTTTTAACCTAAGCAAGGCAATAAAGCCGCTGAGACGCAAGCGTTTATTGAGTGTTAAAGAATATAATAATAAAAAAAAAAACTATACACAAAAAGGAACAATAAACGAACAGGAATCAAGAAGACAAATGAAAAAAAAATAATTTATCAACTCTGAAATTTAAACAAGCTTTTAAGATTAGCTAGTCGTTGCTTTCCTCTGTCTTCGTGGTCTTCATTATGTTCCATGAGCGTGAATTTCGCCGGTAACTCTTTCCTCATTACGTAACCGAGAAACAGCAACTTTTATTTTCTGATTTTAAGTATGAGCGTACTTTACTGGCATCATAATTAAACATCCTTGTTAATACTATAGCATTCTTTTGTAGAATCACACACACACGGGCAGCGCGCACACACACACACACACACACACACACGCAGACACTCAGACACGGACGCACACGCACATATATATATATATATATATATATATATATATATATATATATGTGTGTGTGTATATATATATATATATATATATATATATATATATAAAAAAATATAGTCTTAAGATGTTCTATATTTATGGGATAAAGTGCTCAATATCAGAGATAGGGCGTTTGTAAATATAAAAGTGAACAGGCCTGACGATTGCATCCAAAATGTAACAGACTGTCGCCTCTAAGTGTTGACTTTGATAAATTTTTTTATATATATATATATATATATATATATAAATATAAAATATAAAAGTGTACATAGAAGTCAACACTTACAAGCGACAGTCTGTTTCATGCTAGACGCAATCGTCAGGCCGCTTTAACATATAAATCCCAGATATTGCCTGACGATTGCGTCCAACATGATGCAATCGTCAGATGGCCTGACGATTGCATCCAACATGTAACAGACTGTCGCCTCTAACTGTTGACTTCCATGTTCACTTTTATATTTATATATATATATATATATATATATATATATATATGTGTGCGTGTGTGTGTGTGTGTGTGTGTGTGTATGTATTTCGATTATAGGTGCTGTTCAATTTATAAAAACATGAATCATTTACACAAAAAACAAATATAGAGGTTAATGATTTAAATGGCGAGAATACATCTTTCGGGGTTAGTGTAACTTATTGAAATTGTTTGCGAAGATGTATTCTCGCCATTTAAATCATAACCTCTATAATTGTTTTTTGTTTGAATGATCCATGTAACTATATATATATATATATATATGTGTGTGTGTGTGTGTGTGTGTGTGTGTGTGTGAGTGTGTGTGTGTGTGTGTGTGTGTGTGTGTGTGTGTGTGTGTGTGTGTGTGTGTGTGTGTGTGTGTGTGTGTGTGTGTGTGTGTGTGTGTGCTTGTAAATCCAGGTTTCTTATTCATCTATGAGGAGATTTTCCAGAATTCACGGCCTTGATATTAAAAAACAAATCAACATTCTTTTATTTGTTTCTAACGATTTTTTTTTCTGTTTTTGATGCGTCCTGGGTAAGACGACAAACTACGTCCAGCAGCAAGGCCTCTGATCGGGAGATTTTGAGGAACGTGGAACCACCTCTTAATGGCTGGCGTTCCCAGGTCCACCCTGACCCGGGGTGGTAGCACCTGTTAGGGTCCCAGCTATGGGCAAATAGTTAACACCCAAACTGGGGTCAATACACTATGAAAGTTTAAAAATAGGCTTTAATATCAGAAATACATTATTACCAGAATTACATTACTGAAAAATACTATTACCGCCAATAGGTTTTTGAAAAAAAAATATTACCAGTAATAGATTTTCGATGAAATAAAAATATTGCCAGCAATAAATTCTTTGAAAAAAAAATTACCATCAATAAAAATTTTTTCAGCATTAAATAATCCATTGAGTTTGACATGTCGTAAAACAAACCAAACCAAATCAATAGATAGATAGATAGATAGATAGATAGATAGATAGATAGATAGATAGATTGGCTGATAGATAGATAGATAGATAGATAGATAGATAGATAGATAGATAGATAGAAAATATTACCATCAATAAAAATTTTGCCGACATTAAATAATCCATTGAGGTTGATATGTCGTAAAACAAACCAAGCCAAACCAATAGATAGATAGATAGATAGATAGATAGATAGAAAATATTACCATCAATAAAAATTTTGCCGACATTAAATAATCCATTGAGGTTGATATGTCGTAAAACAAACCAAGCCAAACCAATAGATAGATAGATAGATAGAAAATATTACCATCAATAAAAAATTTTTAAATAATCCCATTGATTTTTTGACATTAAATAATCCATTGAGGTTGATATGTCGTAAAACAAACCAAGCCAAACCAATAGATAGATAGATAGATAGATAGATAGATAGATAGATAGATAGAAAATATTACCACCAATAAAAATTTTGACGACATTAAATAATCCATTGAGGTTGATATGCCGTAAGACAAACCAAACCAATCAAATGTTGTGATAAAAACAACAAAGTTGAGGACACTAGTCCGAGTGTCAATTATAGAAATAATGATAACTTTTCATTCCAGTAATTCACAGGGGTTTTGATTTTGAATGTCAGACTATTGTTTAGATCAAGCAGTCATTTATTAATCTCTGTGTAATCAAAAACAAATCTAGTGTCAATGACGAAACTAACCTGGCCGTGCGTCTCGAAAAGGACCTCCAATCGGTTGTGAACTGGGGCAAGAATTGGCTGGTCAACTTTAATGCCTCAAAAACAAAACTTCTCTCTATTAATCACCACAGAGATCCTTCCCTGCCCTCCATTAGAATGTCTGACGCTCAACTTCTCGAGAGCAACTCTCTGCGACTGCTTGGTCTCACGTTGACGGCTGACCTGAGATGGAACAAATACATTGAGTCAATTGCTTCGTCCACCGCAAGGAAAGTTGGCTCCTTGTGTGCCACGCCAGGAAATTTTTCTCCCCGGAATCGATCCTCCAGATCTACAAATCAACAATTCGGCCTTGCATGGAGTATTGCTGCCATATATGGTCTGGAGCCCCTTCTGTTTGCCTCGGGGTTCTTGATAAGATACAGAGACGGATATGCAATATAATTGTCCCTGTTCTGGCATCTTGTCTACAGTCACTTTCTCACAGACGCGTCGTCGCCTCCCTCTGTCTGTTTTACAAATACTTTCATGGCAACTGCTCCGAGGAGCTGCATTCGCTGGTTCCCGGACTTCATGAGTTCAAGCGCCCTACGAGGTTAGCATCCCGCTCTCACCCCTTCACTGTCGAAACTCCTAAATGTAGCCGTCTCTTCTAGCTTCATGTCTCGCACCTCTCGCCTATGGAACTCCCTTCCCTATTTCTGTTTCCCTAAGAGCTATAATCTCCAACTATTCACATGTAATGTCAATCGACATCTCCAGTTGCCTTGATCTATCCACTATCCTTCTCCTCATCCTTTCTTCTATAACTCCTATCTGATCTTGCTCCAAATCTTCTGTAACCCCTTGCGTCCTAGTGACTTCTCGCCTTGCTTGGGGTGAAACGCTTAAAAAAATGCACTAACCATAGAATGTTCTAGTTATTTGCAGACCTTTAGACAGTCTTGTTTACCTTCACTCTACGTTATTCGGTCTTTACATATTTACTAAATTTCGTTTACCTTAGCCAAAATAATTTATTACAGAGAGAATGACACTCGCTACTATTGATCGTTTAGAATGGAAGTGCGAACATCAATCTCCGACCGATATCAGCGCATTATTTAAAACGAAGAAAAGGCAAGTTACTTGAGAAGTCAAATACTGAGTCACTGCCCAACAATTGTTTACGTTATCAAATTCTTTTCAAATCAATTACATTGCCTTCCCTTTGCTTAACGAAGTCTTTTCAACTCACACATTCATTCACTGACTGAAATTATCTATCTATCTATCTATCTATCTATCTATCTATCTATCTATCTATCTATCTATCTAATTCTCTATCTATCTATCGATCTGATTCTAGGTGTATGTATCTATATATGCATTTATGTATCTTTCTGTCACATTCTGTTCATATCTATCTATCTATATATATATATATCTATATATCTATCTATCTATAGCATTTTGTTAATGTCCACGTCAGTCCGTTGAAATCTATCTATCTACGTGTGTGTGTGCGTGTGTCTTTATATATATATATATATATATATATATATATATATATATATATATATATATATATATATATGTATGTATTAGCCTCTCGAATTTTCTAATGGACTTTATATTGATATTAAATTCATTAAGGAAGTCGCCGCAGCTTATTATATTTCCTTTATTTCCCAAGTACTTTCAAGATCATCTTCAGATCAGATGAGATTAAAAGTGCTTTCGGCAAATAAAGGAAATTAAAAAAAAAGAAAACTACGCCGTCTTCCTTAATGAATTTAATATCAACAATACGACTTTGATCCGAGAATTCGAGTGGATTAAAATAAAAACAGATACACAAAATTTGTCCAGATTAAAATATGCTGCCTATATATATATATATATATATATATATATATATATATATATAAAAAATATAATCTTAAGATGTGCTATAATTATGGGTTAAAGTGCTCAATATCAGAGATAGAGCGTGTGTAAATATAAAAGCGAACATAGATGTCAACACATAGAAGCGACAGTCTGTTTTATGCTAGAGGCAAATCGTCAGGTCACGAGCATTCGTGTGCCTGACTGACGCCTAAATCTAAGTGTTGACTCAGAAAATATTCTTCACTATGTTAATGTTATTAATATTCCCAAAATGGCTTACACAGAAGAGCCTTTTAATTTTTTTTTTTTTCTGTAAATCTCATGTAGCTACAACAATATGTCGCTTTTGGTTATAATGACTTGCCTTGTTAAAGTATACAAGGACTAAGTAATATTTTCCGACTGTCAGCCTTATATATATATATATATATATATATATATATATATATATATATATATATATATATATATATACCAATATATAGCGGCTTGGATTGAGGATTCGAGAGCAGAGTTCGAATTCCAGTTCGAATTTATATTTACTTACTTGGGAAGGTGTGGATCCACTTCTTCCTCCAGCTATGGGTAAATAGCACGACAGACTGGGTTCTTGGATGACAACTGGTCTAGGAGAAGGAAAACTCTCAATTCAAAACCTGCGGAGGGTTGTCTGGGGACCTCGTGTCACGTAGTTCAACAGGTCTCTGAATTCGGCTCTTCAAAAAGTGTGGGTGGTCCTGCACGAAACCTTCACTATAATCAAAATCACATGTGCTTTTGTCAGGCTGTCGTTTTCCTAGGAACAAATCTGCTTGAACCTCATACGTCGAAATCGACAGGAGAGTCGATTATATATATATATATATATATATATATATATATATATATATATATATATATATATATATATGGAGAGAGAGAGAGAGATAAAATTAAGATATTTTTACATATTGTGCTCAATATTAAAAATATCAAAATAATATTAAAATAGTTATAATGGATAGATACAAGTGACTGTATATATATATATATATATATATATATATATATATATATATATATATATATATAGAGAGAGAGAGAGAGAGATGATATTGAAAGAAAAGATTACTTAACTGTTAATACTCAAATTTTATGCTTATTGATATTTAAAAAAAGTTAAGTAACCTTTTCTTTTAATATCAGATATTTCATATCTATCAATCTATTTATCTATCTAAATATCTATTTATTCATGATTACACATATAACATCCTCCTTTCTCTCGCTCTCAATTTCTATATATAAAGAGATATACACACACACACACACACAAATATAATTATTTATTTAAAAATATGATTCCAAATCGCTACATAAGAGGTCTCATGTTTCAAAACAAGAGCCGAAAACTTCAATATAATCCTTTAAATTAAATTGAGTTGAAAGTAAAATGGGCTCCGTTCCATCTTCAAGCGAAATTTTTGTTGTAATAACGTATATCTGAAATTTACTTGTTTTAAAATTGAAATCAAAATCCCCATGGTAACAGCTATGGTGAATTGTCTAATTTGCGTAGGCAAGTGTAGGGTGTTTATAATAAGTAGCGGTATAGAGATACTTTTCAGGGTGTCAAGTCGGAGAAAGGTCGGGGTGTCAAAAATGAAACGGAAGATGTATTGGCCATCGTCTAGTTTGCTTGTCTATGGAGATTTATTTATTTATTTTATTATGAAAGGGAATTGTGCATATAAAAAAAGAAAAACTTTCGTAACATTTGTTTTTTGACGACTTCATAAAGGGTTATCTTATATGTAAGGTATTTAAACTACTAATTCAGGCTATGGATTATGAAGTGTGTTATGTTGTATGCATGTTTGTAGTTAATTATTCCTACTATGAAACTGATGATTGGGCTATTTGTTAAACAAGTTATATAAATTTTTTTTATCTAATAATTTAAACCAAAAATCTGATGATGCCTACAAAAAACCGTTAACTCGTGTCTATTATTTAATAGATTATTATTATTTAGAAGTTTAATAATGTGCAATTTTTCATGGAGGCACAAAGGGCATGGGTCATCCCAAGCTTTACATGTTCTAGCCTTGTCAATGATTTTCCATTTAACTTTTGGTGTCCTATTTGTTTCCTTCAGGTGCCAAAAATATTTTGATAGTGAAGTCTGATTTCTTTTGTTTATATTATTAAAGGAGCACTTATGCTGCCTCCATCTATCTTTAAAATTATTCTTCGTGGACCCAATGTATATCATATTAGT
>CAHIKZ030000372.1:430000-467500 GCA_903632075.3 Acanthosepion pharaonis | reverse complement strand
TGTATAAGGTTGTTTCTAAGTGTGCTCATCCCTTGAAATGAAATAGGAACTTACCTTCAATTCAATAAAAAAAAAAAAAACTGCGAAAAATTGATCAACAACTTTCGATATGAACTAAGAATTATAAAGAAAAGATACAGAATAAATATTAACGGCTTTTTTGAAATTCACTCATTTTCTTTCATTTTTCTTTCATCACGAGAAACACCAAGCTGAGGGGAAAAAATTCATTGATTCATTATTTAAGCATACGTACAATTACACATAAGGACATTTCTTTCTTTCGTTTTTGGATCTGATGAAGCCTAGAATGTTGAAACGCGTAATCAAATCTAGTTTCAATGCAAAATTTTTCGATTTCGTAAAAGCTTTATCGGGATTCTATAATCTATTTTAAAGACATACACACACACACACACACACACACACACACACACACACACACACACACACACACACACACACACACACACACACACACACACACATATATATATATATATATGAAATCTTTAAATTAATTTTTAATCCACCATTATTTATTAATACAGAAAATTTTATTTTTGGAAGGCACGCATGATTGAGATACCATTCCTGATTTTATTTATAATGAAATTACTAACCATTAAAACAATATTAACAGTAATAATAATAATATATATATATATATATATATATATATATATATATATATATATATATATATATATGTATGAACAATAAAAAATATTAAAAATTAAAATCTTCAGACACACTGGGTTGTAGATTAATATTCTTTCGTTTTTTTATTATTATTTCATTTAGATTCCTCGACTAGATTCCTATATATATATATATATATATATATATATATATGTGTGTGTGTGTGTGTGTGTGTGTGTGTGTGTGTGTGTGTGTGTGTGTGTGTGTGTGTGTGTATATATGTGTGTGTGTATTATTTTTTATATATATATATAACAACAGTAATAATACATATATATTATCAATAATAATAATATATATATATATTAACAGTAATAGTATATATATATATATATATATATATATATATGTGTGTGTGTGTGTGTGTGAAAAGTGTATATAAATATAAATAAATATATATATGTATAATTATTTATATATTATATGCGCGGTACTTATTAGAAAGCGCTCAATATCAGAGATAGAGCTAACATCTATCTAAACAAATATATATATATATATATATATATATATATATATGTATGTATGTATGCTTTAAAAATCAGGAGGTCAGTTACATCCGCTACCTTGGTTTCAACCTTATGGTATACTCATTTGATAAAAATATCCTGAGTATAACGTAATGTTGAAACCAAAAACGTATTTAAGCAGAATCGTTTCGTCATCTGATGGACATTATCAAGACAAATAGAAAGATTTTATTTTGCAGTAAGTATTTATGAACTAAAGTAAAATGTATTCAATATTTTTAGATTAACCATATATAATACTCGTGCCTAGTGCCAGTTTCAATGATAGGTTTGTTTTTTTTGCCAAAAAAAATCATGTATTTTTGGCCACCGGTTGCACCATACATGAATATTTTTTTCTGGCGAAGTTAACATTTATGCCAAAAATCCAAGGGTTGCACTGTCCAAGGAATCGTCTTATACACGAATATATGCGGTGAGAACGCTCGTTAATATACTTCAGGCAAATTGAAAGTCAAGGTAAACTATTGAAAATGCTAAGTGATGCAATTTAATACTTAATAAATGAAAGGTTATTTACGTTACTTCCCCGCGGGGCAGGATGGGGCACAAGGCCTTTTTTTTTTAATGCTGACCAAAAACGAGCCCGTCGGGTCGGGAAAAATTCACCGTAGACCCCGTCAAAAACGGGGTCGGGTAGCTGTCAACCACCCCAGACGAGACTCTGCCCTTCGGCATAGCCTTATCTGGGTTCCACCCTGCCAGAAAGCAGAGAGTTCGACCAGCACAGCTGGAGATAAATCTCCTGCTAATTCCTGAAGGAAGTCGACCTAATAAATGAAAGTGAGTAAATGTTGTTTAACAATAACAATAAAATCTTAATTTAAGAATTGTTTTTCTGGCTTCTGTCTTCAGTTTAGACCATTTTTCCAAGTTTGTGACTAGATTAGTTAATATAAGGACCACTGAAGAACAAGATAAAAAAAAATCGGTTTTTTCAATGTTCTTTTGATAATGTTTACATCAGAAATACTTCCGATTTTAGCTAGTGTATACTAAGCCGCTCATACAGTTAGGGTAACATGGTACTGTCCTGAATTAATTAGCATATCAGAGCAAATTCTTGCAGAAAACCGTGGAATGACATCTGCTGTTTTATAGAATATTATTTGTACAAGAACAATTCGCAGGTGTTTCTCTTTAGTTACACCTATGAATTATTTCCGTCTTTTCTTATTCAAATCTTAATTAAATGCGTGCAAATATATATATATATATATATATATATATATATATATATATATATATATATATATATATATTCTGAAAGTTGTAAGTGGCTTGAAAATTGAAATGTGTATATGTTTGGGCGTCTTTTCCTTGCAGTGTGTGATATGCAGCTTCTTAAATACGTGGTGAGCGTGACGGCATAGTATGGAAGCGGCATTTGAAAAAAAAAAAAAACTTATCTCTTCATATCTCATGACTTGAGGCATTGAAAAGCTATTGAATTTCCACGCAAAAATGAAGCTCACTCCTTCCGTACACTTTCATAGATATTTACACTATAAAAAAGCACGCTTCCTGACGACATACAACTACATACGTGCAGATCGCATATCAATGTATTATTTGTCTTTCAACTCAATCTCCTCTCTCTTCACATATATATATTTAATGGATATATATATATATATATATATATATATATATATATATATATATATATATGTATGTATGTGTGTGTAGAAAGAGAGAGAATAAATAATACCTATTTATCTATTACGCCTCTCTCCCTATATATATATATATATATATATATATATATATATATATATATATATATAGAGAGAGAGAGAGAGAGAGGGGGGGGAGAGAGGGCGATTTTTCTTGTATTTTCTGTGTGTCTGTATCATTCTATTCTTATCTCTCTTTTGATGTTTATCAATCTATCTACAGGGTGCGATGGATAAATTGTCTAAATGCCGCAAAAAATGAAAATAGCACTGGCATCTCATTTTAACAGATATATTTACCAAAATTACACAAAAATAGCTTGAAATTCTAAAGAGAAAATTTATTCAATGCAATTCCCATTTGCTCCAACCACGGCTTCTAGACGACTTCTGAATCTCCTGCAACTCTTTTGGGCAGTCACTTTGCGTAATTTGCTGAATTCTTCCAGAGTCATGGTAAAATGATTTTTTTTTCTCAACTGCGCCTCATACACAAAAATCTAAGGGATTGCAGCCAGGGAGTTGAGTGGCATGATGTATGGCGTGATGTGGTCGCAGAAAATTACTGACGGCCATGACTGTGTACTCCTGCTTGTGTGGTATGGTGCAGAGTCGTATTACCAGACACAGATTCTTCCAGCAGCCACCCTCTTGACCCAGGATAGCAATAACTCCCCAAGGCACTTGATGTAGACCTCGGTATAGAGTCTGACTCCATGTCGTTAGATTAATAGAGTAATAAAGACACCAACATTATTGATCACTCCAAACACCTTCGTAATCACCGTTAAACTCATCAAACAATTTTCGAATCATCTGCAATATCCTCAGAGTGACACCCAAACACTCTGAAATGTTCGTATTGGAGTTTCCGGTGCGAAAACCAAACAGTACAGCATGCCGTTTCGAAATTTCTGGCCGAGTGAATTGCGTCATGGTTCTCTTTTACTCACAGACCTTGCCTAACTGACCTACTGTATTGTGAAATCGATAAACTCAAAAACAAACAATACGCATGCGCAAAATTAAAGATATAAAATGGCGACAATGTCTCTATATCACGCTGTATATATATATATATATATATATATATATATAGAGAGAGAGAGAGAGATAGATAGATAGATAGATAGATAGATAGATTATAATTATAAATTTATTCAGAGAGAGAGATAGAGAGAGAGAGATTTCTTTCATGTATTTACTGTGTATCGATATAATTCTCGTTATATCTATTTATCTATCTTTTAATAACTATGAATGTATGTATGTACTTTTCTATCTATCTATTAATTTATCTATCTCTTTCTATATATTTATATATATATATATATATATATATATATATATATATATATATATATATGTCTATCTACCTATCTTTTGGCGTCTGTCCCTCACTGTATCTATCCATCTCTAACTCTCTCTCTCTCTCTCTCTCTCTCTCTCCTATGAATCTATCTATTTTTTAATATCTATGTATCTATCTACCAATCTTTTGATGTGTATCCTTCACACTCTGTCTGTCTGTCTGCCTGTCTCTATCTATCTATCTATCTATCTATCTATATATATATATATATATATATATATCTTCCCATCTTTTGATATCTATTCCTCACTCTAACAATCTATCTTTTGATGTCTATTTCTCACTCAATCTATCTATCTATCTATCTATCTATCTATCTATCTATCTATCTATCTATCTATTATTATTCACAAACCTACGTACATTGAAACCTATGTCTATCTCGACTTCTTTACACACTTATGCACACACGCGCAGCTGTGCAAATATATGTAATATATATATATATATATATATATATATATATATATGTGTGTGTGTGTGTGTGTGTGTGTGCAGCTTTGTGTGAGTAATTTTAGGCTGCATTTATATTTAATGAATGCTGCAGTAAAAATATAACAGAAAAGCTAAAAAATAGCAGCAAATTACATTAATTTCTCATCGTATCATTTTCAATTCTTTTTCTTGTGTCTCTTCCGCTGTTTTTCCTTCTTATCATCCCTTCTCATCCTTTTTCTCAGCTGCGTTCAACAATTTCGTTTTTTGTTTTTTTTTCTTCATCAACGACTTTCAGTAACTTTGTTTTCTTCATTCACACACCAGATAGCCCTTCGCCCCGAGGCCTTCATCAACTCTATTAGCTTTTACAAAAAGTAAAGAATAGAAAATGGAAAACATTATCTGAAAAAAAAAAAATCGAAAAGATTATATATTGTTTTACTGGATTCTCTTTAATTATAATGAAGTTCAATACAAGCTGTATTTTGCTTTTTCTTCTGACGTTCAGGCCTTTTTGTACAGCGTCGGATTTCTTCAGCGGATAAAGGTATTGGTTAGTTGATCCAAAAGAGACTTAACACAAAGAATTGTGAGTTCAAAACCTAACCACAGCAAAGGTAACAAAAAAAAAATGGTTGGCTATAAGTGATATGGAAGTCACTTGTATGTGACTATTTTTTTTTTTCATACGTTTTTTCTATACCTATTCTACAATTTTTATGTACAGGGTGTTTCAAAAAGAATACGCCAAAATCATCACGTGATATGTCAAAAACGAAAAAAATTACAAACCTCTAGCATGAACACATGTGTTATATATACATTCAAGTTTCATTTCATGTTTTATAAGTGCTCAATGTGGCCACCACCGGCAGTGCGGACAACATCAGGCCGATATGAGAATTCCTCCCAAACGCGCCTCAGCATGTCACGGTCCACCGTGTTGATTGCAGCTGTTATTCGATTTTTCAAGTCATTGATACTTGCTGTAAGTGCTGGAACATAAACTTGGTCTTTAACATACCCCCGCAAGAAAAAGTCACACACAGTGAGGTCCAGGGATCTGGCAGGCCAAGCACAAAGAGCAAGGTCTTTAGCACCTCTCCTCCCAATCCATCGCTGAGGCACGTTTTCATTCAGATCAGCTCTAACCCCGAGATGCCAATGGGGTGGTGCTCCATCTTGCTGAAAAATGAAGTCATTCGAATCTGCTTGCAGTTAAGCGAATAGCCATTTTTTTGAAGCATTTCGAGATAGGTTTGTCTTCCCACAATTCAGCTGCACCGGAAGTTATACTAACGACAGCGGTGAAACTGACAGCCAATCAAACTTTGATAACTACTCCATCAAATAACCACTGATTCAGTCCACTACAATGCTATAGACCTGAAAAAACAGTGTAATGATTTTGGCGTATTCTTTTTTAAACACCCTGTAGTTCAAATGTTATTGGACTCAAGACCTAGTGAATTAAAGCCTTGGTTTGTTGATCCAAAAGTGACTTAACCCAAAGAGTTGTGAGTTCAAAACCTGACCACTGCAGAAGAAACAAAAAATTATTGTTGGATAGAAGTTTAGGGGAAGTCAGTTGTGTTTGATTATTTTTTCTATACTTTTTCTGCAATTCTCATGTCCTTATTAGATTATTAAATGTGTTTAGAGATTTCTAATATCTTCATCATCAATTAATATATACAAAACATGTATGTGCTGAGAAACAGTCAGCCAACAATGACAAAAGAGATGTGGCTATAAGAATGATTCTCCTTTATTTAATTTGAAAGGTCTCAGTAAGAACGATCCTTTTTCAAACCTTATTAAGACACAAGGTATAGTGGATGAAAGCATTAGTTGAGTAATCCGAAAGTGATTTGGCCAAAAGAGTTCTGAGTTCAATACCTGGCCACAGCAGAGTTGAATACATGCCACAAAAAATGTAGAGATAAGATACCAAGGGGAATTAACTGAGACATTAAAAAAAAGACATGGCAAATATAATTAAAACAATTTACCCCCATGGACTAAATAGGGGGTTCAGTTTACCCCCCCCCCACACACACACACAAAAAAAAAATCACCTGAAGAAGGTCGGGGCATACGACGGCTGAAAAGTCATGAATATGGCGATAAAGATGAGGACAACAACAGTCGGGACAGTGTAAATAGTGTAAACAAAGAGCTGTACCAAACAACAAAATCCACATCACTCGAGGACTTCCAACAGTAGAAACAACTAAAACGGATAGCATATATCACTCGAAGAGAGAGTAATGACATAATCAATAAGTTAATATTCCACACTTTTTTTCTTCTTTTTTTTTTTAAAAGAAAAACAAACCCCCCCCCCAAAAAAAAAACAACAAGAAAGGAAGAAATTAATACTGGAAAGATCAATAACAGCTACTGTTTTCTGAATTCCTGCCCTTTTTCGTGTTTTTTTTTTCTCCTTTATAGTAACCCCTTATATCTTAGTGGCTTTATTGCCATTCTTGGGAGCGAAAAATAGTTTCAAGCGTATTAATACTATAAATCATAATGAACTCAGTCCTACATCAGAGACTGTAGAATGGCGCTACACAATCGCAAACAATAATCTTAATACGAAAAAACGTCATCGCTTTAACACTTCTTACAGATGCAGCAAAAGAAATGGGACTAGAAGAGAAAATAATGATATAATGAAACTGTTAGCTTTCTACACGACCCAACACAAACAGATTGGAAGGAAACTGCCTTTTTTTTAATCAAATCCACTCCATGCAAGACAGTAAAGCCACTAAGACGCAAGGGGGTTACTGAGTATGAAAGAATTAGAAAGCAGAAATATTATAAAGGAGCGAAAACAATAGAAGAGTAATCAAGAAGACAGGAGATAACGATTGATATTGCATTTAAATTTTTGAAGATCAAAATTGCCTCGGATTTATGGATCCGCAAGAGAGTTCCACAAGCGAGAAGTGCGTGAAAAGAATCTGTTTGCCTAGAACTTACAGTTACATCTAATCAATTCACATGTCAATTGATGAGACCTAGCTGCCAATCTAGTACCGCGCTTCAATTCATAAAATCTAGGTACCATAACGAAAAGATCATCTGAACAAGTACCATGAAAGTATTTATAGAAAAAGCACAGGCAGGCAATTTTATGGTGGTGAGAAATTGACGGAGACGCCAAATAAGGACTAATAATATTGCTGATTCTTCTGTGGATTTTATCAAGCATCTCTAAATCTACAGCAGGAGTACCGGGCCATATGTGGCAGCAATATTCAAAGCAAGGTCGGCATATAGATATCTAAGATTCAGGAGAGAAAATTTGTCTTTCTTAACAGGAGACCTCGTAATAGGTTCAATATAATCTTTCCACTTCATGTCAGTTCTTGTGTCAATTGCATTTTGTAAGCGTGTAGAAACAAATCTTTTGTCAAAATTCGATGTAACGTTGTTGTGGAGACGTTCAATTCCTGCGCGCGATGACCAATAGAGGTGTCTGGATTTTTGGCCGTATTTTCGTGCACTGAAGCAATGTTTTCAGCTGAACGGCGTAAACGAGCAGCAATAGTGTTTTCACATCTGCCACCGACCCAATTTGTTCAAATTTACGAACAATTTTTCTAATTGCACTCTCGATTGGTCGATTATGTTGACCAAAAAAATCGCGAAATGCGCGGAATGCATTTCTGTTTGAAGGTCCATTTTCATAATAGGCTCCGATAAGTTTAACACGTTGTTTGATTGTTCATCGTACCATCGTTGAAATTGCCAAAGACTTAAGTTGTTAAATCTGAAAGAAAAAGAAAAAAAAATCATTAGACGCTTAAACTTAATTCACATTTAAAATCGGTCCAAGTTATTACAACACCCTTTATTATCATCTTTTACCCAGGAATCCTGATCTGAATTTTTCACTAAAACAAAGTGTGGAAAAGGCACAGGGAAGCTACGCCTTATTATCTCATCCTGCATGTGTTGAATTATTATGGGCTTGTCGGCATAGACCTTCATTTTGAGATGACCCCAAGGGATCAAATCTAAATTCGTCAAGTTGCACGATCGTTGAGGACAATTGACTCCGCTGTTTCGAGAAAGACCCGGGAACTTCTCATTGCATTTCGGTTTGAACGTCCATTTTCGTAATAAGCGTCGATAACTTTAACATGTCGTTTGAGTGTTAATCTTTCCACTGCTGAAATTGCCAAAGACGTAAGTTGTTAAAACTGAAAGAAAATGAAAAAAAAAAGCCATTTGACGCTTAAACTTAATTCACATTTAAAATCGGCCCAAGTTACTGGAACATCCTTTATATATATATATATATATATATATATATATATATATATATATATATATTTATTTATGGAAATCCTCTTTATAAAATCGGAAGAGCTTTGCGTTTGCGAAGAGAAATACTGTTCGAAATAGAAATCTCACAATAGGAATATTTAACGATTCTTCGAGAAAATGGTTATTCCTACGCAGCAAGTTCTCGCTTTAATAAATAATACGATGCACTTGACGCCTTTGTTATGTGGACGGTTCTATCAATCAGTTCCCCTATCGATTAACAATGAATAAATTTCAACAAGCTAATCGATCCTAAATTGATACATTTGATCTCTTGACCGTAAAATTTATGAGGATTTTTAACTGCTATTTTCAGGTCAAGGTTTGTCTTAATTTTAGGTTTCCATTGATTTATTTTGTTTTACGGCATATCAACCTCAATGGGTCATTTAATGCCGTGAACATTTTTAGGATAGGTTCGTATGAATAGAATATGTATTCTTTGGTTTAGATTGGTTTGCTTTATTTTGTTTTGCGGCATATCAAGCTCAATGGGTTATTTAATGCCGACAACATTTTCAGGATAGATTCGTATGAGTAGAATATGTATTCTTTGGTTTAGATTGGTTTGCTTTATTTTGTTTTACAGCATATCAACTTCAATGGGGTATTTAATGCCGAAACATTTTTAGGATAGATTCGTATGAATAGAATATGTATTCTTTGGTTTAGATTGGTTTGCTTTATTTTGTCTTACGGCATATCAACCTCAATGGGTTATTTAATGCCGACAAGATTTTTAGGATAGGTTCGTATGAATAGAATATGTATTCTTTGGTTTAGATTGGTTTGGTTTGTTATGGTTTACGGCATATCAACGTCAATGGGTTATTTAAAGCCGACATCATTTTTAGGGTAGATTCATATGAATAGAATATGTATTTCTTTGTAAGAAATCATTTTTTAGATCAGGTTTTATTGAGGAATTTTTGTAAAGAGGGTTTTTGACGGAGGTCAATTCTATCGCTCATAATATTTTTTTTCCAAAATGTATTGCTGGTAATATTTTTTTTTTCCAAAATATATTGCTGCTAATATTTTTCCAAAAATGTATAGCTGGTAATATTTTTTTCCAAAAATGTATAGCTGGTAATATTTTTGTTCAAAAATCCATTGCTGGTATTTTGACTATAAAAACCTATTTTTACACTTTCATAGTGTCTTGAGCACAGTTTTTGAGTCAGATATTTGCTCATAGCTGGGACTATAACAGATGCCACCACCCCGGGCCAGGCTTAGCCTGGGAACAACAGCAATTAAGGGGTGGTTCCACGCTCCTCAAAATCTCGTGATCAGAGGCCTTACTGTCGGATGAAGTTTATTGTTATACTCAGGACAAGACTTAATTTTAGATTTCGACAAATGTTATTCTTCACCACAAAACAATTCAGGAGAAAGGAATTTTGAATTCCATCCTTAATTAAAGAAAAGCCTACCGAACCGCTAAATAATCCTCCTCTGTGGCAGTGAATTGTTATATACCGTACCTATGAACACTACTGGGTATGCCCCAATCTTCATAAATACGTTGGACACTATTGTAAGGCGCGGCGGTGTAATATGGTGTCTACGTAGTCCACCACTAGCAGTGGTTTACCTATTTCCCGCCGCTGGCGAGTATTGCATTTTGTTGATGTTATACAGATTAGCATTCCATTCCCAACCTCCGTTTTGGTTATTCCTTATTCAGTAAGCCTTTCTATGTTACAACATGAATGTTCGACAATTTCCGTACAGATAAAAAGAATTGATTGACTGGTTCGTTTTCTACGGCTTACCAACCCATTTCAGGTTATTTAGAGCCGAGAGGGTTTTTTTTTTGGGGGGGGAGATAGGAATAGATTAGTGATACAAGTTTTACTAATTAACCCATAGTTTACGGCAGCTGGTTTCCCCAGCGGTCACCAGTCTATGTGCTGACCAGGCACGACGTTGCTTAACTTCGGAGATCGTACGGAAAACGGTGTTTCAACGAGATGTTCCCGTAAGCCCAGTTATTAAAGGGTTCGGTTGAAGGACGGAGCCTGTGGAGAACAGGTAATATTCCATGAAATGAGTAAGGATTTCCTAATTCGCTTCGGATTTGGAAAAGAGGGCTGAAATTTCAGGAACATATAATGAGGAAAGTGGAATCGGATAATTTGACTGTCATTGGGTATAGCAACAGAAAAAAAAAACTGCAGGGTGAATCAGTTGGTAATTTACGTTACGAATTTGTGCCCATTGGTAGCATAAACTGACTGTAATAAAAAGCTATAAACAGTACTTAGAGCTACAAAAATGTTGTATAGTAGCTAGCACCCCTTCAGAACTCTATCAGATGGCCTGGCTCATAGCGTTATATAGTCTACAATTAAGGACTTCAAAAGTTGATTATTATCTAGCGAACACCCCTTCATCACTCTATCAGATGGCCTGGCTCATAGCCTTATATAGTCTACGATTAAGGACTTCAAAAGTTGATTATTATCTAGCTAGCACCCCTTCATCACTCTACCAGATGGCCTGGCTTATAGCCTTATATAGTTTACGATTAAGGACTTCAACAGTTGATTAATAAATTGATACTAAGCTGATTACTATTCGGACTGATCTTACTTCGTATGGCTATACAATTTGGAACCTCCTGTATTCCTTCTAAGTTGTCTTGTTAATTGTTTTATAATTTATTGTCCCGTGTTTTGTTTTGTTTTTTTTTTGTATGTATCCGTTAGCACCGGATACTGATGCTGAATAAATATATTAATCACTCATTCTTCTCTGTGTATCCTTCACCTCGACGATACAACAGAAAGTAAAAAAAAAATTGTGAAGAGCAATGGTCGCCAGCACATAGAAGAAGAACGATGAAAATGTGTAAATAGATGGAAAAAAAGGATTTAGGATCGATAACAAAAAGACAACATTTAAAAGCTACACCACACCGAAAGTTGTGGAGTGCCATGATTTCCTACGTCATCAAGGAAAATGGTACATAAAAGAAGATTCCATTTTTATTACTTCTGAAATCAATTGGTAACTTACGTTACGAATTTCTGCCCATTGGTAGCATAAACTGACAGTAATAGTAAGATATAAACAGTAATTGGTGTTACAAAAGTGTTGCATAGTAGCTAGAACCCCTTCAGTACTCTACCAGATGGGCTGGATCATAATCTTAAATAGTCTATGATTAAGGACTTCAACAGTTGATTAATAAATCGATGCTAATCTGATTAATATTCGGACTGATCTTCGTTTGGCTATGCAGAATTTGAACCTCATCTATTCCTTGTAAGTTGTCTTGTTGTTTTGTAACTTATTGTTCTGTTTTTTTTTTTGTTGTTTTTTTATGTATCCGTTAGCACCGGATACTGATGCTGAAAAAATATATTAATCACTCATTCTTCTGTGTCTATCATTCACCTCGACGATACAATAGAAAAGTCAGAAAATTGTGAAGAGCAATGGTCGCCAGCACATAGAAGAAAAACGATGGACTTGTGTAAATAGATGGAAAAATAGGGTTTAGGATCGATAACAAAATGACAACATTTAAAAGCTTCAAGAACAGAAAGGTGTGGAGAGCCATGATTTCCCACGTCTTCGAGGAAAAGAAGGTGATTCCAATTTTATTATTCCAGAAAACATGTTGAAAAGCGCAGTTACTTGACTGCGCAATTTTTAATAGTGCATAGCTGCATCTCGGACATATTTACAAGTCTAGCATCATCTGCATATTGAATATTGCTCTCCTCTCTTCATCTAGTCTGGTGTTCCTGCTGTGTATTTAGAGATTCTTGATAAAATCCTAAGAAGAATCGGTCTTTACCTGGCATCTCTTTTTCTGAAAATCTTTCCGACTGCCGTAACATCGCTTTCCTTTGCCTTGTCTATAAATATTTTCATGGAGATTATTCTGTTCTTACCTCGTTGCTACCTCGACATCATAAATTTAAGTTCAGTACTAGATTGGCAGTTAGGTCTCATAATCCACTGTTGTAATTGATAAATGTTGCCGTAATTTCTAGTCCAATAGTACCTTCTCTTGCACTTCTCCCCTTTGGCATACTGTACTAGCGTTTTGCTTTCCTGTCAACTACGATATTTAAAAATTTAGTTGTGACGTTCATCGTTATCATCGTTTGTTTTCATATGTTTTTTTATTGTCCTCTTTTCTCAATAATGTTTTTTTTTTCTCTTATTCTTTCAGTTTGGCTAACCTCTTGCGCCATAGTGGCTTTGTCACCTTTCTTGGGTTGAAATAAAAAGTGAATACATTCTGAATAACGTTACTTTGACAAGAACTCAAATATTTGTATGTACTATTTTAAAGCTTGCCAAAGTAATGGGAAGAAAGTTACTTCAAAATTTAGTAGCACTAGTCTTTTAAATGTCAACTTATTTCCCTACATGGAGATGCAACTAGCAACCTCGTTTTCGAAAAAAAAAAAAGAAAAAGCAGAGAACTGGAATCATACTTATTATAAAACCCAGTTTGTGTGTGTGTGTGTGTGTGTGTGTGTGTGTGTGTGTGTGTGTGTGTGTGTGTGTGTGTGTGTACGTTTATATATGGGATCGGATTTCCTACAATTTTCAACCGATTTCAACAAAACTTCACAGGACTACGTAAAATTATCTTGCATTGATTCTGACAGCGCTAAAAATTGGAAAAACACAATTGTTTTTGCACGAAATCAATTTGAAAATACGATTAAGATGCATCGTGGGAATGGAAGGGGGGCAACTCATATCGAGTTATACTTATTATAAAACCCAGGTTGTTTGTGTATGTGTGTGTTCGTTTATATATGGGATCGGATTTCCTACATTTTTCAACCGATTTCAACAAAACTTCACTTTTTTTTTGCAGGTTGTGTTTCTTATTGTCTTGCACACTTTTTTCTTTATTTTTACATTCAGAATGCTTTAAAAATTCCATTTACAAGACAATTGTTTATAATAAAATTCTATTCAATCGGTAGACTCATAACGATTGAAAACAATGTTTTTGTTTGAGTTTGGGTTTGACCAATTCGTAAAAATAAAAAAAAAAAACTTTAAAAAAAAACTTAATTAAGACATGCGTGTCCGTCAACCTTAAACAATAATCTTTGTCAATTTTATTTTTCAGTCTTTATGATGGTCGATACTTGATCTATCTCTTACTGTTACATCCCCGGGCAACGCCGGGCTCTACTGCTAGTTTTTAATAAATTTCGAGAAAATTGCCATTCCTCCACGACAAGTCCTCCATAAATAAATAATACGATGCACTTGACGCCTTTTGTTATCTCCGTGTTCTATCAATCAGTTCCCCCTATCGATTGACAAAATTGATAAATCTTGACCGTAAAATTTAGCAAACCTATTTTCAGGTCAAGGTTTGTCTTAAACACAACCTCAATGATTTAATGGGTCTTTTTAGATAGGTTCGTATGAATAGAATATTAACCGGAAAATTTTTTCATGAGTAGAATATGTATTCTTTGGTTTATTTGCTTTATTTTGTTTTTGTTCAACTTCAATGGGGTATTTAATGCCTGCTATTTTAGGATCGTATGAATAGAATATGTATTCTTTGGTTTAGATTGGTTTTGATTTTGTCTTAATATCAACCTCAATTTATTTAATGCAAATGGTTCAATATGAATAGAATATGTATTCTTTGGTTTAATTGGTTTGGTTTGTTATGGTTTACGGCATATCAACGTCAATGGGTTATTTAAATTTTCATATGAATAGAATATGTATTTCTTTGTAAGAAATCATTTTTTTTAATTTAGAATTCTATTTAATATTTTTTTTCAAAATGTATTGCTGGTAATATTTTTTTCTATATTGCTGCTAATATTTTTTTCAAAATAATTTTTTTTAAAATGTATAGCTGGTAATATTTTCCGTGATTCTATCAATCAGTTCCCTTATCGATTGACAATAAATACAATTTAGCAAAAATTATGAAAAATTTATAAGCGTTTTTACCTGCTATTTTTGGGTCAAGCTTTGACTTAATTTTAGGTTCCGGCAAATGGTAATTTGTCAAGCGTATAAATCCAGAAGAAAGTAATTTAGAATTATTTACTCTATAATTCTGAATAAAATTACTGAAATTAAAAGGATATTTCGTTAGAAACGAAGGATAAAGTGCTGAACTGCGACATTATCTCAGTCCTCCTCTGTGGCAGTGAAAGACAGTAAATAATGGATAATTACCTCGCTGATGAAGAGAGACTTGAGGTAACAGATGAGTAGTTCTGAATAAGAGAGACAAATATCATAGATGGAGCATGAGAGCAATAAGGAAGTTTTCAGGTAAATGGGAATGAAAATTCCACGTATCCTTAGGATCAGAACGTGACAGTTTAAATTTGTAGGACGTGGAGAATTTGTCAGGCTTAGGACATAATGAAGACTAGAAGGGGTGAGGGATAGAGCGAATAACTGTAGTATTGCAGCTCAGATCAAATACCAGGTTCGTTCCCGGGGGGGGGCAGCTTCTTCTAATCAAATGGTTGTATCTTAAAAATTAACGATTCAGCCAGATCGTTACCAACAAAATAAAATCATGAGTCGATTGTAGCAGCAAGCAAAATTTATTCGCGTGTTGTAACCATTGCTATTGACGAGCGAATCCGAGATGAAGACTTGCCGAGGACGTGAACAGTCTAACAGGTGTCTTCCCTTTCGCTTTGTTATCCGTGTGCTCCTCACCGTCTTTCTGATTTTCGCTGATAGTGGTCACTGTCTTATAGAAAACATTATTCTTTGTCGTGTCTTCTTTGTGTGTTAAAGAAATTTATCATCATTCAGTCAGCTTCTTTATCAGTACTTCATTTATTGATAACCACTGGGGAAAAATAAATGTCCAAATTCTTTTTATGTGACGGGTCAGTTGTTTTCCATTTAATAAGATATCAGATAACTGATATCGCTACATAATCTTCATAAGAAGCTTGTGTAAATGGATGACAGGAGAAACACTGGAATGGAATTTAAGGGCTAATATTTCCACAGATGAAAAAGATAGGTAATCGTGGAGAACCATGATCGCTCTCGCCTTGAAGGCATCCGTTACGGAAGGAAAGTGTTTATGAATCATCTACTTTTATGAAGGAGTCGTGAGTTTGATTCTCACTGGGCGCTCCTTATTTCCGGCCTTTTGGCACATCTAAGCATTGATTAGAAAATCAACATCTATTTTTTCTTATTTTCAATCCGAGAAAAAAATTCCAGAAATCATTCTTGTCTTTCGCTTTCGGTAAATTAATCTAGCTCAAAGACTGACATTTAAATCAAAATTATTTTTTTTTAATTTAATTTTAAAATAACCTTTGTACATTATTAATTAAAACACAAAACTCTATTTCTCATACATATGCTTATTCATTTAATTCTGAACATCTTCCGTCACAGTCGGTCATTGTGTGTGCTGCTTTGGGGTCTTTGAACGCAGGTTTTACATTGCCATTACCTCTGGCGGGAAGATAGAAGAAAAATATATTTGGTTGATTGATTTGTTTTTACAGCATATCAAACTTTTGGAGATTATTTCCAGCCATAATGTAATTTTAGATTGTAAGAATTTTTGGAAGCAATAATGATTAACTAATAGACTTCATACTAATTACGCCATTGCTAGGGAGGAGAAGACGTGGATCATGCTTTATCCCAAGAGTATTTTGAAGTGAGTGAAGGAATCCGACCGGAATTGGAACTCAGATCTCCGACTTCTAATTTAGAGCTGTTATCCAATACACCACCCACACATCCCAAGTTTATAGCACCTGGTATTCCAAAGCCAAAAATAGAAATCACACATAATAATAATAATAATAATAATAATAATAATAATAAAAATAATATTAAAACAATAAGGATAAAATAATAATAATAATAAAATAATTATAATAATGATAATGATAAAAAGAATAATAATAATAATGATAATAATAATCAAAATAATAATAAAAAATAATAATAATAATAATAATAGTAATAATAATATTAAAATAATAATGATAAGTATAAAATAATAATAATATTAAAGGTATAATAATAATAATAATAATAATAATAATAATAATAATAATAATAATAATAATAATGTGGCACATGTGAACATCAACAATCCCCGTTGTAGTTGGAGCCCTTGGATTGGTTGGAAAAGATTCCAGTAGAGTAATTGAAAGGATTCCTGGAAGTCCATGCCTCAAAGAGATGTAAAAAAAATGTTCTCAGGAGTACAGTTCACACCTTACGAAGGGCTTCTTCCATGTAAACTATGTTGTGTGTATGTCTTTTTTTCTTTTTTCTTTTTCGCCAGTAGAAAATATCATGATGCCATTTCTAACCTTAGGTCTCAGGGCGGGACCCGGGAAGAAATGAGTACACATCAGAAATCAAAGGAAATTAAAATAATAATAACACCAAATCGACTCCATCACCAACGAAACTGCACTCTTCAAGAAACAACTTAATATACCTGAAATCCTACCAACAAAAAAAGGAAGCGAATATCCTCTACGCTAAATGAGTAAAACAGAAAGTAAAACACCTTGGTCAGATGAAATTACAAGAAAACTGGAAGGAAAAGGCGTTGCATGGCAAAGACATAAAATGAACGAAAGAAGCAGATGTGAACCAACAGAAAATACACAAGTGGCTGAGGAACACCGGTTTGAAAGGTGAAAGGGAAGGCCTAATTATTGCAGCTCAGGACCAAAGTCTTGCAACCAGATCCTATCACTGTCACATAACCAAAAATGGAACTAACCGGAAATGCAGGATATGCGGAAAATATGAAACTATCGACCATAGGATACCCGGAACTACCAAAAAATGAATATACCCACAGACATTGTTGACCATGTTTGCCGTAGTCTCTGAATATGGAATCCAGTGAAGTCCGTAATCTCTTCAATATCAGAGGTTGGCAGTGTAGATTCGGAGAACGTAGCAGCTGTTAATTCTTTAATTTTTCGATATCTGGTTGGTAGTGCAGATAATTTGGGAGAAAAAACAAAATGGCTGCCTTTATACATGTCGCATTGAATATTTTGAGCTTTCTGATTGGTTAACCCTTCTATTGGTGGACTATAAAATGAGTCAGCTCATTTTGACTGGCTCACTAGTAAACGCTACCCAAAAAACTATACCGGACATAACAAGGTAACAACATATGTGCACTCGAAGATTTTCAAGAGGCACAAAATCCAAACCACTGAGATATGGTATGGCCACTAACCACACGCAGTTACCCAAAATAATGATGCAACTATCCTCTGGGATATGCCAATTCAAACTGACAAGGAAATAAAAGCTAGCAGACATGATATTATCATATATATATATATATATATATATATATATATATATATATATATAATTATTTAAAAATATGATTCCAAAACGCTACATAAGAAGTCTCATGTTTCAAAACAAGAGCTAAAAACTTCAATATAATTATTCAAATTAAATTGAGTTAAAATAAGCTCTGTTCCATCTTCAAGCGAGATTTTTTTTTTGAATAACGTATATCTGAAATTTACGTGTTTTAAAAATTGAAATCAAAATTTTCATGGTAACAGCTTTGGCGAATTGTTTAAATTGGGTAGGCGAGTGTTGGGTGTTAATAATAAGTATCAGTATAGAGTTACTTTCATAGATGTCAAGTCAGGGAAAGGTAGGGTGTCTAAAAATTTTTAAACGGAAGATGTATTAACCCTCGTCTAGTTTGCATGTCTATGGAGATTTATTAATTTTTTTTTTTTATTTTTTTTTATGAAAGGGATTTCTGCATATAAAAAACTGTCGTAACGTTTGTTTTTGACGACTTCATAAAGGGTTATCTTTTTTGTAGGGTATTTAAACTATTTATTTGGGCTATAGATTATGAAGGGTGTTATATTGTATGCATGTTTTTAGTTAATTATTCAAACCATGAATCTGATGATTGGGCTATAGATTAAACAAGTTATTATATTTTATGCTTTTTCTTTTTAGCTAATAATTCAAACCAAAAATCTGATGATGTCTACAAAAACCGTTAACTCGTGTCTATTGTTTAATAGATTATTATTATTTTGAAGCTTAATGATGTGCAATTTATATATATATATATATATATATATATATATATATTGTGTGTATTTAGGCAGCATATTTTCATTTATACACGTTTCATTAAATAATATAGACAAGTGTTGTCTATTTATTTTATGTAAAACTTTTTTTTTTTCACTGTCGTGTCCGTATATTGTTTGATATGTTTGTAATTACATCTTTGATAATGGCTTGAGTAAGCCGAAAAGCTTAGATTATATTAAAAAATAATGGATAAATATTGTGAATTTCTTTTTTCGGTTAATGATAATGTTATCAAACTTATCAGAAGATACGAAAAATTTTACATAAAATAAATAGACAACACTTGTCTATATTATTTAATGAAACGAACGTATAAATATATATATATATATATATATATATATATATATATTATTATTATTATTATTTTATTATAAGAGATTATAATAAAAACATTCTGAAATCGCTACACAAAAAGCTTTCATATTTTAATACTTTGATTGCACTTCTTTCCCGAAAGTTAAAGGGGTGGTTTTAACACACACACACACACATATATATATATATATATATATATATATATATATATATATATATATATATATATATATATATATATAGAGAGAGAGAGAGAGAGAGATAGTGATGTGGGTAATAGTTTAGTAATTCTCAATGCGGAAAGATAAATTTCCCGCCATGGCCGTTTCAGTCTCATTCTCAAAATAACATTGGAAAGTGAAGAATTCAGCTCTTATCCCCACAATGATCTTTGACTGGCCTCACGTGCTTTGCTTGGTAAGCAATCAAGGAGAATGACCATTCAAAAGCCAAATTCTATAGCGTGTGGCGATAACAACTTCAATCTGGGGACAAAATCTCCTTTTCCACGCAAAACACAGCAGTGACACTTAGCGTGATGGAGTCGTAACACTATATTCTAAGGCAAGAGCTTACCAGGTTAACTCAACCCCCACCCCCATATACACATATATACACAGACATATATATTGGGAAATTGTACGACAAAGTGGAACAGCTTACTTGTGACGCGTTTCGTCCTTCAGAACTTCATCGGACTAAATTTGTTATTTTGGTAGGACTATACAAGCGCATGAACAGGAGGTGCTGGGAATTTTAGAATTTTTTTTTAACATCCGAATTCATTTAGAGTGTTTTCTTTTTCTTTCCACCATTTTTGTTAGTGGGTATTTGACACTGTGATCTTAGGAGATCTGCCCGGAATGTTGTAATACTGTAAGATCCAGGGCGCTAATTTACTGTAGATGACTGGATTAAACACGACATTTCACTATATTATTCAAGAAGTAAGCAGGTACAAATGAAATGATTTGAAATCGACAACTTTTTCTATTTCACTGAGATGTTAAACAATTCTAACTTCCATTCGTTTCTTTCTTTCTTTCTTTCTTTCTTTCTTTCTTTCTTTCTTTTATGTTCTCACTTGAACCAAGTAGTGTCTTTTCCCCTCATCTCACGCGACCAAAACGGAATAGTCCATTATTTAAGAGGTATTGTCAAGAGACGTTAAACACTTTTATCTTCCCTTCCTTCATTTCTTTCTTTCTTTCTTTCTTTCTTTCTTTCTTTCTTTCTTTCTTTCTTTCTTTCTTTCTTTCTTTCTTTCCCCTCTTTTATGTTCTCAAGAGACGTTGAACCAAGTAGTGTCTTTTCCCTTTCATCTCACACCAGTAGACCAAAACGGAATAGTCCATTATTTAAGAGGTATTGTCAAGAGACATTAAACACTTTTATATTCCCTTCCTTCCGTCTTACTTTCCTTCTCTCTTTCTTTCCTTCTTTCTTTTTTTCTTTCTTTCTTTCTTTCTTTCAAATAGCGTCTTTCCCCCTCTTTTCACGCGATCAAAATGCTATCTTCTAGGCATAACGGTCACTCGAACTAACGAAGGGGTTAGGCAAGCATAGTTATATAAAATAATGTCCGATTACAAAATCGGAGATTATTTTCTAAACAAGCTGATATTAAAACATAATTTGAGTCGAAACCTTTGGCATATATTTTCATAAACTGGTCAAATTCGAACTGTAAAACTTAAAAGAAATTCTTGATGATTTTGTTACCATTCAGCTATCTCTGCGGGGTTTATTGATGTCAATTACATTTTAGCGATTACTCATCGATCAAATACTGAAACCTTAATCCTATTTCCCTCTTACTTTTATTTAATGTTTTTTTGTTTGTTTACTTTACTTTTTTTTTTTAATTTTTTATTTTTACTTTTTTAAACTAATCTCTCGAATATTTTTACTGGTCTCGTGTATTCTATCCTCACCCTGTTACTCATTGACTCCTCCCACCCATTCCTTCACAGTCCTTTCTATCGCCATCTCTCTTCTTTCCTCCCTATTTTATCTTTTTTCCCAGGTTCGCCATTTCTCCTTGAAGCACTTCACTGAAAGGCAGGAGTTGGTGGCCTGCGGAAGTTCCCATATTCTCTGTTTGTGGTTCACAATTTTGATTACCCATAATGCATCTGCGGGTGAATTCATTTCTTCCTTGGTAAAATATTTGAAGTATAGTGGGGCTAAGCCGAAATCTAATGCTCATCCTATAGAAGGCCAAAGCGCCACTCAAGATAGAGTGTTACTGAAAGGGGTTGTTGTGTGAGAATAAAGGACGTAGTTTATGCGGATATGTGAGGAACATCACGGTTAACCCTAAACTTGAGTCGTTAAGAGTATAATAGTCCGAAAAGCATCCTCCTGGGATTATATTCCAGAAAGCAATAGCTTTTGGGAAAAAGCTATTCGAATAGAACTTTATTAATGGAAAATGAAGGTACGCCTGAATGAACGCTGGGGGGGGGGGCAAGTCTTCATTGGGACGTTTAGAGTTGGGGGAAACTACAGAATAAAGCTCGTTTGAACATTTTCCATGGAAATAGCGGTAAAGTAGCGAGAGGCCTGAAATGTTTCGTCCCTCGGAAAGGGGTTGTAAGGTGCAAAGCAATTCATCGCCCATAAGGCCGCGTAGATGTCTTTTGATTCTATCAAGACAGGAAAGTGTTGAATGAGCAACATCAGCCCAGATATTGGCAGCAGTACCTTATTTTTAACTATTCCAGGTCGTTTTCGGCTTGTGACCCCTCCGACTTACGACTGTTCGACTTTTCGATCGCGAAGTGGTATGTCTGGCCACGACAGCTCCGCGGCTGGTAGCGAGAGTCTTTCCCATGTTGGTGTACGGCAATTTCCGCCCCAGCTCCCGGCAACGATTGCATTTCCTGGCGCGCCTCATGATCAATGTTAGGGCAGACTAGGTACAAAACACTTTCCCTAACTCAGTTTGTGTCTTTGAAATTTACCGACTAATAAAATGTGTTGTCTTTTGTATGCATTTTTGTTATGTTTCAACGAATAGGATGATTTCTATGTATTTTATTATGCTTTATAACGAAAAAAAGTTTTCTGTTTTTGAACCTGTAATTTGTTTTTTGTATGCTTAGTTAATATTAAAACAACTGTACAATACGCAATGCTTCACATAAACCTGACGAACTAGATATGAAACAAAGCAATGGCGAACTCTTCCTTGTGTCTTCGGGCGTCATTTAGTCTTCGACTTCCGTCCTAGGCATTCCCAGGCGCGCCTCACGATCATTATTGGGGCAGACTCAGTACAACACACTTTTTTCCCTGAGTATGTTTGGGTCTTTGAAATCTTTCTTCAAGAAACGTCAACGATTATTACAAAGACTAGTTACATGCCATCATCGGCAGTCACGATGAGTGGATGTCCCCTCGAAGACGCCTTGGGAGATTATTGGGCCTTAAACTCACACCTGACCGCAAGTGAAACTCTTACACACGAGCCATCGCTACAGAGACAGGTAAAACGGTCGGATTCCGGTACTGCTCTAGTAAGCGCCTGACTTCACTTGCTTTACAAGAGCCAGATCAGGCCAACAATGGAGTACCGTTGTCATATTTGGTCGGGATCTGCACAGACCGCACGTTCCAACTTCGATAGAGGCCAAAAGCAATACCGAGTCCTTGTGGGTGATGAATTATTTTCAACCCTCCAACTTTTCTCTCTCTCTTCCTACGAACCACTGTTTTGTGGAACCGGTTCCAAAGAGGATGTTTTTCTGATCAGTACAATCTTAACTTGTTCCAGGCTATGGTTAACCGTTATCTTCCTCTCCTATCTGAACAAACTGCCGCTTAACGTAGCCCTCTACCTCGAATAGCCAGGGTGAAACTTACACACTGCCGCTTAACGTAGCCCTCTACCTCGAGTGGCCAGGGAGAAACTTACAGACTGCCGCTTAACGTAGCCCTCTACCTCGAGTGGCCAGGGTGAAACTTACACACTGCCGTTTAACGTAGCCCTCTACCTCGAGTGGCCAGGGTGAAACTTACACACTGCTGCTTAATGTAGCCCTCTACCTCGAGTGACCAGGGTGAAACTTACACACTGCCGCTTAACGTAGCCCTCTACCTCGAGTTGCCAGGGTGAAACTTACACACTGCCGCTTAACGTCGCCCTCTACCTCGAGTGGCCAGGGAGAAACTTACCCACTGCCGCTTAACGTAGCCCTCTACCTCGAGTGGCCAGGGAGAAACTTACCCACTGCCGCTTAACGTAGCCCTCTACCTCAGTGGCCAGGGTGAAACTTACCCACTGCCGCTTAACGTAACCCCTCTACCTCGAGTGGCCAGGGAGAAACTTACCCACTGCCGCTTAACGTAGCCCTCTACCTCGAGTGGCCAGGGAGAAACTTACCCACTGCCGCTTAACGTAGCCCTCTACCTCGAATGGCCAGCGTGAAACTTACAGTTACTATTTGTTTCTTTCGATCAATTCAATATAGACTATTTTGTGTGCCGTGTCTCTTCGAGACGTAAGGGATAATGGCTCTCCACAACTTTCTGTTCTAAGCAACGTTTGACTCTTTACCGTCATTCGTTATCTAGATTCTACTAGAAACCTATAAGTTGACTCTTTGCCTTTCTATCAACAAGTTCGACAGATATATGCCCTCTTGTCCGACGTTCTATTAATCTAACCAATATTTGATGAGAATATTTTATTTAAATCTATTATTTGTTTATGTTTTTCGCAGTTCACATTAAATTAACTGGCGTTTAACTGAGCTCCATTTGCTTAAAGTGTTAATTCATTTTTAGTATTTGTTTTCGATTCTATCAATCCATTCTAAAGGTGGAAAAATTGAAAGTCAGTCGTTGATGGGAATACGTCAAAAGTAGGATTAACTAAAACTCTTAAATGAGAGAGCAAAAAAAAAAGTAAAGAAAATTTTCTTCTTTCATTCAGTCTGTGATGCAGCGTCGGGGGCCTAAGGAATTGCCGATAGAACAAAAGAAGCCAGAGACGTTACGCGACTTCACAGCGCGTGCTTGTCAAAATAAGGATTAAACAAGTCGAGATCATTAACTCTGGAAGTAGCACTATGAACATGGTTGAGTAATTTATAAGTCCCCACAACCGTTGTTGTATAATTGTTTCTCCAAATGCATCGTCCGATTTCAAACAAACCCCCAATTCACAGTCATGACAGGATTGGCCTTGTTATTTGCCGTTGCAAAACAAAAATAAAATGACCAACACACTGACGTCTCAAATCAGGCAATATGAAAACAAGGAAAGTCATTGGTTCGGTAAATGACATTTGCAAACTGGCGTATTCGGAAAAGGTGATTTTAGAGAATTGTATGTTTTGGTCAAGTCCGTTTCAAAACCATGTTTTAGAACATTTTAAAACAGGGAGTGACTTCGGGCAAGCCTTGTGGCTCAGATGCGTATATGCATAGGTTTCTAATAAACTTTACTCGATACAAGGCTCAAGAGCCACTGAATGAGCTGTGTGATATGAACGGAAGAGGAAGAAATTGAAATTATAAGGATAGGGATGATAGATAGTTTTGGAGATGAAGAGGTTAAGATTGTAGCGTTCATTGGAACATCTACGCAGGAGATTGTAACCAAAAAGCAGCAGTTTGGGTGGAACTTCCTTCTTACAAATGGAATACGGGAGAAATATCGCCGATTCGACACCGTGAAACTAACATAGCGAATCCTTATCTATGACATCCATATGAGAGGTTAGATCGGACGAGTCTATTTAAGAACATACATAATTCTTAAATATTTTTCGTTGTAGGGAAGAACAACCCCATTACAACCTATCCTGTGTTTAAAAAAAAAAAAAGAGATTAAGAAAGATTGTATAGCGGCAAATGGAGTGAGTCTGTATCCCTTGAAAATCAGCATTCAAATCCCAGGCGTTCGAATGGACACTAGAATACTCATCTTTCTTCATAAAGGAGTAAATGTTGAAAAGTTGTTGATGTTGTCTGGCACAAGAACATGGGCTAACTTTTGACCGCAAATAGAGTAAACTGTTATGCTCATTTTGGATGGGAGACGGCGCCCAGTCTTGGAGATTCCAAACCTCTAGATCCCCTTCCTCTTTGCACTAATAGAAGTGGGGTCAGTGAAATATTGCCTTTATCTTGACAGTTGTCGCGGGGACAGAGTAATTTTACCCTTGGCTCATAGGTATACGTATGTATGCGGTGCTTCCTACGTAAAAACAACCAATACACTGCCCAAGAGCCACTCACGGTAGAGGGTTACTATATGGTGCTTTATATGAAAGGGCAAGAAGTGGAGGTCACGTGGCAGGAAGGATAACGGTTACCTTGGAGAAGTCAAGATTGTTCTGATTGGTAAAACACAAGAGAATGTGAAGACTTTAGAAGGAACCGCAAACCCAGTCTAAACAAGGAAACAAGGGAAAAACCCCTACCCCTGTTCAAAAGAACTGGGAGGAGGGAACCAAGAAACAAGGGATAAACCCCTACCCCTGTTCAAAAGGACGGGGAGGAGTGTTAAACGGACGAAAAGCGAACCTATCTACTCCTGTTGAGAGAGAGAGAGAGAGAGAAAAAGTGAAAAACGAATAACATTTCAGAGTTTAGGCGGGAACGTTAGAATTATAGAGTTGACGTCGACTTTAGAAGGGATTAAAACCCAATTCTAAACAGGAAACAAGAGATAAACCTCTACACCTGTTCAAAAGACCGGGGAGGAGTGTGAACCGGGCGATAGGCGAACATATCTACTCCTAAAGAGGAGGACAAATAATAAGCAAATAAGATTTCAGAGATTCAATGGAGACGTTAGAAATATAGAGTAGACTTTAGAAGCAACTGAAAAGTGAATCCTAAAAGCAAACCACTACTCCTGCTGAAAAGACCGGGGAGGTGTATGAACTGGGCGGTAATCGAACCTGATTACTGCTATTCAGGAGGAAAAATAATAAATAAATAAAATTTCAGAATTTCAATGGAGACGTTAGAAATATAGAGTAAACTTTAGAAGCAATTGAAAACTCAATCCTAAAAGCAAAGCTCTACACCTGTTGAAAAGACCGGGGAGGAGTATGAACTGGGCGGTAGTCGAACCTAATTACTCCTATAGAAGAGGAAAAATAATAAGTAAATAAAATGTTAGAGTTTCGGTGGAGACGTTTGAAGTATAGAGTAGACTTTAGAAGCTACTGAAAACTCAATCTTAAAAGCAAACCTCTACTCCTGTTGAAAATAGCGGGGAGGAGTGTGAACCGGTACAAGTGTGGGAAACTGTGTCGAGTTAAAATTTGATAATAATGTTGTTGGAGATTGCTCTGGCATTTTAGCTTTTTTTTTTTTCTTTATTCGCTCTTGGTATAGGCTAAACTATGTTTTGTATGGAGCAAGATTCGTAAATAAGAAGCGTCTAACAAGAACTGGGTAATTTCTGCTGCTAACAGCAAGTGAGACAAGCTTACAAACTATAGTTACTGTGATAGATATCCCTGTTGGTTTTACGTTCAGCGTTGGCGGCCGCCTCACTCAGTCGGTCATATGATTGGCCAGAAATAGCCAGTAACGCCTTCAAAGCAGTCGCAAAGATCGATAGCAGAGGGAGAATAATAATAATGATCTGTGGAAGAGTTTTCTAAAAGTTGGCTCGAATCGGGCCTGGCATTAGCGATTTTCATTTTTGCTTTCCTTGAAATATTTGTTTTCTGGTGAACAGTAAAAAAAAAAAAAGACGAATTTTAAATGAATCAGAAAAGATGTAAAAGTGGTCGAATTCTTGAATACTACAGCGAATGAAGATATAGAAAATGCGATAAAATGTAACAGAAAGAAGAGGAAAAAAAAACTACCTGCCAACATTAATAACTGACGGAATAATGGATAGCGGCTCGGATTGAAGAATCGGAGAGCCGAGTTCGAATTCCAGTCGAATCCATTACATTCACTTACGTGCTAATAACCTTGGTAAAGGTATAAATACTCTTTATCTCCGCCCCACCCAAAGCTATGTGCAAATAGCAGGACAGAACGGGTTCTATAGCCTTGGATGACAACTGGTCTAACACAGAAAGAAATGGTAATCTACTGCGGAAAAAAATCTGCCTCGTCAGTCATGTATAGAAAGATACATGATCGCCTAAGCGTGTATCACGCATGGCACGTAACTGACTGACTGGTCATTTAAAAGACACAGGCAATCACGGCTCTCCACAACTTCCTATATCATGTTGCTCTAAATAATTTCTGATTTTTTATTGCCCGCCGTGGTCTTGTTCTGCTATTAATATGTTCATTATTAACGGAAGAATCGTTGCCACTCAAGACGTAGGCGGTCATGGCTCTCCACAACTTCCTATATTTTGTTGCTCTGAATAATTTTTTACTGCCCGCTGTGGTCTTGTTCTGCTATTAATATGTTCATTATTAACGGAAGTATCGTTGCCAATCAAGACGTAGGCGATCATGGCTCTCCACAACTTCCTATATTTTGTTGCTCTAAATGATTTTTTTTTTTTTTACTGCCCGTCGTGGTCTTGTTCTGCTATTAATGTCTTTTATGAAAAGAAGTGTCGTCGCCACTCAGGACGTAGGTTTTCATGGCTCTCCACAACTTCCTGTCTTTTGTTGCGTAACTTTTGATCCATAACTAGCTTTCTTTGTCTACATTTGTCATTAATATGCTTCCTCTTATGTGCCAGGTCCCCTCAGGACGTAGGTGAGTATGGCTCTCCACAACGTCCTGTCATTTGCTGCTCTAAGTAACTTTTGATTCTTTTATTCGCTCTCTTTGTCCTTCTAGTGTCATCTACATTTTCTTTTTAAAGTGTTAAGTTTCTTTAGGACGGAAGTGATCATGGCTCTCCACGACTTCCTGTCTTTTGTTGCTCTAAGTAGCTGTTGTTTCTTTATTAGCTCTCTTTGTCCTTCCCCTGTCATCTGTATGCTTCTAATGCGCCACGTTCCTTAAAGATGTAGGTGATTATGGCTCTCCACAACTTCCTGTCATTCTTGTTCTAAATGACTTTTGATTCATTACTACTTCTCATGTTTTTGTTCTGCCATCCATCTGCTTTTTTCTTCTTTTATGTGCAATGATCCACCAGTACATAGACAGTTATTGCTCTCCACAACTTCCAGTGGTTGCTGCTCGAAATAAATTATATTTCTTTGTTGTCTCTCATTGTCTTCGTTTTTACACCCATATGCTTCTTCTTCTTTTGTGTGTCATGTTCCTACAAGATTAGGTGATCGTGGCTCTCCACATCATCCTGGCTACTATGTGTCCTCTGAGCAGATATTTTCCAACATTTACTGCCATATAAGAGAATAGATAATAGATAATAGTTCATCCCCCTTCATATTTACTAAGGGCTTTTTCCTATGTCGTAATACTTTGCTTGGTTTCTAGAAGACATCTTTCGCTATTCCTAAGGGCTTTTTTCATTTAAGGTTATCATTGTTAATATCTCAGTACCTTGTAGTTCCTCGTTATTCTCCTGTTCTGTCTATGCTCCTCTCAGAACCCGCTGGTAGAATGGAATTTCGGTCGATTGAAATCTATTCCTCGACTGTTGGGAGATTGCCTAACGTTCATTGTCATACAGAAGATTAGATATGACATAGCCATTTTTTTTTTTTTCTTCACTCTTATCTTAATCCTCTGCATAGATTCTGGAAGGCACAATTCTTTTATTCCTGTTCTTCTTCTAATTTCGGTTGTGCCTTTCTGTTTACAAGTATCAGATCCCGCGTAGGTGCTCCTTGCTCATTGCTCACATGATCATGGTATTCTCAGCGATAAGTTAGTTGATTTGGAAATATGGTCGATTGGTATTTTGTTTTTTTTTTAAAGTTCCTTCGGATTTCAATGCTATCAAAGAAAACCATTCCTCACTGAAATTAATGAACTTTAATTTCGTGGAAAATATAGCTTAGCTCCAAGTATAAACTTCCAAGGAAAGGCAAAACTAAAATCATTTATTTTTCTTAAAATGCTTTGTAATTTTGAGTTTCTTTCATTCATCTTCCCCTTTCCCCACCCAACCTGTCTTTCTCCTCTTTCTTCTCCTCTTCATTGCCAATAACAATTACTTCTTATTTTTATTTTTTCTTCCCCACTATCACTTTCTTCTTCTTCTTCTTCTTCTTCTTCTTCTTCTTTGTATTCTTCTTCTTCTTCTTCTTCTTCTTCTTCTTCTTCTTCTTCTCCTTCTTCTTCTTCTTCTCTCGGCTTTTATCCTCTTACTCTTTCTTCTTCTTCTTCTTCTTCTTCTTCTTCTTCCTCTTTGTATTCTTCTTCGTTTTCTTCTTCTTCTTCTTCTTTGTATTCTTCTTCGTTTTCTTCTTCTTCTTTGTATTCTTCTTCGTCTTCTTTCTTCTTCTTCTTCTTCTTCTTCTTCTTCCGTATTTTCATCACCACTTCCTTCTCCTACATCAATCAATTGTCGCTTTCTTCTTCTTCTTCTTCTTCTTCTTCTTTACTAACGTCAAAGCTGTCTCTTTTTTCATCACCAATTTCTTTTTCTTCTTTTCCTTTTTTTTCCTTTGAGTTTATTTTTATTCTCATATTTTTACTTTTCTTTTTTCCTTTCTAGATTATTTTTTTCTTTTTCTTTCTCGTTTCCTTTTCCTTCTGTCCTTTTTACTTTCCTTTTGCTTTTCTTTCTGCCTTTGTGTTCTTCTTACTGTTATTTTCATTTTTACTTCATTCATTCATTTATTCTTTCTTTTTTCTTTCTTTTTCTCTTTCACAGCCACTTTATTTTTTGTCTTTCATTCATTCATTTTGTCTTTCGTTTTGTATTTATCTTTATTTTCATTCTTTTCCTTTTTTTCTTCGTTTCTTTCCTTATTCTTCTTATTATCACTTAGTCCTTGTTTTTCGTTTCTTTCTTTTTTTCTCGCCATTTTGATTTCTTTTAATACACTCCTTCTTTTTTTGCTCTCATCTCCCATTGATTCTTTATTTTCAATTCGTTCACTTAATATTTCTTTTTCTTATAACTATTTTAATTTTATTTCCTTTTCTTTCGTTGATTCTTTCTTTGTTCGGTATTTTTTACGCTTATTTTCATTTCTTTTTTTTTTGTTTCATTTTCATCCATTTACTTGTTCTTTCTTTCTTTCTTTCTTTCTTTCTCTCTCTCTCTTTCTTACTTTCTTTCTTTCTTTCTTTCTTTCTTTCTATGTCAGTTGTTTACTTTTTCTTTCTTTCTATGTCAGCGGATTACTTTCTTTCTTTCTTTCTTTCTTTCTTTCTATGTCACATCTTTTCTTTCTTTCTATTTCAGCTATTTACTTTCTTTCCTTTTTTCTTTCTTTCTTTTTTTCTTTCTGTGTCAACTGTTTACTTTCTTTCTGTATTTCTTTCTATCTGCTGTTTACTTTCTTTTTATGTTAGCTGTTTTCTTTCTTTCTTTTTTCTTTTTTCCTTTCTTTCTTTCTTTCCATGTCAGCTGTTTACTTTATTTATTTATTTCTATGTCAGCTCTTTACTTTCTTTCTTTCTTTCTTTCTTTCTTTCTTTCTTTCCATGTCAACTGTTTACTTTATTTCTTTCTTTCTATGTCAGCTCTTTACTTTCTTTCTTTCTTTCTTTCTTTCTATATCAGATGTTTACTTTATTTCTTTCTTTTGATTCTCTCTAATCTCTGATCATTCAAAATCAACACTCTTTTCTTTAAACCGTTCGCATCATTGTCAAAATCTTTTGTTTCTTTCACATTAGCTTTAATAACCTAACTCCTTTCTAATTTAAATTCCTTATTAATTAATTAAATAATTAATTAGGAAATTAGTTCTTTAATTAATTAATTTCCTTCCTCGCTTATTCGACTTCCCTTCCTGTCACTTTCTCGTCTTTTTCATTTCTCTATATTCTTTTTCTTTTAACACTTCTTTGCCCTCTTATCTCGGCATAGCTTCCGGGTGACACTGAGACATGAAAACAATCACATTCAGTCTGACACACGGCTACGAGCCTCCTGTTCAACCTCCCGCCGCCTATACCGCGCTTCTCCGCCAATACACCGAGTTACGCATCACCCAATATGGCGAGGATCGCCGACATGACGGGTTCGCAGTTGGCGGCCATTTTCTTTTAGGTTTCCCGCTATGAAACATTAACGCCGACAGCTCATGAAATAAGATTAGAACCATAATGTCACCCCTGAAAAATTCACTTACCGAAATGCCTCGAAAAGTATCTGAAAAAAAAGTATGGAATAAAAACTGTGAAAAATAAGTTTAGAACCTATAATATACATTGAATTCCAGCGTCTCTAATTTTTCAGTCCTGGAAGCGCTCTCTCTGGACATGGCATAACAGTTAACGGGATGAAAAAAAGAATCAATGGGCGATTTTGAAACAACAGCATGTTACACTTTCTATCCTTGATAGAGTTCAATTTGTAAATGTAGTTTTGTAAGGTTAATATATATATATTATATTTGTTAATATATGTATATATATATATATATATATATATAGGGTTGATATATGTATATAAAATATTTGTTAATATATTTTCCACCCTGCAACCATTTTGGGTCTAATCTGACACTTATAAATTCCTTTCGGGAGCACTACAAAAAGATCTTTTTCAAATTTAAACAAAATGGAATGTATGAGTCGTACACGAAATCTGGAGTCCCTATAGATGTTCGTTGTAAAGAGTCTCTTACAACGAGACCTTTAACTATGACTAGAGAAAATTCAGTCGGATATTACCTGTAATATTCTTTTAGGTATTGTTAATTACAAGACAGTTTTTCCCTGATTGGGCTGTTAGAGCTAGATCAGGGGATAGATCAGCTCCAAGACTCGAATTATCGTTTCTTTTGGAAGTGATTCAGTAAACTTTTGTTATCATTTAGATTGATATTTACCAAGTATCTGGAAATGTTTCTAGGTAGTTAATAAAAAGCAGAAAAAAGAATATGACTGAGAAGAGAGCTTTGTTGGCCGCCTTCATTGCTCTCATGGGCTCGGGACGATTGGCCATTCACAGTAACCTTCGTTGGCCAACCTGAGACCAAAGACTTGATGAGTAAACATTACCAGAGTTAACCCTATAACCCTACAACTAGAGTTTGTTTATTTGTTTTAATTGTTATACGACACATGAAGAAATTTTTTTTCCAAAATAAACCTTTGCATTTAAAGTTAAAAAAAAAAGAATGCTACTATTTATGATTATATATTTTTAAAATTATATTTTTGACATTAGTTTAATTTCTCTTAGAAATAATTGAAGTGCATCAGTATTGTGAAAACGTTCTTTTAAGTTGGTTGTTTGATAGTATTTTAAGCGGTTTAGATTAAAATTGCTGCAGTTTGGTTTAGTTTACAGCATATCAACCTCAATGGATTATTTAATGCTGACAAGATTTTTATTACTGGTAATATTTTTTTTATCTAGCTAACTAGCTATCTATCTCAGTATATATTAGTTTGGTTTGTTTTGTTTTACGGCATATCAGCACCTCCATGGGTTATTTAATTCCGACAAGATTTTTATTGCTGGTAATATTTTTTTTATCTATCTATCTCAGTAGATATTGGTTTGGTTTGGTTTGTTTTATGGCATATTAACACCTCCATGGGTTATTTAATACTGACAAGATATTTATTGCTGGTAATATTTTCTATCTATCTATATACTTATCTATCTTAGTATATATTGGTTTGGTTTGGGTTTTTTTTCAGGATATCAACCTCAATGGGTTATTTAATGTCGACACGATTTTTACTGATGACAATATATTTTTTCCAAAACTGTATTGCTGGTAATAATTTTTCTTCATAAATGTATTACTAGTAATTTTTTTGCAATAAAGTATTGGTGGTATTAAAATTTATTCTTAAACTTTCATAGTGTTTTTACCCCAATTTGGGCGTTAACTATTTGTCCATAGCTGGGACCTTAACAGGTGCTACCACTCCGGATCATGTTGGACATGGGAACACCAGCAATTAAGAGGTGGTTCTATGCACCTCAAAGCCTCCTGATCACATGCCTTGTTGTTGCATGTAGTTTATCGTCTTACCCAGGACGCGGATGTAATTTATCGTCTTTACCCAGGACGGTTGATACAGTTTGTCAGTATGTGTTTTACGGGGTATGGATCTTATTATGCCCCACCCACTCCCCTTTTCTCCGCTTCTTCTCTTCTTTCTTCTTCTGTCACTTTTTCTTCTTCTAATATAATTAGCTTTTTAGTTAAAGTCCCGCCGGGTTGGATTTGAAGTCTAAAAAACTCCTCGACATCTTCTACTTCGCAACCGTAAGTCGAACAGTCGTAAGTCGCATCGGTCGTAAGACGCCAATGACCTGAATTTTACATTTTTCTTGCAATGTCATTTTATTATTGTTGTAATCAAGGAAAGGTTACCTAATGAGGAATAACCAAAACGGAGGTTGGAAATGAAATGATAATCTTTATAACATCAACAAAATACAATACTCGCCAGCAGCGTGAATTAGGTAAACCGCTGCTAGTGGTGACCTGCTTAGGCAGCATATTACCCCCACTTACAATAGTGACCAATGTATTTATGAGGATTGGGATATACCCATTAGTGGACATAAGTACGATATATAACACTATCAATCTTAGTTCAGGTTCTATCTATCTATCTATATATCTATCTATCTATCTATCTATCTATCTCTCTCTCTCTCTCTATATATATATATATATATATATATATATATATATATATCTGTTGTAACATAGAATGGGTTAATGAAAGAGGAATAATCAAAACGTCAACAAAATACAATACTCGCCAGCGGCGTCAAGTACGTAAACTACTACTAGCGGTGGACTACTTAGGCACCATATTACCCCCATTTACAGTAGTGTCCAACATATTTATGAATATTGGGATATACTTATTAGTGTACATAGGTACGGTATATAGCAATTATAAATTCTTTTCACAACATAGCCTACCGCTTGGCAATCCCTGTTTCTCAGAAAAATGTTCTGAAGAAGCCTGTTGTTTACTACCATTAGTTCAGACCTTTACTACTTTGACATGTCATGCGACATCCATCGAGTCGAATCACCCTCATTTCTTCCGTTTTCCAAAGAAACATTCACGGTTAAGGCCCGTATTTTAGCGCGTCTTCGCCATGAAGCCGATATGGTAGTGAACCACCGACATTTCTTTCGTATTCCATTGATGAGATTTAGTTTGGTTTGGTTTGGTTTGTTTTATGGCATATCAGCTTCAATGGGTTATTTAATGCTGATAATTTTTATTGCTGGTAATATTTTTCCTTCAGACATGTATAGTTCTTTATATCTTTATTCTTTCGCTGTTAATATTGCTAATTTTACACTTACATAGTGTTTGACCCCAGTTTGTGGGTTAACTATTTGCCCATAGCTGAGACCCTAACAGGTGCTACCACCTCGGGTCCGGGTGAACCTGGGAACAGCAGCAATTAAAAGGTGGTTTCACGTTCCTCAAACCCTCCTAATCAGAGGCCTTGCTGTTGGACGTAGTTTATCGTCTTACCCAGGAGGCGGATGTAGTTTATCGACCTGGGAACACCAACAATTAAGAGGTAGTTTCATGCTTCTCAATACCTTCTAACCAGAGAGGCCTTGTTGTTGGGCGTAGTTTAGCAGCACGCGGATATAGTTTATCGTCATACCCAGAGATTTAAGTTCCATTCGAGTTAACGTCTTCTTACAAACAGCTGCTTTGTGGAACCGACTTCCAATAGTCTACTACTACTCGTCTATACACTGGATATCTTTGCCAAATCTAGCCTAGTGCTTCTGCTATATATCTACATATCTTTGAGAAAACGCAACGAAAAACTGCAATGTTATCAGTCCTGACATTGCATCTTCTCTTCAATAACTCACCCAGAGCCGAAACATAGTTTCCCTGTGCCATTTCCATAAATATATTCATATCAATTGTTTTAATTAACTTCACTCTTTGGTAAAAAGTTATTGGTTTGGTTTGGTTAAAGGCATGGTAACCTCAATGGCTTATTTAATGCCGACAAGATTTTTATTGATGGTAATATTATTTACAAAGTATCTCTGGTATTAAAACCTATTTTTACACTTTCACGGTGTTTTAAACCCAGTTTGGAGGTTAACTATTTGCCCATAGCTGGAACCCTAACAGGTGCTACCACTCCGGGTCAATGTGGATCTGGAAACACCAGCAATTAAGAGGTGGTTCCACGCTCCTCAAAACCTCCTGATCATGGGCCTTGCTGTTGGACGTAGTTTATCGTCTTACCCAGGCCATGGATATAGTTTATCCTCATACCCAGGACGCGGACGTAGTTTATCGTCTTACCCAGGATGCGGATGTAGTTTATTGTCTTGCCCAGGACGTGGATGTAGTTTATCGTCATACCCAGGACGCGGACGTAGTTTATCGTCTTACCCAGGACGCGGATGTAGTTTATCGTCATACCCAGGACGCGGATGTAGTTATCGTCTTACCCAGGACGCGGATGTAGTTTATCGTCATACCCAGGACGAGGATGTAGTTTATCGTCATACCCAGGACTAAAATAGTCATTGGAGTTTCCTTTTTAAGTGTTGTTATTTTTATTCCCCGCCTCCCACAGACAAATTGTACATTACGACTATATAGAGACACTGAGGTATTATGGTGGCTATGAATGATAAACCATAATGTGTTGTTTTGATGTAAGGAACACTGTGGTATGTGTGGGTCAGTAATCGTGGCGAGCTAAGTTTAAGACAGATTAAAGACCAGCGTCCCCTCTCCTCTCTTTTGACCTTGTGCCATATTTTTATATTTTTCAACAGAAATATTGCTTCACACCTTCGAATTTAAACGTAGTACTCGATTGGCGGATAGGTATCATTATTCTTATTGTTGAAACTGCCAGGCCGTAAGTTTTATTCTAATAATTACTTCTATCAAACTTCTCTCCTATAAAAGCTCTTTTGTAGCTTTTTGCCTTCCAGTCAGATCAGTCAGTCAGTTATGTGCCATGCGTGATACTCGCTTAGCCGATCATGTATCTTTCGATACATGACTGACGAGACAGATTTTTTCCCGAAGTAGGTTGCCATTTTTTTCTGCAGTAGACCAGTTGCCATCCAAGGCTATAGAACCCGGTGTGTCCGGCTATTTACCCGTAGTTGGGAGGAGAAGATGAGGATTCATTAATTTCCTAAGGGTATTAACACGTAAGTGTATGCAATTGATTCGACTGGAATTCGACCTCGGCTCTCCGATTCCTCAATCGGAGCCGCTATCCATTACTCCACCGTAATCTACAAAACTTGTAGATTCTTGTTATTGTCTTTTCTCATTTTTCTTCGTTCACTTTTCATTAACTACTTGCGTCTTAGTGACTTTATCGCCTTCCTTGGGAGGTGTTAAAGAGAAAACTTCACTCACTGAATATATTTCAATCGATACCTTCATTTACTCATTTTCTAATGTTCGGCTTCCAAGGTTGAGTATATAGTTTCCTCTACATTCAGAAAGAAATGACAAATTCTGTTCAAAATTATTTGAAGGTCATTATATCTGAGGTAGGCTCAAGGGGAAAGTAACCGTAAAGTTGGCATAAACTCAACCGAGGTAGGTAAGAAAAATCACAAAGGACCTTTCTATGAAAAATATCGGTAAGATATCTTATTGTTATGCTTTAAAATGGTGATATTATATTCTGTTCATTATTTGTAATTTGATGCGTAAGACCTACAAGAGATAAGATGTTTTCGAGAACTATGATTATCCACGTCCTGAAGGGACACGGTAAACAGAAGAAGAAGAGGATGTGTGTTGCTTATAGACATAATCGGCATTCATTCGTTTTGGAAACGATTCTTTAAAAATAAAAACAATAAAAAAAAAACAACAAAAAAAAACAGAGAAACAAAAACAAAAATATCGGTTTCTTTATTGACCTCCCAACATCAACTCAAGGCCAATATCCATTGATTTCCAATCGATTATTCCCATTGCGGAATTCTGTCC
>CAHIKZ030000372.1:365000-425000 GCA_903632075.3 Acanthosepion pharaonis | reverse complement strand
ATCGAATCGACGTAGGACATAACTTTGATTTCACTAATGCCAGCCTAATTGAAAAAAAAGGATATAATCTTTTAAGTAGAAAATATTTTGAAAATATATTTATAGCATTTCTACCAAGCATACCTACGGACGATAATGGGTATGTTCCCATTCATATAACTACAGTAGTAAATACTGTATGTTGGTCTGCAAGTGGAGATTCATACTCGCTTGAACCATTATATCACATCGCCACCTTTCTACAGATTATTTATAGATTGATCTAACTTATGTCTATCTAATACATAAAATAATGAAAACTGACAAACCCTTTTCAACATATACACTTTAATGAGAAATATAACCAAAACATGATCATTACAATATTTTGATACGTCTTTCCGACCCATACACAGGTACTAACAACAGACATCCCCACACACACACGAGAATATAAAACCCAACCAAATAAAAAATTATTTGCAACATCTCACTACATTTTACCAGGGGGCATCTATAGACATTTTTTACATACACACTTATACATTTACATGTATTAACCTTACCGACTGCCTACACACACAAGCGTTTCTTTACATACATACTATACACTTGGTATTTACTCTGTCTCCCCACTAATACGAGTTGTGACACAAGGTCTTTTTTTTTGAAGGTGGGTACCCGAGCACGTACACCCGGGCCAGGAACAAAACTTGTTCGCAGCCAATGCAACTGTCGGTTACACTGGCCTCGGTGCGAGCACCGATCCCCCTCTCTGATGTAATGGGAGGGCGCGGTCTCAGACAGCTGTTTCCCAAGGCTGGGCACCTCTCAGTATAAATTTTCTCAGTTGTGACTCTGTCTTTTGACGGAGTCGTCCCTGAGTTCACTCTGCCCAAAGACAGGAGCCGCAACTTAGAGATGATTAATAGATGTGTTACAAACCGCCCCAAAGAGCTGTTTACATAATATTCCATTATCACACAATTTAATGTCCAAAATGTGCCTCACATATATTTATATATTATCTATTGCCTTTATACACGTATCAGGTATCAGACTGTTATGGGACCTTACCCATAATAACATAATGGACTATTCCATACGTAATAAATACTGCTACTCAAGAGGAAGCAGGGAGTTCAGTCCGAAATCGGGCGACCGGCGGATCGGTTGAACTCTCCGCCTTCAAGCGGGGGGAGGAACCCGAACGAGGCTACGCCGAAGGGCGGAGTCTCTTTCGGGGAGTTAAACGGACCCTGAACCCGTTTATATTATTTTTGGCCGAGCCCACGGGCTCGGAGATCCCACGTTAAACCGGCTTTGTGCCACATGATGCTCTGTGGGGGCGGGGGGGTGACTAAATACCGTTCAGTCTGAAGTCGGGCGACCGGCTCACCGGCTGATCGGTTGAACTCTCTGCCTTCGGGCGGGAAGGAACCCGAACGAGGCTACGCCGAAGGGCGAAGTCTCTTTCGGGGAGGTAAACCGACCCTGAACCCTTTTATAAGGGTTCAAAGGGCATATTTTTGGCCGAGCAGACGGGCTCGGAGATCCCACGTTAAACCGGCCTTGTACCACATGATGCCCTCGTTGGGGGGGTGACTAAATACTGTTCCGTCTGAAGTCTGGGGTTCAGTCTGATGTCTGTAGTGGAGTCTGTCAGTCAGTCGAGTCAAGAGTCGAGTCAGAGGCAGTCCGAAACAGAGTCGCGTTCAGACAATTACTGCAAGACATTGGAATAGTGATACTGGTCGAGACTACATTGTTCTCTCTACTAAACCTGATTGTTCGTACTAACACTTCTCTGTATATATTCCTGTTTGTTATATATCTGTGTTATTCCATATCCGCCTTTGAGTTCTTCTTTATTGGTTCTACCTTGGACTATCACCGTGGTACAAGGAACCGGACCATAACACAGACCAATAAGAACTAACGAAAAATCTTAAAATACCAGTAATAGAATGGTTAAACTATCGATGTGTATTCGACAAATTTAGTCCCGTATGCATTAACGTTAAAAAAAGCCTTGTAACTATATTTGGTGCAAGGTGTGTCTTCTGATAAATAGATTTTGGATGCATATTCAGGTTTTCGAATGAATATGCATACAAATATTATTTTTTGAATATTATCTCAGGGAAATATTTTTTTTTATTTATATAAATAGGAAATTGGTAAAACTTCTATGAAGAATCATTTGATGAAAGGTTTTCAAAGAATAAAAATAAATAGGACCGTGTCACATTCTGCCATTGCTAAGTGATGATAAACATCATTTAGAGAGCTATCACTAAGAAAGGCAAGTAATTTTTCATCATAAGCTTATTCTATCCTCTGAGTGCTTTTTTTTTGTGATTTTTAATTTTACTTTTTTCTATTAAGGGAAGATTTAACTAGATATAATCCATGGATAAAGGCCCGGCCCTAACACAGGCGCTGAAAATAGCATTTCTCTTTTTATTTTGCCCAGAACAAAGAACTCTTCTTTTCAAGCAAACGTTTCTCTACACTTGGGATTTTCATCTGTTTGGATCGTCTCATAGCCGCCATGATTCAATCAACATAAAAATACGTATCTCGCAGGAGAGCACTAATGATTATTCGAATTTAATTTTCTTTATTCGCTATCGATCATTAACTGGCCCTTTCTAAAAGCAGTCAGTCGAACAATGTTGTCAGCTTATGCATGCAATATGCAGGTTTTATTTGTGTTGGCAGTGTGATGCGTATCTCTGTTGGATGCAAGAGGAATTAGTAAAGTAAAAACAATGTACCAATGATTGATTTGCATAAATATATATTTTTTAAGACATTTTTTTATGATTATACGTTCTTTTTGTAGATAAAATATTTCAGTAAATGCTCTGTTTATAATAAACAGTATTAACAACATTTACCGGTCTGAATGTCCGAGAAATTTTCATAGAAAATGTGCGTCCTCTGACAGGAATAGAACCCGTATCCTATACGGAACCGTCATATAGCCTGACGTGCTTTTACCGATTGAATCACAGGGGAGCGTTCGTTTAGTAAGGTCGATTTTACTGCTTTTAAACGACAATTCTCCATGGTTTTCTCTCATTCATTTATATCTGCTCAATGCGTATCCAAATGTAAATAAATAACGTCATACATTATGAAATGGACAAAGTTCGACAATTATTTTAGACATTTTTATGTTTATACATTCTTTTTATAGCTACAAATATTTAGGTAAATGCTCTGTTTATAATAAACAGTATTAACGACATTTACCGGCCTGAATATCCGAGAAATTTTCATCGAAAATATACGTCCTCCGACAGAAATCGAACCTGTATCCTATACGGGACCGTCATATAGCCTGACGTGCCTTAACCGATTGGGCCACAGAGGAACGTTTATTTAGAAAGGTCGATTTTACTATCATAATGTGTGACGTCATTTGTTTACATTTGGATACGCAATGAGCAGATACGAATGTACGTGAGCGAACCATGGAAGATTGTATTTTAAAGTAGCCTGACGTGCCTTAACCGATTAAAAAACAGTAAAATCGATCGAAATTTTTGAAACATGGTTAGAACTGTATTGCGAAAAAAACATATTTTAAATCAATTAATTTATAATATTAATGCTCTGTAAATTTACATTGAGCACTATTTTGTAAAAATAAAATATCTATAAGAACACCGGATTATATATCTTGCTGTTCTTTCTTTTTATATTTATATATATATATATATATATATATATATATATATATATATTCTTTCCTATATATACACATAAAGTTATATACATACATATTTTATATATATATATATATATATATATATATATATATATATATATATATATATATATATATATGTGAAAAGTATATAAATATAAATAAATATATATATGTATAATTATTTATATATTATATTTATATATTATATTTATATATTATATTTGTCTGACGATCGCTAAAGCGTGAAACCCAGGGTAACAAACTCAACATCTATCCAACCAAATATATATATATATATATATATATATATATATATATATATATATATATATATATAGGAAATATCATATATCCCATACAAATAAATGCGGAAAAAGATTCCATATTTAAAAAAAAATTAAAAAAAGTGTCCACATACGCGAACAGCCAAGACTGATAAAAAAAAATATATTTATTTAAATATAAGAAATTTTTTTTTCCAAAATAATCTCCTTCCTTGTCAACGCACATAATTCAGTGATAATTATCAATGACAGAGATCGAAGCCATTCAGATTAGTATTTGACTTCATATTTACGTCGTCATGCCCAGTATAAACGAATGGCGAGGTTCAGAATCAACGGTCGACTTATACATGAACCATGCCCTACCTCCAAAATAAAATATGAGATCGACACACACGAGATCGTCTTTGACACGTGTCGATCGGATGTAGTTCAGCAATTCACCTAATGTCTTAAATTGTTTTCAATCGACTGTTTTCTCTTCTCTCCGTTTATTCGTATTAAAGCTGATCGCCTTACGGGTCATTGACAGCAGTCTGTAAATGTTAAAGAGACATTTAAAGCATTGTTGTCTTCATTTGGAGGTGGATAATTGAAATCGAAGCGTGAGTTCTGATTGGCTTAATCCTGACCCACACCCCTTATAATCTGGCTAATCACGGAAAAAGAAATCTACGCGTGGTACAAGCTTGATGATTAGAGCACAGTATTTAACAGTTGCATGATATTAGGAAAATTGCTTACCGCTGGCGTTTGCCATCTGGAAATAATTCAAGGTGTGACAAAATGTACATGTAGTCTCAATGCACTGAATTTAATCTGTGACTATATTCTACATTTGATATTACAAATTCTATGATTACACTGGTCAACACGATTTTTGGTGCCAAGAAGCAAAACAAGTTTTTATCTAATTTAATGGTGCTGATTCCGAAAATGAACAGAGTTTTTTTTATCGTTCGCTCCCAATTTTGCTGTACTGAAATTGCTCATTTTTGGAAAACAAGATCAATCTACGATCTTGACTGATCGCAAAATTTAGTTAATAAAGGTAGAAACCCAACAATTTTCAGTTAGGCCGAGCAATTTATGTCAGCCACCTGAAATAAACTATTTGTATAACAAAAAAAAGTGGTTTTGTGTTAAAAATTTAAAAATAGATGGAGCGAAGTTTTCCAATTTATCACCAAAATTCAAATTAATTGATAAACTTTATAATACACTTCAGTAAACCTGATAATTAAGGTGACATAAAAAAATGAAACTTTAAAATGTTCTGTTTGATATTCATAAGACTATCCCATCACTTTTATCTCTTCACTACGGAAGGAAATCAAGCACATTGAGAGCATTCTGTTTTCACATTTGGAAAGAAACTCCAACTAAAAACATCCCAATTGAATGCACCTATTCCATTGTACATGATACTGCTGGAGTATCAAAAGTGACTTAAATAACTTTGAACATGACACACAATCAAGAAAGAGAAACTTTTTATCATAGTTCTTATTTTCATGAAGGTTTTATTTCTGCTGTTAGTTTATTAAATGATTTGATGTAAATACTTGATCTTGGTATATTCAACCGGGTTATTTTTACAGACGTAGGCTCTGATTGTTATTGCAAAAATAGTATTTCTCAATAAGCAGATCAATATTTGTAGATTTAAATACGAATTGAGAGGTTTCTACGTTTTTTTTTTTGTTTTTTTTTTTTTTTTTTGAGAAATATTGCTACCGGTCAATATCATATATTTGGAAAACAAATGGAAAAAAAAACTTTTTTTCCAAAACTGAGGCATTTCTGTACACCCAAAGCGGTAGCTAACCAAGAAAAAGTAATGTCATTTTCAGATTCAGCACCCTCAAATTAGCTAAAAAAGATGTTTTTTGTCTCGACACCATTTCAAATTTTTTTTTGTTAACCAGTTTTATTGCATATTTTATATAGCATTTGTATACAATGTTGCTCCAGTAGAAATAAAATGAACAAATTTTGATTTTTCTTCCCATTTGGCAATTTACCGAAACAATTTACCACACTGTCTCCTGTAGATAGGTTCTATCTTTACGATAGCCAGATCGAAAGTAAAAAATGGATTACTGCCGCCATATCTGGTTTGTTGGTTGATTTTGTTTAGCGGCATATCAACCTCTATGCGTTATTTAATGCCGAAATCTAAATATTTTGAAGACGATGTTATGGCTTCAACTAAATATATTTCAAACACATTTGTATGCATTCAACTACAGATAAAATGTTTTGTTGGTCAATTTAACATGATTATGTATTTTTGGTTATTTTACTATAAATATGTACTTTTATTACTTCCAATATTTACATTATTCGGGCTGTTATCCTCATCTTCATTGCCATATTCACAACGTTTCGACTGTTGTACACTCTGGCCTTCTTCAGGTGATTGGAATTTCGAACCGAACACTTCCATTACTGCTGGAACCTGGTATTTTTTCTAGGTTTAGCCAAAATCATCTGTATTATTTTTTCCTTTTCTTCTTCTCTCCCTCACCTTTGTCCCTGACTATTCCACACTGTAACAATAGAAAACCTACCAAGAATGGTGATATATATTTAAATAGCCCGGACGCAAATTTATTGTAGCTGAACTAGCGATCAAGACACTTACCAGACATTTTCGTCTCAGTGGATTATTTTCTCTTTTAACCAAAGCAGCATTCCCTATATCAAAATTGTTTTCCATTTTGTTACGGTGAACAACCAATGCGTTTTATGTGTTGTTATTTAAAATGTCCCTTTTGTGTTCATATTTTCTCTTGTTTAAACTCTATAACAACTACAACGGAAAAGAATTTATCTAAACTCAACATAAAATTTGTTGCAACTACATCTAAAAAAAAAGACTTAATAAAATACAAAACAACAAGCCAGAACTTGAAGGTGGAATTTACTCTATCAAATGCAGGAATTGCCAGAGTGAATATATTGGATAAACCTCAAGAAGTTTAAACGAAAGTCTATATGAACACAAAAGGGATATTTTAAATAATAACACACAAAACGCATTGGTTGTCCAGCAGAGCAAAACCGACCACAATTTTGACATAGAGAATGCTACTTTGATTAAAATAGAAAATAATCCACTCAGATGAAAATATCTGCTAAAGTGCCTTCATCGATAGTTCAACCAATATATATATATATATATATATATATATATATATATATATATATTGGTTGAACTATCGATGAAGGCATTTTCAAGATATTTTCATCTGAGTGGATTATATATATATATATATATATATATATATATATATATATATAGAGAGAGAGAGAGATAATATTAGTGGTCAATATATACATATATATTTTAAGACATTTTATATTTAAAACATTCTTTTTTATAGATCCATAATATAAATACATATATATATCCAAGAGGATAAAATCCAGGTAGAGCTCAATGTACACTACAGAGCAAGAATATAATATAAAAGGCTCAAACACTAATATTCCATGGTTATAATTTATTACATTGGAATCGTAATCACGATCCAATTCATCAGACCTACAAATTCAAACTGACGATTCCAATAATAAATTATAGCCATGAAATATTAGTGTTTGATCAAACTATATATATATATATATATATATATATATATATATATAACTTTCTTACACACAAACAAGTAAGAAAGTTCTCAGTATATATCTGTAGAAAGACAAGATGATTTAAATAGACAATCCGAAATAAAATGTTTTTAGTTGCTTGAAATTCAAAAATTTTATAAGACGCTCACAAATATCCATTACGTCACTTAGCATCCTCGAAAATGTTTAAATATAAAAAAACAAGACCCAACAAATTCAGTAAATATTAAAGGATACCGCGAGGAAGACTTTGCTCATCCCAACAGGGAATATTTTGACGATGAAGAAGATAAGAAAGATTTCTATCATGATAAACACGAACGGACTAATGTGAAATTCAACCAGCTACAATATCATGAAACAAAGCCGCTTTTCTTTCTTTTAAAATAAAAAAAATAATATGTTGATTTGTAAAATGGATAAAGGCGATGTACACAGCTGGAGGCGTGGGTACCGGAGTTCAAATGTAACCGTCATACAGAAAAACAAATTATCTTCAGGAGGAGGAAAAGTGGTCTGATGAATATTTATGAGCATCTTATAAATATTTTGAATTTCGAGTAACTAATAACATTTCGCTTTTCTTTATATTAAATACCATGTATAAAACAAAATATGCCTTGATAAAGTCATATTGAGAAAACGCGACGGTAAAGAGTAAGATTTTATTTTGGATTGTCTATTTAAATCATCTTGTCTTTCTACAGATATATACTGAGAACTTTCTTACTTGTTTGTGTGTAAGAAAGTTATATATATATATATATATATATATATATATATATATATATATATATATAAAGCACAAACACAAATATTCCATGTCTATAATTTATTATTGGCATCGTTATCACGATCCAATTCGTCAGTTTGAATTTGTAGGTCTGATGAATTGAAAAGTTATATATATATATATATATATATATATATATATATATATATATATATATAAAACCTAGTGAGCCAGATAAACCTGGGTAGGTTTGTCTGGCTCCCTAGGTGTATCTAGGTCTGCTCTACGGTTGTATTGAGCTCTTTTTAGTTAGTTGTTTACTCGTGTCGGGGTTTTTTCTTTGGGCTTTAAACCTGTATCTGTGCGATTTTTTTCGACAGACTTTCATGTTTCCAGCTCTTTCTTTTTTTAAAACCTTTTTTCCCTCGAGGTTGATTTGATTATTAGCAAATCAAAAATTTGAGTGGTTTCGAATCGAGTATAGTTATATATATATATATATATATATATATATATATATATATATATAACTTGAAGATTTAACTTTAGTTTATATTAGATATCAGGTACAAAACAAAATGACATACGTTGATAAATTCAGATTGACGAAACGAGTCATCAAAACTAAGTTAGCTGTTTTTCCTATTGTCTATTTAAATCATATATATATATATATATATATATATATATATATATATATATATATATATCATGTGATTTATAATTTTTCTCTTCAGTAGATGAATTATATAAAACTGTCCAATTGTTCTTTTTCCGAATGCTTTCAGCTATGTATTTAGCCATTTTCAAGGTTCAAATATAATAAGTGTTAAAAAGAAATAGATTTTTGTATGTATGTATTTATACAATGTTTTCAAAACACGGTCAAGATATTGTGTCCATGTTCATAGTTGATACTACTGAGTGTTGTTTTTTTGTTTTTATTAATAAGGCTCCTATTCTTTTTAGCCATTTTATTTTACATATGGATGATGCTATTATATTTGTGTCATCAACAAGTATATTACGAATAGTATCCGGTAGGTCTCTATGTGTATTTGTATAATTTATCTACCAAAAAGAAAAAAAACAAATATATAAGATCATATTTGAAATTGTATAAAAAAAAATAAATCAAATCACCTTGTTTGTCATATTCTATATTCTATAGTTAAAGCGATAAAGGGCTTAAGAGAAATACTGAGTGAAAATGTATGAGAAAGTGCAAAAAAGTTTGTGTAGGGGATTGTAGAATTTTTCTATTCTATAAATTACATATATATATATATATATATATATATATATATATATATATATATATATATATATTCTGTTCGCTAAAAAAGAAATTCTAAAATACCCGGCAATCCTCGTTAGTATGCATGTATAGTCCTATCATCATAACAAATTTAGTCCAATGAATTCCCTGAAAAACGAAACATATCACAAGTAAACTTTTATATATATATATATATATATATATATATATATATATATATATATATATGAAGAAATATATTTTAAGGTGTGCTATATTTATGGGATAAAGTGCTCAGTATCAGAGATAGAGCGTATGTAAATATATATATAATAAGTGAACATTGAAGTCAACACTCAGAGGCGAGGGCTGCTTCATGCTGGACGCAATCGTCAGGCGGCCTGACAATTGCGTCCAGCATGAAACAGCCTGTCACCTCTGAGTGTTGACAATATATATATATATATATATATATATATATATATAGCATAGTTAATGTAATACAAGATTTAAGAGCCACTCATGGTGGAGGGTTACACAATGAGGTGTGTGATAGCAACATATGGGAATGTAGTAGGCTGGTAGATATCACACTGGAATAAAGAAAGATGCCTTACAAAATGCAAAGTATTAAGAAACAGGAAAATTTTTGTTAGAAACAAAGAAACGAGTGTGCAGATGCTATGCAATATCATTCCTCCTTTATGGCAAGGAATGCTGGACAATCTCCTCACAGATGAAGAGACTTGAACCAACAGGGATTGTGATTTTACAGAAAAATGCCGAGAATACCATGAAGTGAACATGTGAGAAACGACGAAGTTCTAGAGATAATGGCAACAAAAAGAACACTTATATTAACATCAGGAAAAGAGTGGAAATTTTTAGCGCACATAATGTGGAAAGAGGGCTTGGAAAATTTAATACTCACAGGGCAGTTTGAATGTAAGATAGACAGAGGAAAGCAACGCACAAGCTACTTGGTGAAATTTAGTGAATGTTTGAGGCAGCAGGGTTTCGGGGGAGGGGGACGGTAAAAAAGACAGAAGTTATTAAGAACTCCAAAAGACACGGAATTGTGGAGAACATTATCGCGAATGTCCAGAAGGAGCACAGTCCAAAAAATTATTGGACGAAACTGATGCTATTGAACTTATGAATCACCAACCAGCTCCCCTTATCTCCCCACTCAGCAAATATCAATTGATAGCACTCTGTCAATGTTAAGAAGTCATTTATCTCCGATGGTACCTTCATTTTGCTGTGGGTAGTTGAAGACGAAGCCTCCAATCAGATTAGTCTAATCGATTGAAAGGGAATGGAAGAAAACTTGGTTTATTTTGCGTATCTGTTATAGCACATAGTAAATTACTGACTGGAAAACTTGATTTTATCGGAATAAAAACTGCGCTGTAGGTGGCGTTTAGCATTACGACGGCGACACGACAGAAACTCTGATCTGGAATTGGAATGAAAGCACTGATAACACATATCCAGATTCCATCATAAATCATCAGTATATAAAAATAGTAATTTTTTAAAAATTTGACATTAAGAAAGGGTGTAAAGCCACTAAGGCACATTTTTGAATTGTTTATTTCTTCATCAACGCTAGGAAACGGGCTTATAAAATCAACACATTTCCAAAAACTAGACACAACTAATAACATTTCTAAAAGCAACATAAAATTCATAATCCTCCTCTCCAAGACTCGATATGCAAAATTTATCAATAATTCTTTACCCCTCACGTCCAAGACAATCACCTCCATCCCTGACAGAGCAGCAATATTCTGTTCGAAATTGACTCTTATACAAAGTTAAATCATGTCAGAAGAAACCAGGTACTTTTCAGAGATGTGCAAGGAAACGAATATTTTTCATATATCTTTAACAATGTATCGTATGTATGAGTTCCATGCAAGAGATACTTATATTTCTTCCTGTGTCTACTTGCTACTTAAAGAGGTTTTTTTTTAATCATATCATCCCATGCAAGGGAGTATAGCCACTAAGACACAATGAGTTACCGAGTGTTAAATATTAAAAGTGAGGATAATAGAAGAGTAATCAAGGAGACAGTAGATAACGGTTGATACTGCAATATCTGTCTATATCTCTGGGATGAGGTATTATGATTACTTACATTATTTACATTATTCGGACTGTTATCCTCATCTTCGTTGCCATATTAACAATATTTCGGCCTCTATATCTCTGAGATGAGGTATTATGATTATTTACACTAGTTACATTATTCGGACTGTTATCCTCATCTTCGTTGCCATATTAACAATATTTCGGCCTCTATATCTCTGAGATGAGGTATTATGATTATTTACATTATTTACATTATTCGGACTCTTATCCTCATCTTCGTTGCCATATTAACAATGCTTCAGCCTCTATATCTCTGAGATGAGGTATTATGATTATTTACATTATTTACATTAATAGGACCGTTATCCTCATCTTTATTGCCATATTCACAATGTTTTGTCCTCTATATCTCTGAGATGAGGTATTATAATTATTTATATTATTTACATTATTCGAACTGTTATCCTCACCTTCGTTGCCATATTCAAAATGTTTTAGCCTTTATATCTCTGAGATGAGGTATTATGATTATTTACATTATTCGGACTGTTATCCTCATCTTCATTGTTATATTCACAACATTTCAGTCGTTGTACGCTCTGGCCTTTTTCAGGCGTTTGTACTTTCGAACAGAACTCTTTATTTCGTCCACCGCGGTAGATAGTTCTAGTTCCACGTGCTATGCCTCTTCCGGATGTCTCAGTTATTTCCCTTTAACTCAATTCTCCAATTTTGGTTCACCATTGCTGTGGACTGGTATTGAACTCACAACTCTTTGGGTCTAGTCACTGGATATAACCAACGTCACTGGGCCATGTGTCCTTGAGAACAATATCAGGCCAATACTAGAAGAATGGAACGAACAAGTTTTAACGGATCGATCAATCGATTTGCCTTTATTAAAATCATTTCACGGCAAGCAAGGCAATAGAGCCACTACGATACAAAAGAATGAAAGAAATTGAGAAAAATATAAAGATTATTCAGGAGGGAGAACAATAAAAGAACGTAAATTAAGAAGACAGAAATAATATATATATATATATATATAATCAAGTAAGATTTTCACAGAGGACGGAAAATTTGATATCGAAAGTCGAAGGCGTATGGGAATAGTCAAAATGACTTCCAAAAGCTAAGTAAAGTATAAAGAAACAGGAAAAATTCCATTCGAAACAAAGAAAATAGAATTGAACTGTTATGTAATATCGATCTTTCTATATGGCATTGATCTGATGAAGATATTTCAGAGAACCGAAATTACGATGGCAAACCAAAACGAATTGGCATTTTTTAAGATCAAATTTGACAGAAAAGCGAGTATATACGATATCGTATAACAAGGAAAGATTTGAGCCTTCACCGGAAAGAAAAAAAAAACTCTGTTAATTATCTAAACCACATTTCATCTTCATTTCCTCCTGCACTAAGAGCCACTCAAGGTGGAGGTAAACTCAATGAGGTCGCTATATAGAGAAGAAGTAAGAAGAACTTTTTATGGGAATATATCGAGATAATTGTTAACTCTAGACTTGACAGGGAAAGATTGCAATTATCTCAAGAGTATGTTCTACAAAGTAGCGATTCCTGGAAAGAATCTCTCCACATAGAAATACATTTTTAACTAAAGAAATACGAACAGAATGACGATGATGATTCGTGGTATGACTGGTCTCAGCTGTGATGGCCTGAACGGGGGAAATTAAGGAATAATTCTCCTCAGAACATTTTCCACGAAAATAGCGATAGAGTAGCGATAGGCTTGTGATGTCTTGTCTGTGTGAAAGGGGATAAAATGTAGAAAATAATTCATCACTCAAAAGGCCGGGTAGTCTCTTATGAAATCTATCGAGATTGGGTAAAGTGGGGGAATAGGCAGCTCTAGCCCAGATTTAGCAGCCGTATTTCAATGTTGTTTTGATTTTCATGTACTTGTGAAGTTATAGTATGGAGGCACGGTGGAGTAATGGATAGCGGCTTGGGTTGAAGAATCAGAGAGCCGAGTTCGAATTCCAGTCGAATCCATTACATTCACTTACGTGCTAACAACCTTGGGAAAGGTATGAATCCTCTTTCTTCTACCTCCAGCTATGGGTAAAATAGCAGGACAGACTGGGTTCTATAGCCTTGGATGGCAACTGGTCTAGGAGAAGGAAAATTCTGAATTCAAACCTGCTCTTAGAGGAGGGTGAATGGAGTCTCTCTGAGCCTTGGTTGGCAATCAATTTAGTGTTGGTGTCACGATAAAAATACCCTTGAAGCATCAAGAATTCAGCTATTTGTCAAGATTATGAACTACACCAATCAAAGTATTGAAGATAGCGACTGGAAAGGTGTAGTGAGTTCAATCTCGGCTGAGGCCGCAAGGAAAGAAAAAAGTATGTCAGGAAGAATCGGGTACTTACTGGCGCGGCAAAAAAAGGATGTTGGATTTTCTTGCTTAACCGCAGCGCGCATCGGATACACTTCCCATGTCTCCTCATTGCAGAGTCTGACTAGAGTCAAGCTCAAAAGGTTTCCCCACCGATCGTTCCGAGCCCGTTCCCTTGGCTGTGGTTTCGCTAGATAGTAGGTAGGGTTGCTCCGTTCATGCGTGTCACTAATTAGCGACCTTTAACGCAACGCCCGACCTAGGTGGTAGGTCGAGCTGGCACGGGTAGCAAGTCTGATCTATGAGCATCGAGTCGAATTCACTTTGATTTCGAGTTTTGTCCACTGTATTTTATCCTGCAAAAACAGTTCCGTCCACATGTGTTACGCTTAGGTCTAAATCCGACCGCCCGTGGCACTCCAGGCCGTAGTCTGCTCGTCCGTGGCATGCCAGGCCGTGATCCTCCCGCCCCGACACTCCAGGCCGTAGTCTGCCCGTCCGTGGCATGCCATGCCGTGATCCGCCCGCCCGTGACACGCTCAGCTGTGCTCCCCCGTGCTACCTTCTTGAACCTACCAAACCGTGAATGTTCGGCTGTGCAATCTACCCTCTGCTCACTCCACTTGGGGTCTGGAGTAAACCTGAGTCCCAATAAATTTTCAAGGCAAAGCGTCGACCCGAAATATTACCCATTTCCCTTGATAGACAAAATTTTATACGAGCAAATCATCGTGACATTAAAGTGTCCCATCCGGCGTTGGCTGGCTCTGATGAACTATTGAATCCATTGTCCTTTGTTTGGAACGGTAACCGACCAATTTGAACAGGATCTCGTTCGGTTTAACGAGGTCAACGCTAATTATAAAGCGGGGCAAATCACGTCGTCCAAATATTAAATTGCGGTAAGATAGACCAAAAACTACGAAGATTAACATGAACTACGAGGAAATTAAACTGGGCTGCTCTCTAATCACAGCATCTGTGGTTAGCTAGTTAAACGTCTAGTGGTTAAAAGGTTTAATATTTAAACACTAGCAGCATGGCCCGGCGTTGCCCGTGCTCGATTCAAAAACCGTACGACTCATACAGCAATCGCTATCACTTGACTTAAAATATTTTTGCCCTTCCTTGCCTTTAAAGGAGTGCCCTTTGCCGTGCTAATGTTGCTACATGCCTTACTTCTTGCCTATCTCACACTGCGAATTTTTTCTAAGCTCTATACTAAACATTAAATCTGTTACGAAAAAAGAACTAAACAAAATGAACACAAAACGAACAGCTTTAAAAAGAACTCGTAAATGGAAAAATCGAATGAAAAAAGAATGTTAACAACAAATACTTTTTCACACCCAACCCAATTCTGCGGAATCAGAATCAACGTTGAGTTTAAGCAAGCGAATGAGCCAATTGGAGTAAAGTGACATGCAGATTTAAATTTTTCCCACTTGTGACGAATGCAGCTATCGATCTTTTTGCATGCTAGCATACTAGTTAGCATTCGTGTCAGTCAGCTGTTAGCTCTCACGTTGGCCAATAGAATCTTCGTGCCTATTCGTGACAGCCAGCTCTTGGCTCTCACCCTGGCCAGTAGAAAATGACCGCAAACTACATTAAAACTGCCGTAGAAGCATGAAAAAATCGATTATTTCCACTATCGATGGGAGTTGGGAAATGGTCTTGGCCTTCCCGCTAACTTGGAGCATGTGCATGTAAATTTTTGGCGCAAATCCGTCGAAAATTGCGGCCGTACATTCACACACACACACACACACACACACACACACACACACACACACACACACACACACACATCCTGCCATTTATGGATAGAGATTAAATATTTCAACCAAAAAATAGTCTAAAATTATTGTAATACTGGCGTCGAGATCTCATCAATTTATAGTTGAGCTGGCTAGATGTAGACGTAAGTTCTATGCTAACATTTTCTCGCACTTCTCGCTTGTAGAATTTCCTTCCAACTCCATGCTTTCCAGGCAACTTTAATCTTCTAAATTTAAATGCAATGTCAATCGCTATCTACTGTCCTCCTGATTACTCTTTTCTCTCCCTGCTCATTATTAATCTTTCTGTTCCTAACTCTTCCACACCCATTAACCCCCCTGGCGTTTGAGTGGCTTTACCGATCCTTCAGTAACTATGGTTTTCTCGTCTCTCTTGTTTTAATTGCAACATTTCAGCCGATATGCTCTCTGACTTAATCTGAAAACATTGGCCATTGATCGTTTTTAATTATTATGCAGATTTCCTGGAGCAGTTGTAAGTCTACCAAAAACTAATACCTTTTCATTATTTAGTTTAAGAGAAGAGATTTGGTTTGGAATGCCGACAAGATTTTTAGGATAGGTTCGTATGAATAGAATATGCATTCTTTGTAAAAAAAAAAAAATATCAATTTGTCGGAGATCAGGTGTCATTGGCGTATTTTTGTAAAGAGGGATTTTGGCGAGAGTTAAATGATTTTAGCTTGATTTAATTTTAGTTTTTTCTTCCGCTTGTGATGTTAGGCGTTGATGGGTGACACAGTCGTCTGTCAGCGGCAAGGCGAATGGCCTGGAGGAGAGATATCAAGTGGGCTCTGAGAGTGTCTGCCACTGAGTCGCTCTAGCGTCTTCTTGGTCTGCCTCTCGCTCTCCAGCTAGAGTATATGAGGGTGTATACATGTAGTAGGGTTGGTGAGGTGTCCAAACCACTTGATCTTATGTCGTTCGATGCATTATATGACTGGTTTTGTTTTTACCATATATCTTATTGCCTAATTCCTGATCTTGTCTAGGATGATCTTGTTCTTTCCTCAAGAATTTTATCTGAACTTAAGAATAAAGATTATGGCCTATAATGCTGTTGTAATGTCAATTTTGCTATAATTTTAGTTTTTCTTTCCGCATGTGCTGTTAGGCGTCGCGAGGAGGCACAATCGTCTGTCAGCGGTTAGACGAGTGGCGAGATGAGATATCTCGTGGTTTCCGAGTGTGTCTACCACTGAGTTGCTCCAGCCACTTCTTCGTCTGCTTCTCGCTCTCCAGCCAGATTACCTGAGGGTGTATGCTCGTAAAGCTGGTTGGTTGATAGGCATACGAATGAGGTGTCCGAACCAATTGATCCTCTTTAGTTCAATTTATTTTATAACTGGTATTGTTTCTACCATATCTCTTATTGCCTCATTCCCTGTCTTGTCTCGCCTGGTCTTGTTGACTGCTTTCCTCAGAATCAAGTGTCTTACTGATAATTTTTTTCAAAAATGTATTGCTGGTATTTTGACTATCAAAAACCTATTTTTATACTTTCATAATGTTTTGACCCCATTTAGGGGGTTAACTATTTGCCCATAACTGGGACCCTAACAGGTATTACCACCCTGAGTCAGGATGGACCTGGGAACAATAGCAATTAAGAGGTGGTTCCATGCTTCTCAAAACTTCATGATCAGAGGCCTTGCTAGTGAATGAAGTTTATGGCCATATCCATTTTTTTGTTTTTGTTCCTCAGGTTTATCTCTCCAATGCTCTTTCTACTTTATGTTAATAATCTCCTTACGGACGGATTTCGATCTTTAGTAAATATCTATGCAGACGACAAAAGTTTATAGACACCCCCCAAATCTGGAAGCCCAAAATTCGGCAGCTGATCGTCTTCTAAGCAAACCCAGGTGGCTCAATGGCGGAAGAATTGGCTCGTAAAATTCAATACTTCCAAAACCAAACTATGGACGTTCCATCAGAACCGAGCAGACCCTGAACTTTCACCTCTCTTGAAGTGTGGGTCTTCTCTAAAGGATGCTCCTTGCCTAGAACATCTATCGGGGATCATGCTCTCCCCAAACCACAAGTGAAACTCATATATACGATCGATTGCTAAAGATCGGCTCATTGTACTGCTCCTGTAAGTTGGTTCACTGTGTTGTGCTAGATAGTTTTTCTCGTCAGAATATATCTGACATATTTATAAGTGTGTCATTCATCCATGCTCAGAATATTGCTGTCACATTTGAACTGGTGATACTGTTAAATATCTAAAGTTTCTTGATGAAATCCAAAGAAGAATCTACAAAGTTGTAAGTCTGACATATTTATAAGTCTGCCATTTTTTCTTTATACTTTGCTTTCTTTAATTAATTCAATACGTCACAAAGCAAAGCAATAACACTGGACCACTTCCGAGCAGACCCCGAAGTTCACTTATCATGACTGATGGGTTTTCTCTCAAGGATATGCCTTGAACGTCTAAGCTCACTCCATACAAATCATATATAAGACATACTGCTATAGATGCTGAGAAATGGTATATTCGTTGTTCCGCTCCAGTAAGTATCTGGCTTCCTCTGTTAAATACTGTGTTCCTTTATTCTTTCATGAACCGTGTCGCTTCAGGATGTAGGCAATCAGGACATTCCACATCTTTCTGTCTCTTGTGTTAAATAATAGTTTAGCAGACTAATATTTTTTAGAGGAAGTGTATCTCTACTCGGAGTTCCTGGGGTTGACCTTAGAAGTCAGATGTAAGACAAAATAAGGAAGTCGATTTTGATTGGCTGAATGATCGTGGGAAAGGAGATGGATTAAATTTTTTCAGCGGGTTGAGTTTTAACCGTCAAACAATGTAGAAGTGTTTCCTTTGGTATCTGGGGCAGCTATTCAGTAGCGAAAAGACGACCCCCACTGGATTGATAGAACATGTCGACATGAACATTAATACAATACTTGTTAAAATTCCCTGTTTTTTTTTTTTTTATCTCTGGACTCAAAGCAACTAGTGATCATCGACCGCGAGAGAAGAATGCGACTTTTTTATCGAATTGACCCCCTGTCTCCCAAGAGCTCCCCAGCACTTTGTAACTCTTAATAAGTTTGGTCTTTTTGCTATTTCTGCCCTAACACTGTTCCACCATCCATTTACTCAAGTCCATCAAGTATGATACGAACTGATTTCCTCTGTCCTTCTTTCCTTCAGTCTGTTCCTCTGAGTATCAGATTTTCCAAGCCCTCCTTCCTCATTACGTGCCCCAGAAATTTTAACAACCTCCTCCTGATGTTAAGTATGTTTCCTTTTTGTTTCTATTTTGTTTAAAACCTCATCGTTGCTTACATGTTCAATCCATAGTACCTTCAGCATCTCTTGTTGAACTACATTTCTGTTGCATCAAGTGTCTTCTTCATCTTTCCGGAAATTGTCTAGCATTCGCTGCTATATAGTCGTACAGATATCACATAACAGTTCGATACTCTATTCATCGTTTCCAACGAAATTTTTCTGTCTCTTAATACTCTGCTTGGTTTTTGAAGAGCATATTTTGTCATTCCAGTAGGTCGCCGACACGAGACAAACCAGGCTAAAAAATGAGGTATTGCTGTCTTACATGGGCTGGAGAGGACCAATCTTCACTTACCCGGCTGGGGAGAGTTCAAAAGCGACTGCTGAGCCTTTTGGGTGATGAATTATTTTACAGCCTGCAACCCTTTTCCAAACTTTCGTTACTTTAAGGCTATTTCCATGACTTAACAGTCCTTGGTCCCAGCAGCACTAAACACTTCAACTTGGACCGTCGATGCTAGTACAAGAGTAAATCATACCTTTGTATATATATATATATATATATATATATATATATATATATATATATATATATATAGTTTTAAGGTGTGCTATATTTATGGGATGAAGTATTAAATATCAGAGATAGAGCGTATGTAAATATAAATATAAAAATCAACATTGAAGTCAACATTCAGAGGCGACAGTCTGTTTCATGATAGACAAATATCGTCAGGCCGCGAGTGTTGGATTTTTCTCGACTATTTATATATATGGGTCAGTGGTACATGGTGGGTAATCCATTCTGGCGTTTTTTTGGGTGGGAGTGGCTTGTTTATTTATTTGGGTAAATTTATTTTGCTTGTGTTTTATTTTCATTTTTTTTATTTTATATATTCATTTATTCTTTTCGCTTTTTCATGTTTTATTAACGGAGTAAAAAGATCTTTGGGAATTTGCTTAGGTCGCTAATGTGACATACATACATACACACACACACACATATATATATATATATATATATACACATACACACACATATATATATATATATATATAAATATATATATATATATACATGAGAGAAAGTATAGATGAAGTGAAATCCCACTGTACGTAGTATGTATTTTGAAAAAGTGATCAATACAAAGTAGAGCAATATATTATTATTATTATTATTATTATTATTATTATTATTATAACCTTTGACTTGACACAGAGTTATTTACCGTCCCCTGAAGAAGTACAATCAAAGTTTTGAAACATGACAGCTTTTGTGTAGCTGTTTCAACATGTTTTATTACAATCATTTATAGTCAAAATTATATATATATATATATATATATATATATATATATGATAGGATAAAGAACAAGTTGGAAACAGATCTTCATCTAACTTGTTTCACTTTATTATAGCTTCGTCAGTGATCAAAATATAAATAATAAAAATGATAAAAAGCAAAGAGACACAGATTAATGGTATGTTGTGCTTGGCTATTTCCTATTGGTTAGATACTTGTCACATGTACTGAAGTAACGGAAAATATTCAAATATGTGTGGCAAACATACTCGACATTAAAGTGTGTAAAAGTTAGTAAGATCCAGTAGGATGTTTTGATTGGATACCTCTCACGTGTAATGAAATAACATATAATATTTAAATAAGTATAAGAAAACATTCTGCATGCTAAAATGTGTATATATTAGAACGTTATTTTTTTTCTTCTATGGCTTTTGTTAGTTTGTGCAGCGCATTGGCATGGCTGGTTTGTTTACTTGCTCGTTTACACACACAGACAGACAGACAGACAGATAGATAGATAGATAGATAGATAGATAGATAGATAGATAGATATGAGCAGAACGAACTAGATAGATAGCTACAAGGAGACAGATAGATATGTTGATAGGAATGAATAGATATACATAGCTCGATATGAACACAGTGACATAGAAAGATAGATATAAACATATATATATATATATATATATATATATATATATATATATATATATATATATATATATATATATGTATGTATGGAGAGAGATATGAACTGAGATAGATGGGTAGACAAATAGATATGAGCAGACTGATATAGCTATATATGAAGAGAGTAACATAGATATGAACAGGGTAAGACATACATATGCACACACAAATATATATATATATATATGTGTGTGTGTGTGTGTGTGTGTGTGTGAGAGAGAGAGAGAGAGAGAGAGAGAATATATAGAAAATAGGAAAGAACTCGTTAGGTAAATAATCCAAAGTTCTTTAGTATTTTCGTTATTATTTTTAAAAACAGTGCTTGATACAAAAGTAGAGTTTAAATATAATTATTTATTTAAAATATGATTCCATCATTTTAAATAAATAATTATATATATATATATATATATATATATATATATATATATATATATATATAGAGAGAGAGAGAGAGAGAGAGAAAGAGAAGTGGGAGGATGATTTTACTGCTGCCATCTTCGGGCTGGAGCTTCCCAGTTTGCACTTGCCAGTTTGATAGAATCCATAATCGTCTAAGCGGATTTGTAATGAATTATTTCCCACCCTACAAACTATTCGCCACCCGGGTCTAACGCGATATCCATGGTATGTGATCCGGCGAGCCACATTCCTTGGTCTCACCATCTCTGAACTTTACAATTCGGACCCACCAGGCCACCTACCAAACAGCTTCTTCCCAAGAACTGCTGCTTTGTGAAACAGAATCCCCCGGCAGGATTCTTCCCTGATCGCTACAAGCTTGATCTCTTTAAGTTTACTGTTATCTTTCCGACATAAGATCATGGACTTTACTTATTTTCTAGATATCTCAGATTCAGTGGGGATAGATAGTTCTAATTCCACGTGCCATGCCTTTTCTGCATATCACAGTTTTAACTTAATTGCTTTCAATAACTCAGTTCTCCAACTTTGTCTTCCCTCTGCTGGGACCATGAATTGAATTCTTTGAGTCAAGTAACTTTTGGGATTACTTCAACCAAGGCTTTTATCACACTCAGCCATGTGTCCTTAAAAAAGTTGCGAGTCCAATATCTGGCCACAGAAGAAGTAAACAAAAACTTAGAGAGTTGAATTACTGAAGGTAATTAACTGAAAACTGACATATTGAGAAAAGGCAAGGCACGTACAATAATTAGAAGAATCTCTCCCCGTGAACTAAATAAAGGGTTCGGTTCGAAATTCCGACGTATATCACCTGATGAAGTCCCAGGCGTGCAAAAAGCCGAAACATCGTTAATATAGCCATAAAGATGAGAAGAGTCCGGACGATGTAAATAGTTACCATAGCTCATTTCAGAAATACAGACAGGAAATAGATCGTCTTGTGACGTGTTTATTTAAACTGTCTGGATCGGGAAGATCGATTTAACCTGAAAATGCTGAGCTAATCACATTTATATCAATGGCCAAGTTGCAACAAAAGCATTATTATCTTTTAGTTACTTAAGTAGATAGGCAGTAATAAATATACTAATATACAGATATAGGTATAATACATAATAATAACTAATAAATAGTATTATAATCCCTCACCTGTTTCAGCAATGGACGTTCGGATTGGTTCATTTTTCTTACTTGAAGCGGTTTTACTAGTGATGAAGTGAGAAAAAGGCTTACAATTATATCACGTTGAAACACCGGTTGCCGTACGTTCTCGTTAGTTAAGCAACGTTGAGCGGGGTTAGTACATGGATAACCGCTTAGGAATACCAGTAAGCTTGGATGTAAAGCATAATGACTAGGAAATTGTTTATCAGAGAGTCGAGTTCCCATTCTAGTTAGGTTCGTTATATTCTCTTACCCGCAAATGCCTAATGGAAAACTCATGAAGCTACTTTTCTTCCTCCCACATATGGGTTAATTAGTAAAGACTTGTATCATTAAAAAATATTATTATCGCCAAAAAAATTAGAAATAAAAGTAAATAAAAATTACGTAAAAAATCAAACCAATTGAGAAAAATATCCTGCAAGTTAAATATATTATTGCAATTTCCTTGTCTTTATTATCTGAAAATGTTGTAACAGAATGTCCCACACTCCTTATCGCCTATGTGAACTGACTATACCAGTAGCTATAGACAAAGCACAGGATATACCTGGGAGCTTGCTCCGGCAATTAGTTGGAGATTCATTTTCTGCTGCATTCAGGCAGAGAGTATCCCAGGCGAGGCTATGTCGAACGGCAGAGTCTTATCTGGGGTGATAGACAGCTACCCGGCCCCGTATATACGGGGTCTACGGGGAATTTTTGTCCGGCTCTGATATCCCACGTTAAATTTGGATTTGTGACACATCTGACCGCGTGGGGAGGTTGGCAAATATCCATGCTTCCGCAATTAGTTGGAGATTCGTCTCCAGTAGAGCTGGTCGAACTCTCTGCCTTCGGGCAGAGAGGAACCAAGACGAGGCTATGCCGAAGGGCAGAGTCTCATCTGCGGCGATAGACAGCTACCCAACCCCGTATATACGGGGTCTACGTGGAATTTTTGCCCGAGCCCACGGGCTTGGTTTTAACGCCGCATTAAAAACGGCTTTTTGCCACATCCTGCCTCGCGTGGAGATGAGGTAAATAATCTTGCTTCGGTAATTATTTGGAGATTCGTTTTCAGGTGTGCTGGTCGAACTCTCTGCCTTCGGGCGGAGAGGAACCCAAACGACTGGGGTGGTAGACAGCTACCCGACCCCGTTTTTTTACGGTGTCTACGAGGAACTTTTGCCCGAGCCTACGGGCTCGGATACCCCACGTTAAATTCGGCTTTGTGTCACATCTGGCCGCGTGGGGTGGTTGGCAAGTATACTTGCTTCGGGAATTACTAGCCTGCTACCCGATTCTCTGTCTTTCAGTAGTGCATTCTGTTAGAATTTTTGGGTAGCCTGTACTAGTGAGCCAGTCAAAATGAGCTGACTCATTTTATAGTTCACCAATAGAAGGGTTAACCAATCAGAAAGCTCCAAATATTCAATCCGACGTGTATAAAGTCAGCCATTTTATTTTTTCTCCCAAAATATCTTCACTGCCAATCTCTGATATCGAAGACTTAAAGAATTACTTAACAGTTGCTACTTTCTCCGAATCTTCATTGCCAACCTCTGATATTGAACTCATTACGGACTTCACTGCATTCTATATTCAGAGACTACGGCAAACATAGTTAACACATTCTCTTTTGCAATAAATCTCTTCTTTCAACTACGCGCGTGTTGCTGTTCCTTCACTCGAGTACCACTTTTGTCTGTTTATAACCTCTTTAAGGATACAACAGAGAATTGCCGTGATCATTATCAGGAAAGATACTGGAGTAGTTCCCCTTTAAAAAATACATTTTTAATCTAATGTTTGACCAATACAAAGGTCAAGAGTCAGTCGAAGTAGGACATTAGTGAAAGAGGTAATTGATATGAATCTAAGATTAGGAAGGCAGGTTTATGATGATATGAAGGATAAATAAAGAATGACCCTTATCTTGAAGACGTTATAACGTTTGGAGAACATTCACGCAGTCGTCTGTTCCAGGAAGCAGATGTCTGTGTAGAGCTTCTTCCTTACGATGGGAATAAGGTGGAAATGACGGTGTTTCGACTCCTTATGGGCCGGTCTTAATTGTAAATGTCTGAACTGGTTCAACTAAAAATTGGAACTCATCACAACATTTGCTATGGAAAAAGGGATAGAGTTGAGATAAAGTCGCGATTTCTGCGAGAAAAAGATTGGTTTATGTGAAATATACCGTCTCCTACAAGATCGGGGAAAGGAATTTGAAATCTATCAACCTTGGGAAGTAAGCACTGGGTAAACCCAGACCAGACCTGGCAGCAATACTTTACATTTGGCCTAACCTGACTTTTGTAAGTTTTTTTGTCGTTAATGATTAATTATAATTCAAGACATCAATGTTAAAATAAAACGGTATTTGATTCCAAACGCAACAAAATACTTAACAAGAACAAAGAAGTAAAAAGTCACCCTAAAGATAATTAACCATTTCAGTGAATACCTTGTTAGTAGCGCGGCTCGGCTTAACGTCCGGTAAATCTTAAATCAAAACCCAAATCATCGACGCACAATAATTCACACTAATTCGACTGGGTAGTTACACTCAATAGTCACTAAATAATCACCGCAGTCAGTAGCCTGACACCTCTATTTATACACTTGACAGAAAACATATATTCATAAGTCCAGAGTTTCACGTTCGAACCTCGATGTTGGTAGTTACTCATTTTCTTCCTATATGACATGAAAATAAAGGATGGCAGAAGGAACCAGGTTCTTTCTGGATTTCCAACTGTTTTTCCGGCATCGTTCGAGATGAAGCGGAAATAGAAATTCCACTTGAGGTCTAGAGTGAGCTTCAGAACCAATAGTTCCCCCCTAAAATTTTGAATTAAACCCCGTCTGTTTCCTAAAATGGATGCTACCCAAGTCTAGAGTGTCTAGTATACCCTTCTATTTTTCCCAGAGTGATATGAAGGATAAATAAAGAATGATACTTATCTTGAATATGTTATAACTTTTGGGGAACATTCACGCAGTCGTCTGTCCCAGGAAGCAGATGTCTGAGTAGAACTTCTTCCTTATCTATCTATCTATCTATCTATCTATCTATCTATTCCAGTCTGTTCATCTCTCTGGAGAAGAAATCATATCCTTACCTTCCCCAGAGTGCGAGAATGAATGCAAAACGCTCTGTCACGAGTTTCACTGTCCATGCTAATAACCATTATGTTTACGATATATTCAAATAATTGTCTTTCGCATTATAATTCTTTTACTAATTGTTTACCCAATACAAGGCACAAGAGCCTCTAAAGGTGGAGGCTTGTAGTATGAGCACAAAGGGAAGAGGTAAGAAGTGCAGTTTATGCGGATATGTTGGAAAGATAAGGTTAAGATTTTAGTGATCGGGGAAGTTTGTTCAACAAAGTAATCATTCTGTGGAAAGATCTGTTTGAATTAAACTTCTTACTTACTAATGGAATACGAAGTGAATGACGATGATGCAGCCTTGTGTTCGTGGCACAATGTTTCTTAGCTGTGAAGGTCAGAAATGGGGTCACTAAGATAGCTTCTCAATACATTTGCCTACCAAATAGCGATAGAGTAACGCTAATTACGATTATAACGTTTTTTTCGCATAATACACTAATTACCTTCCCCTGATGAAGACTACCGAGAGTCGAAAGGTTGTACACAGCCACTATAAATGTTTTGGAAGTTTAGTACACCAAAACCTGCAGTTTTTATGAAGGATACTTCGCAATTTAGAGAAAAAATATTGACAAACTAAAAAATTACCGCCAAAGTGGAAAACAATTTTCATGTGACGTGTTTCGTCCGAAGGGATTTCATCAGACTAAAAGTAATAGTCGCGTTGATGTAACTAAACATGCGCAACATGGAGAGGAGACGCTTAATTTTCAATTTATTTATTTAAAAATATGGATCTGAGTGTATATTCTAAAGAAATTCATTTAGTTTCTTTTTCGTTTTGTCTATGTTTTTACAACTTTGTTTTTAAATATCCCACACTGTGATAATAGAAGGTCTGCCAAGAAAGGCAAAATGTTGTAAAAACCTGGATGTTAATTTACCGTAGATGATATAGCAATCAAAGCACTTTCTATACATTTTAGCAATAGGTAATTGCTTCCTCTTTTAATGTAGCCTTTTCTAAATCTAAGTTATGGTCACACATTACGCTGAGCAACTAATGCATGCGTCTGACCATAAAGTCTTGAGTAATGTCTTAGAAGTGGTGAATAAACAGTCCGTGGTGAGATTCGAACCCAGATCTCATAGCCAAAAAGCCCATATGCTTATATATTAGAAAAACATACACACATACATATACAAGTACACATATATATATACATATATACAAATCATATAATATTATCATCACAACTACTACTACAATTGTTATTATTATTATTATCATCATTATTATTATTGTACTCTGCTTCAATTCTTTTTATCAGCAATATCTGTTTTGCAACCTTCAGCAATTTGCTTAAATGGCTGCCACTAGGAGACGCTTTTGTAATTCAAAGACGCCGTTAAGAGAAACATTAAGAAAAATTAAACAGTAACAGTAACAATGCAATTATATTAGTACCAATAACATAATATGCAGATCAATAACACATTAAAGACCAATAATAATTATAATGATGACAAAAACCCATCCATCACTTTTGAATGGTAAATACTAACTTAATAACATGTCTTTAAAAATATCATTAATTTAAATTATAATTTGCGGTAATGAGTATAATATATATATATATATATATATATTATTTATTTAAAAATATGATTCCATCGCTACATAATTCATGTTTCAAAACAAGAGCGAAAACTTCAATATAATTATTTGAAAAAATTTCGCCAACTGATGGAATCTTCCAAAAAAATTTCAATTCAAAGATGGAATCAAATAATTATATTGAAGTTTTCGGCCTTGTTTTGAAACATGAGAACTCTTATGTAGCGATGGAATCATATTTTTAAATAAATAATTATATATATGCTCTACTTTTGTATCGAGTACAATTTAAAAAAAATAATAACAAAAATACTAAAGAACTTTGGATTATTTACCTAACGAGTTCTTTCCTATTTTCTATATATATTTCACACACACACACACACACACACACACACACACACACACACACATATATATATATATATATCAAATACTTTTTTCTCAGAAATAAAAATCATTTCATACGTTTTTTTTTAATAGTAAGAATTTAAATAGATTATGATTTATAGTCCCATAGATTTAAATTAAAATCAGTTGGATATTTATGTCGAGTTATATTTACGTTGAAGTATATATTTCTGAAAATGAAATGAAACAAAATAGACCGAAATAAACAAAAAATTACGTTGAATTATATTTACGTTGAAGTATATATTCGTTAAAATTCATAAGGAAAAAATACGCTGAAATATTTACATTAAATCTATTATTATTATTATTATTATTATTATTATTATTATTATTATTTGTATGTGACGTTTCCTGCTTTGTAGAGCAGGGTCCAAACTATGGTCCTTAGGCCCTATAGGAGAATTATCATTTAATTGATAGCACTTTTCTTAGTATATGGGATGTTCCTAGTAGGGTGATCTTCTGGGTGAGTTGTATGTTGATGTTTCCTCGGACACTGTTAGTAAAATTGTCCATTCCTTTTATTACGAGGCCCAGTGCTCCGATTATTATTGGTACAGTCTCAGTTTTCATTTCTCACATCCTGTTAATCTCTGTCTTCAGGTCCTTGTATTTGGACAATTTATTGATAATTTTATGGAGGTGTTTCTCTCAGATGGTACTGCTATGTCAATAAGCATACAATTCCTGATTTTTTTGTGTTTTATGATAATATCGGGTCTGTTGGCTTTTATTTCCCAATAAGTTTGAATTGGCATGTCCCAGAGGATATTTACGTCGTTATTTTAGGTAACTGTGCCTGGTTGGTGCTTATACCATTTCTCAGTGGTTTCGATTTTGTGCTACTTTCATATCTTCCATTGCACATATGATGATAACTTCCTATGTTTGTGGGTATATTCATTTTTTGCCATTTCGGGACATCTTGAGATAATATGGCCGACAGTTTCATCATATTTTCCGCAGATCCTGCATTTCGGGTTAGTTCCATCCTGGATTATGCGACAGTGATAGGATTTGATTGCAAGGCTTTGGTCCTGAGCTGCAATAATTAGGCAGTCCGTTTCAGCTTTCAAGCCTATTATTATTATTATTATTATTATTATTATTATTATTATTATTATTATTATTATTATTTTAAACGCCTATTAAATATTTTATACACATTATGAAAAATAACACTTCCGGTGATAGTCTATTTAATGTGTAGTTTCATTAATATGAAAATAGTTACTAGAATATTGAGTCTTTTAGTTACTAGAAGTGTTGTATAGTATGTTGTTATTATCGACTAATATTTGTGTTAAGTTGATAGATGTGTTTTTTAGGATATTATCTATATCTATATTTCTCAAAATATGTGTGTATGTATGTGTGTTTGATCGGGGTGTTGCTTATACATTTCCACAGTTTTCATTCGATTTTGATGAATTTTTTTTGTTTGATAGATAATTCTTCAGTCCCGGTTTTGAGTCCAAATTGTTGGCGACAATGGCTCTCCACTACTTCCTGTCCATTAGAACTCTCAGCAACAATTTACTATCTCTTCTTGGATAAATATCTTTCACAAAAAAAAAAACTTTAATCAAAATAAATAGTTTAAATTATTACGATAATATTTATTATACAGTTCCATTTTAGGACCCCCCATTCAAATTGTAACCCCCCCCATTTGGAAATGTGGCTCACTTACCCAATTGTTGTTATTAATATTGATTTTCGTGGGCTGACTTTAAACTTAAACTGCTCCAACTGAATGGTAAAAATTTCCAGTAATGAAAGACCCGGGTTATACTGCTAGTCTTTGATAGTTGCACGAATGCATATGACAGGTTAACCTACGAGAGAGTGTTGTAGTATATGTAAAAACATAATACTGTTTTCGTCTCTTTCTGATTTTTTTGTTTTGTTTTTTATTTTGTTTACCATATTAAAAATATCTAGTTCTTGATAATGACTGAAAGTATTTGAAGAGAAACAAAGCAAAACATAAACTTTAGACAGTGTAACTGCAGTTTCGATTTGAATGGACATACTTATTCGAAAATCTACAAAAAAAATGTATTTTCTGGCTCTAAACAACCAACAAAAAGTTGATCAGCCGTGAAAATCAAATCAAATCAATCAGATTTCAGTTAAACATTCAGGATAACGAAAATCTAGACGAACAAACGATGCTGAAAACATTTATAAAACCTGCCGAACTTATCAGTTCAGTCCTGTGATTGTAATTTTGGTCCAGCATTTCTCTTTTCAGTTATTTCGGATTCCTTCGATTTTATTCCTGTGTTTCGGGATTTTTTTTTTTTAAAAAAGTAAATTAAATTAGATTTTGAATTTAATATCCCCTTCTTCAAGCAGTTATTTTATTTTTATCCTTATAAATATTTCCTATTCAGGACGATATCGTTAACAACGGTGTTATTTTGCGAGATCTATTTTGGCTTCGGAGGCGTCAATTCTACCATAAAGCGGAACGTTTCGCCAAAATCACTGCGTTTACCCGTTGATTAGAGGCTGGGAAATAGTGCGGTCGCAACTTGATTGCATTAATCCGCGTGAACCGGCTGTGAAGCGGAGACGTGTACTAATTTTGGCTGCGTATTGATTTTGGCGTTGCGGAGTCAGAATTAATTCGATCCGAAATACATAAATGCCATTCAGTTGGACGAAGAAGCGACGGAAAGAAAAGATGGGGGTAATAAAAAGGTGGAGAGGCTGTAGGGAAACGGGGATAGAAGGTAAACTTGAGTAAAACAAACATTGTGGATAAAAGGGTGGAAAGAGGAATCGTAAAGATGCGCTTGTAAAAAAAAAAAAAACGGAAAGTGTTGGCGTTAGGAACATAAATGTATTGAAAACATGGACTGCTTTATGGCTTTAATAGTTAATTAATTCCCAGCAGTCAAAGAGGCTTGTGTTCAATCACAGGTTTTTAAAAAAAAATTGATTTCGAATGCTGATTTTTAAGACAAGCAATAACATGACCAAATTTACTGATTCAAAAAAATCTAGAATTGTTTATTGGACATTTTATATATATATATATATATATATATATATATATATATATATATATATATATATATAAAAGAAACATAGAAGTCAAAACTTAGGCGACAGTCTGTTTCATGCTAGATAAAATCGGGTAGCATGACGATTGCATCTAGCATGAAACAGACTGTCGCATCTAAGTGTTGACTTCAATGTTCACTTTTATATTTACACACGCTCTATCTCTGATACTGAGCACTTTATCCCATAGATATAGCACATCTTAAGACAATATTTCTTCATATATATATATATATATATATATATATATATATATATATATATATATTATTTTTATAATATATATATATATATATATATATATATATATATATATATATATATATATAAAATGAAATAAGTCCGACAATTATTTTAAGACATTTTTTTATGTTTATACATTCTTTTTATAGATAAAAATATTTAAGTAAATGCTCTGTTTATAATAAACATTATTAAACAACATTTACCGGCCTGAATGTCCGAGAAATTTTCATAGAAAGTATTCGTCCTCCGACAGGAATCGAACCTGTGTTCTATACGCAACCGTCATATAGCCTGACGTGCCAAATAAAAAGAATGTGTAAACTTAAAAAATGTCTTAAAATAATTGTCAGACTTTGTCCATTTCATAGTGTGTGACGTCATTTTTTACATTTGGATACGCTTTGGGCAGATATGAATCATCGTGAGATATTCATGGAAGATTGAAGTTTAAAAGCAGTGAAATCTGCTTTGCTACTCGAACGATCCTCCGTGGCTCGCTCGGTTAAGGCACGTCAGACTAAATAACGGTTCCGTATAGGATATAGATTCGAATCCTGTCAGAGGACGGATATTTTATATGAAAATTTCTCCGACATTCAGGCCGGTAAATGTTATTAATACTGTTTATTATAAAACAGAGCATTTACTTAAATATTTGTATCTATAAAAAGAATGTATAAACATAAAAATGTCTTAATATATATTATGAAATGGAGAAAGTCCGACAATTATTTTAAGACATTTTTTATTTCATTTATTTCTATAAAAAGAACCTATAAACATAAAAAAAATTTTATATATATATATATATATATATATATATATATATATATATATATATATATATATATATATAAAAGGTTGATGGTCAGAGTTGAATCAGACCAGGAAACAGTGGTATTAAAAACTTCTGAATACACATGTGAAAAAAATACAAGTAAAAATAACATGTAGAGCTTTTCACTTTAAAAATCAGGAGGTCAGTTTAATCCACTCCCTTGGTTTCAACGGAATACATACATGCATACATATATATATATATACAAGTACACATATTGGTAGCGGATTAGGTATTATAAAACTATTGGTGACGGTTTAACTTAAACCCAGCCTTATATGTGCTTAAGAGGAATTTCTTAATATGTGTTCAAGGACTCAAGAAATTCGGATTTCTGGTTCAAAAGGTTTTTGGGATCCGGAAATGTCATAATTGCTAATTTTTCCTGTTGGCAGAGCTTACAAATATTGCTGTGGTTGTTATAAGCCTTCGCCTTTTTTTCTTTTTTTTTTAATATTCCACTTTACTATTAGATCCCTTTTGTTTTTTTTTTCTTTTTAATCCCACACATGGTCCGCAAGTTTGATAGAACACCAAAGACCTACTAGCTTGAATGACATCCTATGATTGTATCATCTACGTTTGAAAATACCTCCAGTACATCCTATGTATGTTTTATTTTAACCATTAATATCTGTTACTTCTGTTTTATAGATTCTGCTTTATAGGTTATAAATAATGTTGGCGAATCATAGTTTGAACGTGGGATGAGGTTTCTTCTTCAGACAATTTCTCTGACTACTTCTAACCGAGGAGACCTCATAGTTCTGTAAAAGCTGACGCCATTTTTGCATTATCGCCTCTGGCTGAGTGACTAGTTTAGTGATGTCGAATCCTTTCGTCGACTGGCGATTGATCAAGACAAAAGAGAGAGGTGAGGGAAAAGAGATAGCCAAAATGACACTCGGTTAAGATATAAGGAGAAACCGGTGAAAGAGAGAGAGAGAGAGAAGAATATGAGAGACTTTAAAAAAAAAAGAAAAAATGATGAGAGACAGATGGCAGTTGGGGGGGGGAGAGAGAAGAAGGAGAGAAGAAAGACGAGAGATGAAGAGAAAAAAGCATGAGAGAATAACAGAATAAAGAGAGAAAGAAAACAGAGAGACAAGCGAATGAGAAATAGTAAGAAAGGGCGAAAACAAAGAAAAAAATAAGATAGATAGAGAGAGAGAGAGAGAAAGAGAGAGATAAGGGGAGAGATTTTAAAATGAAAAAAAAAATAAGAGAATTAAAAAGGAAAAAAAGAAACGGAAAAGATAAAAGAAAGAGAAATACCAAGAAGAGAATGAAGAGGGGAAAAGGGGAGAGATATAACAGAGAAAGATATATTAATAAAAAAGATAATGATAGAGAGAGAGAGAGAGTGAGTGTAAGGGGAAGAGTGATAGGAGAAATTGGAGAAAAAGAGAGAAAGAATGAGAGAAAAGAGGAAGAGAAAGTGAGAGAGAAATATCATACAAACAGACGACAGAGAAAGAGAGGACTTGTGGGTCATGGATTATTTTTCACCCTGAAACTCTTAATCTACAGACAAAACATCGCCAGCCTTTCACTCCACTTTCGCTGTTACTGTGGCAGAAGTTCGGACGAGTCACATTCCTTAGTGCCACCATCTTGGACATTTACTGCTAGGACCCCTGTCATTCCGTGTTCACGGCGGCAAACCGACCTCAATTCTTCGTGTTCCCTTTTGCACTAAATGACTTTCCACCCAGACAAATTCTTCCGCAGAACTGTTAGTTTGTGCAGAAGCTCCCGAGAGAATGCTTCCCTGACAACTAATGGTCAAATTATGTCTAGGGTCAACCGGTAACTATCCCACTCTTCGTAAAACAACGCAAGAGGATATAAATATTTTGATTTCTATCTATCTCTCTCTCTCTTTCTTTCTCTCTCTCTCTCTCTATATATATATATATATATCTATCTTAGTTCAGTCTGTTCCTATCTATCTATCTATCTATCTATCTATCTATCTATCATAGTTCAGTCTGTTCCTATCTATCTATCTGTCTATCTATCTATCTATCTATCTATCTATCTATCTATCTTAGTTCAGTCTGTTCCTATCTATCTATCTATCTATCTATCTATCTTAATTCAGTCTGTTCCTATCTATCTATCTATCTATCTATCTATCTATCTATCTTAGTTCAGTCTGTTCCTATCTATCTATCTATCTATCTATCTATCTTAATTCAGTCTGTTCCTATCTATCTATCTATCTATCTATCTATCTATCTATCTTAGTTCAGTCTGTTCCTATCTATCTATCTATCTATCTATTATAGTTCAGTCTGTTACTATCTATCTATCTATCTATTTATCTATCTATCTATCTTAATTCATTCTGTTCTTATCTATCTATCTATCTATCTATCTATCTATCTATCTATCTATCTATCTATCTATCTATCTTAGTTCAGTCTGTTCCTATCTATCTATCTATCTATCTATCTTAATTCATTCTGTTCCTATCTATCTATCTATCTATCTATCTATCTATCTATCTGTTGAATGCCTAGAAATCGAAATAAAATCATCTTTGTTTATCTCTGAGACATTTTGGCCTGCGGACAGCGAGAAAGGCGCAATATATCGGGCTTGAAAACATATGACAAAATACGTCCATAATAAAAAGCGAATAAAATGAGTAACGTATACATATACATAAAGATCTGTTTCTAATATTTTTTATTAGTCATCAACAAGTCATGTGCTACCCACCTATGAGCTAGATGGATAGAGTGACAAGATTAGGAGACTACATTTTCCATGCGTAAAGTAACTAACATCGGCCGGATCGAAGGTATGCAGTTTCGGGTTATTCTTCAAACATTCGAACTTCTTGCCAGGATACGAATAATTCTGCCAGCTCTCGGATGAGTCGGGCGTTTATCCGGAAGTCTTGTATGTTTATATCCTCATTTCTGCCACGTTTACTTCTTTGCTTCTGTTGAGGCACCAACCGACATCCTTCACGGATTTAAACTACAATTCTCCATGATATGGATGTACGAGAGAACACCATGGAGAATTGTCGTTTAAAAACAGTAAAATCGAGCTTAATAACCGAAAAGCTCCTCTGTGGCTAAATCGCTAAAGCACGTCAGACTATATGACGGTTCCGTATAGGATACAGGTTCGATTCCTGTCTGAGGACGCATATTTTCTATGAAAATTTCTCGGACATTCAGGCCGGTAAATGTTGTTTAATAATGTTTATTATGAACAGAGCATTTACTTAAATATTTCTATCTATAAAAAGAATGTATAAACATAAAAATCTCTTAAAATATATATAAATATATATGTATATATATATATATAATAGCTGCCCACTCGTATTCGAGGATAACCATTTACTAGGGTGGCTCACCCACCGGTGGATTATAATGCAACTTTGCTCAGCAGACCTTAGTTGCAGTTACTGGGAGAGAGCGTGTTAACTAGCCGTTATTCAGGTCGGTAAGTGTCGTTAATACTGTTTATTATAAACAGAGCGTTTACTTAAATATTTGTATCTATAAAAAGAACGTATAAGCATAAAAAATGTCTTAAGTTTAAACGTATAAAATTTGCGTATAGTAATTTACCAGCAAGGATGATTTGTAAAATGCTATACGGGTCGCCGCGTAATCTGTTTTATATGAAGAAATACAATTCAAAAAAAAAATTCACATTAATCTCGTCTCTATAAATTTCTCGTAATTACAATGAGACAGTTTTCAAAGTTTTGCGCTAAACATTAATCGTTGTAAAATTTGCACACGTTCTCCAATTATAAATTTTAATTAAACTTAATATTCCTTGTAGTTTCAGGTATCGGTCTAATGATGTGGAACTTGTAAAATCCTGTAAAATTCGTTGCTACATATTAAGAGTAATATGTAGTATGATATCATTTATAAATGAACCAGTGGATAAACGCTTTGGTTGAAGTAATCTAAAAATTCACTTGAGCCAAAAAAAGCTGTGAGTTCAATACCTGGCCTGGTGATCGAAAACTTGGAAGTTGAATTACTAAAGCGGATTAACTGAAATTGAGATATCCAGAAAAGGCATGGCATGCGGAACTAGAACAATCTACCCTCATGGAGTAAATAAAGGGTTTAGTTCTAAATTCCAACGTATATCATCTGAAGAAGACTGGAGCGTATAACAGCCGAAGCGTTTTGAATATAACAATAAAGATGAGGACAACAAACCTGAACGGATGTTGATGTCATTTATTCTCAACTCAGTATCTATGACACTATTTAAACCAGTCTTATTAGTAGGTCTGGTCGGTTCGATAAGGTCAAATTGGCAGCTGATTGAAAAAATGACCTACAATCTGTTGTTAAAGGGGGCAAAGAGTGGATTGTTAATTTTAGCGCCTCAAAAACGAATCTGCTCTCTTTTAATCATCTGAGAAAAACCTTTTTACCTTCCATCTGCATGGCTGATACTAACCTCCAGGAGAATGAATCATTGTGCCTTCTCGGGCGGACTTTTTCTGCTATCATGAAGTGGAAAGAATAAATTGAATTAATTGCTAAGTCTGAAGATAATTTTATTTTCATCAATGGCCTTCCTGTTCAGTACACAACTATTTACTCCTGTTTTAATAATAAGTCTGGTCTGTTCGATAACGTCAAATTAGCTGTTGATCGAAAAAATGATCTGCTGTTAACTGGAATAATGATTCGTGTGTTAATTTTAACGCCTCAAAAACGAAACCGGTCTCTTTCAGTCGTCTGAGAGTACCATTTTTACCTTCCATCAACATAGCTGAAAGCTAACCTTCAGGAGAGTGAATCATTGTGCCTTCGCGGACGGACTTTTTCTGCTGTCATGAAGTGAAAAGAATAAATTGAATTTATAATTCTGAAGCTAAGGAAATTGGTTAACTATGCCGTGTTAGACAATTTTTGACGCCCGAATCTATCTTCCATATTTATAAGTCTAGCGTTCGACCTTGCTTTGAATATTGCAGCAAGATCTGGCCCGTTTTATCGAGAGATTCTTGATAAAATCCAAAGAATAATCTGCAATGTTATTGGTCCTAATCTGGCATCTCACCTGCCGTTTCTTTTCCACCGGCGTAACTTACCTTTTTCTATAAATATTGGGTTGTCTCAGTCTCTCCATTATCTATCTATCTATCTATCTATCTATCTATCTATCTATCTATCTCCGTTTCTTTCTTTCTATCTATCTATCTATCTATCTATCTATCTATCTATCTATCTCCGTTTCTATCTATCTATCTATCTATCTATCTATCTATCTATCTATTAGCTTCACTTTGTCTACTTTAGTGAAAACACACTACGCATGAAAGAAAAGATCTCCGGCTTTCAAACCAGATATGCGCAGGTAACTGGACAGATGTTTATCTGTGCAGCTACCGCAGAACCACACCCTATCTTGAGATTGATGACATTAATGATGTCAATGATAATGGTGCCCGTCTTCATCAAGACTTCCAGCGTCCTCACACTGTTTTTCTATTTCTGATTCGCTCGTAAGTCACACAGGGATCATTATTAAAGTTCCAAAGATGTCACACATCTGATTAAATGGCACCAGAATTCTTGAGTCTGCCGCTTCAGTTGATGCCAGAGAGAAATCATCTTGCTGACACAGACAGAAAGAAAGAAAAAAATGTTCTTTGATTCAAAGAGAGAAGCGGGCGGCAACTGGGAGATGAGGTTGGGTCGGGAAGGAACGTCAAAGCCTCGATCTTCCGCAAGGTCGAGTAGTGTGTATCTTCGATTTCTCTTGAGATCGATAGCTATGTACTATCTTACAGTCAGGGGGAGATTCCGCTCACACCCCGTTCCGTAGTCGGTGACATTCCCCAACAACCCTCTCGCCGCCATTTTGTACGGTTTACCTGATTGGATCTCCGGAAATTCAGTTTAATAGTCATATATCCGTACGTCACTCACCCTCTCCCGCTGAATTTTCTTTTGATGCGGGTTCAGTTCAGAAAGGGTGTTATCTGTTGTTACATTTTATTTTTTATTCATTCACTTTCACTCCCGCCCACTTGTTGTACTTACAGACGGATTAAAGGTGGGAAGGGGATGGAAACAAAATCTGTGTCTGTGGTGGTTTTGAGTGTGGCTTTTGTGTTTAAGTACATGTATGTGTGTGCTTAAATATATGTGTAAGCGTTTAAGTACATGGATATGTATGTGTTCGTATGTGTGAGCTAATTTGGAGGAGGTCTGTATGTACGTGTATTTTGTGTAAGTGGCTTACAAAGGAAAGATAAATCAAAACATATTTTCGGATAAATAGATAGATAGGTAGACAGATAGAATATGGGAATATATATATATATATATATATATATATATATATATATGTTTGTGTGTTGTTAAACAGGTATGAGGAGAATGGAATATATATATATATATATATATAGATAGATAGATAGATAGATAGATAGATAGATAGATAGATAGATGAACGGATTGAGCTAACGAGCTAGGTAGATAGGAAGAAATAAGAAATAAAGAAACATTTAGAATTTAGGCTTTAGATTAATAGAATGAGATGGATAGATTATATATATATATATATATATATATATATATATATATATATATATACAGATATAAAGATAGGATATGGTATTTATCAATTCACCCACAGGAACTGAATGTGGCACAAGGCCTTTTTAATGGGGTATGTCTGTGCCTGTAGGCCCAGCCAAAAATAAAACCTATCTAAACCCGTCCAAGCGGGCTAGTTCCGTCAACCTCCCCTGAACGAAACCCCACCCCTTCGGCGGAGCTTCGTCCGGGTTCCTCTCTGCAAGCAGAGAGTTCGACAGACACCGACCTGGCTGCTCACAAAGCGCAGATACTACACTTTGATCCTAGCCATCGGGCCGAGCAGGTATTCTTTTTTTGAGATAAAAGATAGGATATGGGAGCATGTATATATATATATATATATATATATATATATATATATAGAGAGAGAGAGAGAATAGATAAAATAGATATTAAAATATTGAGCTAGCTAGCTAAATAGATAGATAAGTGTAAACGGTGAATGAATGAAAGAAAAGTAACGGACTAAGATTATGAACATAGATATTAATGAAATCAGTTGAATAAATTATATATATATATATATATACATATATATATATATATATATATATATATATATATATATGTGTGTGTGTGTGTGTGTGTGTGTGTGTGTGTGTGTGTGTGTGTGTGTGTGTGATAAGAAAATTAATACATTTGATTAACAGGTTGTCGTAGATCGAGAAATAAAAAAATGTACTAAAATCAATATTGGTAACAATTTGTAAGCATGTCGGAGGCTATTAACACCATTTTGGCAGGATGAATTTGCTGATGTATGAAGAAGCCCTCAAGGGTTACGTGTCAGCCCGTTGGTGAAGATTGTCAGTTGTTGTTTGCCGTTGGAAGCGAGTGTGTGATTCAGTTGCGACTTTAGCGCAACACGGCGACGAATGCGGCAGCCGTTCGGGGAAGAAATGAATACCATTCTTCGTAATTCAGGAAGAGAAAACACATCACAGGAGCTCGTATGTGTCCCTTTTGGCGCCGTTATAATTAAGACATATATATATATATATATATATATATATATATATATATATATATATATATATATATCACATAATAATATATTGCTTTCCTTTTCATATATCTTATAATTTATCTGTGGTGTGAAAAATTGTAACGAATACATATATATATATATATATATATATATATATATACATACACACACACACACACACACACACACACATATATATATATATATATATATATATATATATATATATATATATATATTACAAAAGAAAATTAGTGACACCTTCTCTCATAACTTTCTCCTCTCTTTTTTCTCTATGGGTTTTTTCTTCTCTACCCTTCGATATCAATATATAACTTCAGTTAAGTTAACCGTTTAAATTTGTCAATATCTGCTAACTCACTCATGTCTTCTCTCTCCCCACCTCACTTCCTCACTTCGTTAATTTACATATGTTTAATACGGCCCGTCAAAAATGTATAAATTTTCTTTTCATTTTTTGTTTGGAAATAAAGTCTGATGATCCGCCGTCCTTTAAAAGGGCTGTGGTGAAATAATTTATTACATGGAACTTTAAAAGTGGTCTATTTTATTTTAAATATTATATATATATATATATATATATATATATATATATATATATATATATATATATATATATATATATATATATCATATAAGGCATATATATTTTATATTATGAAGAGATAATTATACATTGAATCAATTAGCAATATTAATGTAATTAATGGCGAATTCTCTTCGCTAACAGACTTAATATAAGCATTATACTACTAACAATCCACTGAATGATGCGATCCTTATGTATAAAATTGTTGTCAGATGGATCTGGTGTACTTTTTTAGAGCAGCAAGTACTTTCAAGGACTTCATGTCCTCATCATCAGGCTGTAATTTTTTCCTTTAAAATCAAAACTCAAAGACGAAATAAATGTGTTGTAGGCCGACAGATGTTTTTTGTTTAAGAATGTGTTATTTATTAACGGTTATATAATATTGGAAAATGCAAGTCGCAACGCTAAAGTTCAAATATTTCAAGTGAGAATTTTTTTATATGTATTTTGTAATTTGGTAAATCCACGAATTCTTTTGTTGTGTTATATATAATTGTGCATTTGCGCAATAATCCTTCATTTATGCATGTTTCATTAAAAACGACAGACAAGGTACTACGGTTAAGCTTTTTATTAAATTTTTCTGACTAGTAGTTCACCTTTTTGGGGCCCGTCGGAACATTGTGTAACGTTACGTCCTGAAGGGACATTATATTTTTAAATAGCATCACCTATCCTCGTAAACTTTTCTTTTGTTGCTTTTCTAGTGATTGTATGAATTTGCAAATTCATATTAGTTTGTCACTGGAAATTGAATGACAGCGAGTTTTCTCAAATTCGCCACCATCTTCCTAGGTATCAACTTGGTCGAAACAGTTGCACCTCTTCTAAGACTACCCACATCATCCTCTTTCGACTTTTAGGTGTTTTTTTCCTGCTTTTCACCGTCTTTTTTTTTTTGCCACGGCTGCAAATAATCCATTTATCTTTTGGTATGATTTTCACACTTGTAGCCTCAAACGGATCGCTGACTTTTCAGAGATTATGATCTGACATTTTTCTTTGCTTTCCTCTTTTGAACACTCATCGAATAAAAACTGTGTCGCTCCTGTGATCGTGAAAGATATATTAGTCGAACGTGCGGCTAACAGTCCCCACTAAAAGATCAAAAAGCCTCCTGTAAACAATCAAAGGAATACATGCCGATAGCCATACTCAATCATTGCGTTTGTCTTTCTTGTTTCTTGTTCCGATCTTTTAACTGGTGGCTGTAGAATGTCAATACCTGCGATGAAAAACAACTGGAATTTGTTTGGTTTGGTTTGTTTTGGTTTACGGCATATTAACACCTCAATGGGTTATTTGATGCCGACAAGATTTTTATTGCTGGTAATATTTTTTATCTATCTATCTATCTATCTATCTATCTATCTATCTCAGTATATATTGGTTTGGTTTATGTTGTTTTACAGCATATCAACACCTCAATGGGTTATTTAATGCCAACAATAGTTTTATTGTTGGTAATATTTGTTTATCTATCTATCTATCTATCTATCTCAGTATATATTGGTTTAGTTTATGTTGTTTTACGGCATATCAACACCTCAATAGGTTATTTAATGTCGACAAGATTTTTTATTGCTGGTAATATTTGTTTATCTATCTATCTATCTATCTATCTATCTATCTATCTATCTATCTATCTCAGTATATATTGGTTTAGTTTATATTGTTTTGCAGCATATCAATCTCACTGGGTTATTTAATACCGACAAGATTTTTATAGTTGATAATATTTTCTTGACCGAAATATATTGTTGGTAATATTTTTTGCAAAATTGTATTACTGGTAATATTTGTTTTTTAAAAAATATATTTCTGTTAATATTTAAAAAAAAAAATGTATTGCTGGTAATATATTTTTTATTAAAAATGCATTTCTGACACAAAAACCCATTTAAAATTGTTGCAGTTTTGTTTGGTTTGCTTTCCTTTGCTTTGTGTTATTTAATGCCGACAAGATTTTTATTGCTGGTAATATTTTTTTTATCTATCTATCTATCTATCTATCTATCTATCTATCTATCTATCTATCTATAATAATATTTTATTGACCGATACATATTGTTGGTAATATTTTTTGCAAAAATGTAATACTAGTAATATTTTTTTCCAAAATATATTTCTGGTAATATTTTTTCATAAATGTATTGCTGGTGATATATTTTTTAAAAAATGCATTTCCGACAGAAAAACGCATTTAAAATTGTTGCACTTTTCTTTGATTTGGTTTTCTTTGCATATCAACCTCAAAAGGTTATTAAATGCCGACAAGATTTTTATTGTTTGTAATACTATTTTTCAAAAATGTATTGCTGGTAATATATTTAAAAAAATATATTTCTGATAGAAAAACCCATTTAAAATTATTGCAGTTTTCTTTAGTTTGGTTTGGTTTGGTTTATGGCATATCAACGTCAACAGTTTATTTAATGCCGACAACATTTTTATTGCTGGTAATTTTTTATTTTTTCAAAAATCTATTGCTGATAATTTTTTTTTTCAAAAATTGCTTGTAATAATATATTGCTGGTAATAATTTTTCTTCCAAAATTTATTGCTGGTATATTTTTTATAAAAACGTATTGCTAGCATAAAAAACTATTTTTATACTTTCATATTTTTTTATCCCTTTTAGTGGGGTTAAATATTTTCCCATAGCTTGGACCCTGATCTGTGCTACCAGCTTGGGTCAGGGTGGATCAGTGAACACCACCAATTAAGAGGTCGTTACACGCTCCTCAAAATCTTCTGATGAAAGGCCTTGCTGTCGGATGTAGCTTATCGTCTTACCCAGGATTGACAATTGGAATTAAGATGAAAAGAAATATTAAAAGATAATAAAGTTTGCTCATAATTATTAGTAGACGTCGAATTTGTAAAAAATGATGACTCTTCTCGCAACAGTTACAAATTACATTATGTATTCATAGATATATTCTCAGGAATTCTAATATAGTTTTTTTTCTAAGTTTCATTTTGTATAACCATGAATCATTGCAGTAAAATGACTTTTCACTTGTCTAATATATCGATTCATTTTCCGACATTTATTTAATGAGGAAAAATGACTAAGAAATAGCCAGATATTTTTTTTTTCTTAAGAAAAGCAATCAACAAATGAATTCCTTTATTTCCAAGTTCTAATTTGAATTTAAAAAGTATTAAAAATAAATATCGTCTGTTACCAACCCAAGTATTTATGCAGGTGACATGACTATTTACGTCTGACTTAGTAGTAAGCCCGAGTGTCCGACAGGATAAAACTGGCAGCTGCGCTTGAAAATGGTTTCTAATGAGGCAAGGAATGGTCTGTAAATTTTAACGCCACCAAAACAAAACTGCTTTCATTTAATCATGATAGAGAACCTTTTTCTGTATGTTATCAGTATGGCTGATGCTAACCTTCGGGAGAGCGGCCACTTACTTGGGCTCGTATTTTCCACTGATATAAAGTGGAGTGATTATATTGAATCGATTGCCATATCTACTGCTAGGAAAGTTGGTTCACCGTAACAGACGATTTTTCCATCTTGCACAGTTATAAATCTACCATTTGTCTGTACATTGAATATTGCTGCCATATCTGGTCTGGTGCTCCTGCTATATATATCGAGATTCCCAACAAAATCTAAAAAAAAAAAAAAAAGTGTATGTAATATTATCGGTCTTGATCTGGCATCTCGACTTCAGACACCTTCCCACTGCTGTGACGTGGCTTCCCTCTGTCTTTTCTAGAAATATTTTCACGTCGGTTGTTCTGATGACCTTTCCTCCTTGGTACATGAATTTAAATGTACTACTGGGTTGGCAATTAGGTCTTATCGTTTTACTGTTGAATTAGCTAGATGTAACCGTAAGTTCTATTCTAGTTTCCTCTATCGCAATTCTCACCTGTGGAAATTTCTTCCGATTTCCTTCTTGGCCGCCATCTGTAATTGTCAAACCATATACCGTACATACTCGTGTAACAGTCGATCTCGCGTATCAAGCGACCTCTAACTTTCACTCATAAAAAAATGATTTTATCATGTATCTCGTGTATGAGCGAGTTCCTTTTTTGAGAGACCAGATTACAATCGACTAACCTCTTTTCTTCTATCTCTTTATCCCATCTTCTAGTTAAATGAGTTAAAAAAGTAAAAGCGAATGATAAAAGTATCGTTAGTAACGTCTATACACGTTGCGTAAACGAGTACGGCCATAGATAACCGAATGAGAAACAGCTAAATATCTTATAAACGTAAACAATGGCAAAGATTCGCTGTTTGTATTTTATAATACGTTCCTAATAGGTGAATATTACATGCATTATTGTTGGATACAGTTAAGTAAAACATCAATTTTATCAAAACCATGTTTATTTTAAATACAGCTGTATTGTTTGACTACAGGAAATGGATATATAGTTTGGTCTTCGGTGTAGATAGGGCCAGCAGTACTACGCTAATTTTATATTTCGCGTATTATGAGACCCTCTTAAAATTATCTTCAAAATTAGGACTTGAGAAGTCGCATCATATGCGAAGATATATACAGTAAATACAACACAAATTGCCATCTGCTGTCTTCCTGAATTCAGTTCTTTTATTGTCCTTTCTCGTTACTAAAGTCTTCTTGACGTATTTCACTCCAAATAATCCCTTCCGTTTAGTGACATTAATGTCTTGTTTGTGGGGAAATTGTTATAATATTTTTTAAAGTTATAACAATAAAACTGTTACTACTAATAGCAATATCTGTTTATTAAAATTAAATCTCTCATTTCTAACCTTTGCTATCAAAGTATGCAGGCAACTCCATGCGTAGTAATGCCTGGGTTATCACCAGTGAAGTGTTTAGCCGAAAGACAATAGCCACAGTGTGTTTCTATCGCCTGCAGGTTAAATGAGATATTTGATGACGTAATAAGTTAATGTGACCTAATTTACATAGCCGATAAGTAATTTTTCAAATGGATTTTATTAATCCGGTATTATGTCGTATTACTGTAAAAGTTATTTTTACTGTTTACACACATTTGTGTTGGTATCACCATTTTTCGCGAATTTTCATTGGGGTTTAGATTTTTAACTGTTATTTTATTCCCATCCCCCAGACAATGAATTGTACACAAGGGGACTAGTTAGTATTTTCATGGAGACAATGAGGTATCCTCTGCCAGCCACAATGATGGAGAAAGCATTACCACGAACCACCGCCAGTGAGACACGCTGCAAGAGACACCCTCCGTTTCGAGGTTTTCCCCTTAATTGAGACGCCATCCCTCAAATTGGTTGGTAGATATACTGCATTTTGAGATTTGTCTCCAGCTGTCCTGGTCAAACTCTCTGCCTCCGGACAGAGAGGTTCCCCCGACAAGTCGAAGGGCAGTATCTCGTTTCCGGTGGCAGCTACCCGGCCCCGTTTTTAAGGGGTCTACGGGGAATATTTTGGCCGAGCGTTGTATAAACTTGGTCTTGTGTCGCACCCGATCGCGTGGGGTGATTAGTGAATATCTCACAGTTTCTACTCTATCTTCTATTACTATACGGATCACTCTTTCTTACTCTATCCTAAGGGCCACTGTTTGGCTGGCCATTAAGCGAAAAACGAAAAAAAAAAAGCCCGCCGTAGCAATATGACAAATAAATCGGCAGATATTCTAAGATCAATCAACGACATCTATCTGTCCAAATTAATTGAAATAACTGCTTTAGTTTATTCTCTTTCACCATACGGTCAGTTTTAGACCTACTGGATTGACAGGGTTTAATCGATTTCTATTTTTTCCTCAGATTAGGTCATTTACATTTGAAAAATACGGAAAAAAAAGTAAATAATAATGGAATTATTCATTTTGTTTTAATTAATTAGCATAATTTAATTTGTATGTTCTGCCAATATTTTTTTTTTCAGTAAGACATCAGCCATATTGTTTTGTTTACTGCGAAAACATAATAAGTCTCAAGAGTGGCTTGGACACCGCGGCTCAAGAAAAAACGACAATTAACAATGAGGTTGATTCTTGTCGATCACCCGCATCAAAACAGTATTTTAAAGAATTATGATAAAATACTTTGGAAATATAGCAGTTATTCTTGGAACTGATTGTCTCTGTAACATTCCACTTTTCAAAATAACCATTCATATTTAAGCCGCTGGCCTAGTACCAAGATAAATCAGGCGAATTATAATAATAATAATAAAAAGCAGGTAGGATATTAACTTTCAAGTAATCCCATATAATCTCTCTAAATCCATTGAAGCCTGTCAAGCACTATCCTTATTACTTTAGATGAGGGTAGCCGCTTTTCTTTTCTGTTTGTTTTTGTTTTTTTCCAGTCTATTGTTCGTGCCTGAATATGCATTGCAATGAATGAAATATTAGTCGGTAAAAACATAGTCAAAATTCGAAATCGCTGGGTGGTTTGTACCAGTGGCGAGGCGCCATTTTATTAGCCGTTTTATCTAATTCATACAACTTCGATTTTCTGATTCGATTGGCTACATGTTTTGGCACGACTCAGACAATTTAGTATTTAGTTTCACAACGCTTAAACCTAAGGGCTACTGTTTGACTGGCCATTAAGCGAAAAAAGAAAAGAAAAGCCCGCCCTAGCAATATGAGAAATAAACCAGCAGATATTCTATGATCAATCAACGACATTATTCTAAGCATCATTATTCGCCTTGTCTTTACCATCATCATTTTCATGATCAGTTCTATAACCGTTGAAGGTTGTAGGGTTGCTGCGCAGTTGAGCCCCTAACCAGCTGCTTCCACATATCATGGTTGAAAGCTAGATAACTATTCAAATCAAAAGTAGCGTGCCTTCAGTAAATATCAGGTCATCCCATAAGTTCTGTCCGAATTTTAACATTTTGTTGAAATGAACAAAATTTAAAGAGTATTTTATAATGTCTAATGAAGCTGAACATTATTTTTATGTTTAGATGCATTTAAACTGATCCAATTTCATTTCAGAGAACAATAAAATAAAAAAATGTTTGATTAAAACCCTGCTAACATGGAAGTACGCAAAAGAATCATTTTGAGGCACATAATGCTTTATGAGTTCAAGAAAGGAAACTCAGCAGCCGAAGCGGCTAGAAACATTCACTCAGTTTATGGAGAGGAATGTGTGAATGAAAGAACTTGCAGAAGATGGTTTGCAAAATTCAGAGGTGGAATTTCACCCTTGAAGATGAAGATCGAACCGGACGTCCAGTTGAGTTTGATGAAAAAAGCTTGAAGCAGCCCTTGAAGAAAATCCTGCTTTATCAGTTGAGGAATTGGCAGTGGTTCTCAGTTCAAACCATACAATTGTTCATCGTCATCTTCAACAACATGGAAAAGTTCCTAAACTTGGAAAATGGGTGCCTCATGAATTGTCTGAAAACAACTTCAAATCCCGTGTTGACATCTGCTCTTCTCTCCATCCTCGCCAACATGTTTCACCTTTTTTGGATAAACTTGTGACTGGCGATGAAAAATGGATCTTTTATTGAAATGTTAATCGTCGTAGACAGTGGCTTGGTAAAGGGGAAGGACCCCAGCCACAGCCGAGAAGGGAAATTCATGGGCAAAAGGTTCTTCTTTTAATCTGGTGGGATCGACAAGGAATAATACACTTTGAATTCTTACCACCTAATGCAACAATTAATGCTAAAATATACTATCAGCAATTACAGCGTTTGAACCAAGCTTTGAGGAAAAAAAGACCTGCTTTAGTGAATCGAAAAGAGGTAATGTTTCATCAGGACAATGCGCGACCCCTCACAGCAAGTATCACGTTACAAAAGATCGAAGAACTTGGTTGGGAGAAAATTCCTCATCCACCTTATTCTCCCGATCTTGCTCCTTCAGACTACCATTTGTTTCGTAGCTTACAGAATCATTTGGAAGAAACAGCTTTTGTAACACAAGAAGAGGTTAAAACTGACATTTGTGAGTTCTTCGAATCAAAGCCAAAAGAATTTTACAGTAATAGAATTAGTAAGCTTGTTAATAGATGGAAGGAAGTCATAGATAATCAGGGAAAATACATTGTTGATTGAATCTGTAATTAAATGTAACATTTGGTCACTTGTTTTCTTTATTCAAAATTCGGACAGAACTTATCGGATGACCTGATAGTTCTGGCGCTCTCCGAGTCGATGTCCTTCAAATGTAACGCTCGCTTTGGACACAGATACGTTAACTCCATCGCCTTGACCCTTATTTTTAGTCTGGTTGCATACGTAACTATGGAGCCTAGTTTACCCCCACTGTGCTAGATGACCATTGACTTTGTATTTTTTTAATCAATTCACCCCATAATAATCACGGGGGTTGCAGATTTAGATAGGCAGATGTAAAGGGCGATGTGGTCACAAAAATTGTCTGATATCCAAGACTGGGTTCTCCTGTTTGTGTGGCATAAGTTTTGTTGCCAGACATTGAGTCTCACAGTGGCTAACCGCTTGACCCAGGGCAGCACTACCTTCTCAGGGCACTTGATATAGGCCTCCGGGTTGAGTCTGAGGCCCACAGGCATAACGTCATCATCAGTAGTAATCTCCCCAAGCAACTTCGTAATTACCATTAGACTCATTCCGGATGCTCTGCACTGCCCTCAGATTGAAACCCAAACACTCGGAAATGTTCTTAATGGAGCTTCCGACAAGCAGCACAGAGGAGCGTTTCCAAATTGCTGGCGGAGTGTATTGGGTCAGGGAGTTCTTTTTTCTTAGAGACGGTGCCCAACTGACCCTACTATACTGTGTAGTCGACAAAATCAAAAACAAACAAGGCGCATGTGCGAAATTAAAAACATAAAATTGCGACAATTTACCCATCGCACCCTATATAATGTAATCATCTATCTATCTATCTATCTATCTATCTATCTATCTATCTATCTATCTATCTATCTATCTGTCTGTCTGTCTAGCTCCCCGTCTACAAATCTATCTATCTATCTATCTATCTATCTATCTATCTATCTATCTATCTAACTCATTCACATTTATCTATGTGTTGATATGTTCATATTTATCTATCCATCCAATTCATGCTATTTATATCCATGTCTCAACACACACGCACACACACACACACATATATATATATATATATATATATATATATATATATATATATATATATATATATATAGCCATTTTTAGTTTAATTTCTTTCGCCATACGGTCAGTTTTAGTCCCAATGGAGTGACAGGGTGTAACAGATTTCTTGTTATTTGCAGTGGTTGTGCAGTAATATGAATCTATTTTCGGGGTGTATGATGAAATTTGTTTCGCCTTGGAAAGTGTTGCTTCATTCGTGATTTCATCGGATTTTAATTACACTCAGGCACTATTGTCTCAATAGTCGATTAGTTGTCCTATGGCCATTGTCTGCGATATATTATTTTGAGGGACCTACTGAGTATCCGCCCAAGCAAACAGCCTTACTCAGAAACTAACGCCCAGACTTTACTTATATAGATATATGTGTCTCGAGTTTCAATCTCGCCCTGGTCGATTTCTCCGGATCTATCTATCTCTCTCTCGATATATATATATATATATATATATATATATATATGTGTGTGTGTGTGTGTGTGTGTGTGTGTGTGTGTGTGTGTGTGTGTGTGTTTTGATAGAGACACAGAAAACGGAGAGAATGAGATGAAAAGCCTTTGAGAAATAAAAAAAAGGCAGACAGACCGACTAAGAGATAGTTCTCTTTGTCTTCTAAGAATTGACGCGTGCATTGTCAATTCAAACAAAATCGAACGCCAGTACATCACCTTTATGAAACTACCCTCGGGCAACATTAAGAAGTTTCAATGCTATTAAGGGGGGGGAACTTGAAATGCGGCAATATAATGAAACATGACCAATATTTCCGATTGTTTCAAACTGAGCTGAATTAGCAATTATAAACTGTAAACTTTCAAAAGCCAACGAGAAACAGCCATCTAATTACATTACAGATAACGCAGACTTCATCTATTTTACTGGAGAGACAATAAATGGCGTATTTTTAACTCTAAATAATCTTAGCAAACTGCTGACCACTGAAAAATGGTGCCGTTACGATTAACGTGGCAAAGCATTTTTCATGGCGAGAAACAAAAAAGAAAAAAAAAATGCTTCTGACGAATTTTATTATATTGTTCTATTTTTGGTGAATAAGAAATAAACTTCGAGACGAGAGGACAAAGAAAGAATGAAGTGTTCTTTCTTTCTTCCTTTCGTATTATTTGCTTATTTATAATTTGTTAATTCTTTCTTTCTTGTCCATTATCTTTATGTGTAATCCTTTCATTCATTTTTGTTTCTTTTTCTTCCTTCCTTCCTTCCTTCCTTCCTTCCTTCCTTCCTTCCTTCCTTTCTTTCTTTCTTTCTTTCATTTATTCATTCATTTATTCATTCTGTCTTTCTTACCTTCAATTCCGATCACTTTCTTTCTTTCTTTCTTTTCTTCCAGTTCATTACTTTTTCTTTCTTTCTTTCTTTCTTGTTCAATTATCAGTATGTCTAATCCTTTCTTTCTTTTTTCTTTCATTCGTTCTTTCCTTCATTTCTTCATTCATTTTTTCGTTCATTCTTTCTTTCTTTCTATCTTTCTATTCCGATCATTTTCTTTCTTTCTTTCTTTCTTTCTTTCTTTCTTTCGTTCTTTCTTTCTTTCTTTCTTTCTTTCTATTCCAAACGTTTTCTTCTATCCTTCCTTCATTTCTCTCTTTGCTTTCTTTCCCTTTTTTCTTTATTTGCTCTTACTTCCTTCTTTAATTTCTTTCCTTATTGCTTTGTTACTGATGTGGGGCCAAAGTCGGGACCAAAGAAGGAAAACACGGAACACGGATTAGATGTAAGAAAGATATATTAACAACAGGTTACAGAGATAGTGTAAGCGGAGCTTACTATATGTTAGTGTCCAACACTGGTAGTCGTACGCGGCTCTCACTGTCTCTCTCTGTCTCTGTGTCTCTGTCACTAGAGTGTTGTGTCGCATACTTGATATAGATCTGGAAGAGTCTATTGTGTAAGTAGTTCCGGTCTCACAATAGTTACATTATCTCAAAGCCTATTCTTTTCTTTCTTTCTTTCTTTCTTTCTTTCTTTCTTCTAGTCCGATAATTTGCTATCTTTCTTTCACTTCAGTTCATTAGCTTTATTATTTCTTTCTATTCCAATCATTTTCTTTCTTTCTTTCTTTCTTTCTTTCTTTCTTTCTTTCTTTCTTTATCGTTCCATTATCCGCATGTCCACACCTCTCTCTCGTTTTTCTTTCATTCGTTCTTTCTTTCATTTATTCATTCATTCATTCGTTCGTTCTTTTTTTCTTTCTTTCTATTCTGATAATTTACATTCTTCCTTTTTTTCCAATCTTTCTGTTCCAATCGTTTCCTTCCTTCCTTCCTTCCTTCCTTCCTTCCTCCCTTCCTTCCTTCCTTCCTTCCTTCCTTGTTACATTGTCTTTATGTCCGATCTTTTCTTTCCTTCTTTCTTTCTTTCTTTCTTTCTTTCTTTCTTTCTTTCTTTCTTTCTTTCTATTCCTATAACTTTCTTTAGTTCTTTCTTTCACTTTAGTCCATTACTATTATTCTTTCTTTATTTCTCACTTTCTTTCTTTCTTTCTTCTTTCTTTCTTTCTTTCTTTCTTTCTTTCTTTCTTTCTTTCTTTCTATTTCTATAACTTTCTTTCTTTCCTTACTTCTTTCTTTCACTTCAGTCCATTACCATTATTCTTTCTTTATTTCTTAATTTCCTTTATCCTTACTTTCTATTACACCCCTTTTCTTTTTATCTTTCTTTATTCACCTTTTTTTTCCATTTCAGACTCTCTTCTTTCCATTCGCCTTCCTGTTTTCGTTATTTGCCACAAAATTCATCTAATCAACGCTTGGTTAGACTCAAATTAATTTATTCTTCTTTATTAGCTTCTTTCTTCTGCTTTCACTTTAAACGTCACTTTATAGAAACCGATCAGAAGAAACATCATCATTAGTAAGCACTGCCGAGACATCCTCAAATGCTTTTTTATCTCTTATTAACTTTCTAACTGTTGGATTTTCCCAGAGGTAACATGACAGCAAGACTTCCCAATGCTACAGCGCTGTCACAGGATATTCAACGTATTATACCGCGCAAAAGCATTTGAGAAGGTACAACACAAAGGGATATTTCTACTGCTAGGAAAACTTTATTTAGGAAAGATATTCGAATAATCAGAAAGATTTAATGGGAGCAAGCTTTCTACATAACGCTTCAAAATTCTTCCAATAGCTGTTCAGAATAGAAAATAGTTAAAAATTATTTGAAATTTGTACTAAAAGTTATCAGGTCATCCCTAACTCATGAGTTCTGTCCGAATTTTGAATAAAGAAAACAAGTGACCAAATGTTACATTTAATTACAGATTCAATCAACAATGTATTTTTCCTGATTATCTATGACTTCCTTCCATCTATTAACAAGCTTACTAATTCCATTACTGTAAAATTCTTTTGGCTTTGATTCGAAGAACTCACAAATGTCAGTTTTAACCTCTTCCTGTGTTACAAAAGCTGTTTCTTCCAAATGATTCTGTAAGCTACGAAACAAATGGTAGTCTGAAAGATTGAAAGAAGAACCTTTTGCCCATGAAGTTCCCTTCTTGGCTGTGGCTGGGGTCTTTCCCCTTTACCAAGCCACTGTCTACGACGCTTAACATTTCGATAAAGATCCATTTTCGTCGCCAGTCACAAGTCTATCCAAAAAGGTGAAACAAGTTGGCGAGAATGGAGAGAAGAGCAGATGTCAACACGGGATTTGAAGTTGTTTTCAGACAATTCATGAGGCACCCATTTTCCAAGTTTAGGAGCTTTTCCAAGTTGTTGAAGATGACGATAAAATGTGGTATGGTTTGAACTGAGAACCACTGCCAATTCCTCAATTGATAAAGCAGGATTTTCTTTAAGGGCTGCTTCAAGAAGCTTTTCATCAAACTCAACTGGACGTCCGGTTCGATCTTCATCTTCAAGGGTGAAATCTCCACCTCTGAATTTTGCAAACCATCTTCTGCAAGTTCTTTCATTCACACATTCCTCTCCATAAACTGAGTGAATGTTTCTAGCCGCTTCGGCTGCTGAGTTTCCTTTCTTGAACTCATAAAGCATTATGTGCCTCAAATGATTCTTGCGTACTTCCATGTTAGCAGGGTTTTAATCAAACATTTTTTTTATTTTATTGTTCTCTGAAATGAAATTGGATCAGTTTAAATGCATCTAAACATAAGAATAATGTTCAGCTCCATTAGGCATTATAAAATACTTTTTAAATTTCGTTCATTTTAACAAAAAGTTAAAATTCGGACGGAACTTATGGGATGACCTGATATATCAGAATTTATTATTAGTGGACACACTCTTAGGAAATTTTTTTATTTAACTTTCATTTGAAACTGTACTAGAAGTTATACCAGGATTTATTATTAGTGGACACGATATTAAGAACGTTAGATAAGTAGATAATTGTTCGATGAACTCTCCTCTATGGTACCTAGATTTTAATAATTTATGCAAAGTACTAGATTGGCAACAAGTTTTCATCCATTTACGGTTGAATTGGCTAGATATAACCATACGTTCTATGCTAAGAGTCTCTTTTCTTGCACTTCAGACTTGTGCATCCCTCTTCCGGTTCCATGATTTGCAGCTAATTTTCATCTTCAAAAATTGAAATGCAGAATCAATCGTTATCTACTGTTTTCCTCATTCCTCTTCTATTATTCTCTCTCCATGTTGTGGTGTCCTCCCTCTAAAGAGATTATCGGACTTTTCCGCCTACTATAAGATTAGTAGGAGAGAAGGCCTTGGGGGATCAGACGATCAGACTGATCGTAACTGTCGAACTCTCTGCCTGGAACCCGGACGAGGCTTTGCCGCAGGGCAACATTTCATCTGGGGAGGTTTATGCGGTTTCTAAGGGAATATTTTTGACCGAGCCTACGGGCTCGGAGAACCCACGATAAACTCGGCCTTGTGCCACATACATCCCTCGTAGTAGGGGGGTGTTAAATATTAACAGTCGACCTTATTGTTAATCTGTCGAAGTCTCTACCTTGAGCGTAGAGGAACATGGACAAGGCTTTGCCGAAGGGCAAAGTTTCGTCCGGACATATAGAAAGGCCTTGAACCTGTTTATGCGGGTTCTAAGGGAATATTTTTGGCTGAGCCTATGCTGGGTCAACCGTCACACACTCACTTTCTGGCATAAAAGACGTGACTAATGCTGTACAAGCGATTGATGCCCAGTAAGAATCGTACGTAATACAGTCGTTTTGGACGGCGGGACTAATTTTCAGGTCTGTGTGTATTGTTGCTGATATTATTCGAGTCACGATATTGTCACTGATAACTAAAAGAAAAAGTAAAAAAGAAAATAAAAAAAAATATTAATTAAAATGAATGAAAAAAAAAAACGAAAATTTCTATAAATACTCTATCTGTTTTCTGTTTCCTGTGACGTCACTTCCGTCTAAAGATCTAGATTCTTTCATATGGCGCACTTATGAATTGACGAATTCCATACAATAAAGTTGTTTAAATCCATGGCTGTCAGTCGGCCAATTCACGGTAGTCTGTCCGCGCTATACAGCCGGTCAGATTAATTTAACATCCAGGGTGGTTCGCGCCTTTTGTTTTCTTTTTGTCTTTACCTGGAACTTTTGTATCAATTGAAAAAAAAATGTCCTTTGGCGATAGATTTTCTTTTTTTCCCCTAGAATAAAGATACAATTATATCAACCGATATTGTCTATTTCTGCATGTGAATAAAAAAAAACGTATATACTTCATTCCAATTTCATTTTAGTTGCGTTGATTAATAATTATATCAATAATACTGTATATTCTCCCGTTTCGTTCTATTCAATCAATGCCACACACACACACACACACACACACACACACACACAAATGTATATTTGTGCGTGTCGGTGTTTATGTATGTGTGTGTGAGTAAGGACACTATTATGTGTTAATATGCTGTAAGAACACGAGAAAAATGAATATAAAAACTTACAAAAAACCTTGTCCATCGTAGTCAACGAAACATTCATAAATATATATATATATATATATATATATATATATATATATATATATATATATATTTGTTTAAAGACATTTAGCTGAATATTACACAGTCACACTCTAAAAGTACTGTAGTCAATGTATATCAAGTATTGCAAACCTTCTTTTAGTAAACAGCGTGATAGTTTGCTGGGGCTTGCTGGAATTGGTTTTAGTACCCCCCTCTCTCCCCTCTCATCAATCATTCGCAAATTTAAATTTATTGTATTTTATCTTTTGTACTTCCGATTAGAAAAAAAAAACCTTGAGGAGCGGGAGGAAAACCTGTTTTTTCCTCTTTCATGTTTTATTATATAGATATGTGACGTCATTTGTTTACATTTGGATACGCCATGAGCAGATATGAATGTACGTGAGAGAATCATGGAAAATTGAAGTTTAAAAACTACCTGGCTAACCGAACGACCCTCTGTGACCAAATCGGTTAAAGGCACGTCAAGCTAAATGATGGTTGCGTATGGGATAGAGGTTCGATTCCGGTCGGAGAACGAATATTTTCTATGAAAATTTCTCCGATATTCAGGCCAGTAAATGTTGTTTATTATAAACAAAGTATTTACTTAACTATTTGTATCTATAAAAAGAATGTATAAACATAAAAATGCCTTAAAATATTTGTCAGACTTTGTCCATTTCATTATATTATATATATATATATATATATATATATATATATATATAAATTGTAGATCTCCCAGCGTCTCTCGTTCGTGCGCATGTGTAGTCTCAACAACGTAAACAAACCTAGTCGGATGAAATTCTAACGGTTAAAATGCATCACAACAAATTTTCCAATTTGTGATATAGAGGATGTATGAAAAAATAATTTTACAAAATATGGGGGCGGCTTTCTGACCCCGAAACAAATTAAAATATCTGTATAAATATATCCGAAAGGCCATCGTTGTACCTCAACATAACAACGATTGAGCTCAGCTGTAAATTGGTGAGATCTTGACGCCAGTCGAGTACAGCGCTTAAATTAAAAAAATATCTAGGTACCACAACGAAGAGCTCATCTGAACAATTACTATGAATGTATTCAAAGAAAAGACAGAGAGGCGACCTTGCGGCAGTGGAATGTAACTGAGGCCGAGCTGCCGGATCAAGACCGGCAATGTTGCTGATACTTCTTTGTATCTTATCAAGGAGCTCAAGGAAAATAGAAAGGGCACCGGACCATATATTGCAGCAATAGTCTAAGCATGGACGAACGGTAGACATAGATATGTAAGATTGATTTCGGAGAGAAAATTTGTCTCACACGACACAATGAAACAACATTCGTAGCATCAGACATAGCAGTGGATTCAATATAAATTTTCCACTTCATATCAATTTAAAACATTAGCCCGAGAAGGCGCAACAAGTGACTTTTGTGGAGGTTAGCATCAGCCATACTGATGGAAGGCAGAGAGGAGACTCTTAATGGATAGAGGTTATTCAGATTATATATTTGAAAGGAGCAGATTTGAGAAATTCTAAGAACATACATGACATCACTCCACTCAGAGATGACGCCATTGTTAATCGAAATTTTTGTTTCTAAACATGTTTCGTTTGGTTTGGGCTTGTTTTATGGCATATAAAGCTCAATGGGTTATTTAATGCCGACATGATTTTTTTATTGCTGGTAATATTTCTTTATCTATCTATCTATCTATCTATATATATATATATATATATATATATATATATATATATATATATATATATATATATACATTTGGTTTTATTTTGTTTTGGCATATAAACCTCAATGGGTTATTTAATGACTACAAGGATTTTATTGCTGGTAATATTTTTTATCTATCTATCTATCTCAGTATATATTTGGTTTTATTTTGTTTTACGACATATAAACCTCAATTAATGACGACATGATTTTATTGCTATTAATATCTATCTATCTATCTATCTATCTATCTATCTATCTATCTATCTATTTATATATATATATATATATATATATATATATATATATATATATATATATATATAGTTTTATTTTGTTTTTACAGCATATAAACCTCAATGGGTTATTTAATGACTACAGGATTTTTATTGCTGGTAATATTTTTTTATCTATCTATCTCAGTATATATTTGGTTTTATTTTTGTTTTGGCATATAAACCTCAATTAATGACGACATGCTTTTTATTGCTGTTAATATCTATCTATCTATCTATCTATCTATCTATCTATCTATTTATATATATATATATATATATATATATATATATATATATGGTTTTATTTTGTTTTACGGCATATAAACCTCAATGGGTTATTTAATGACTACAGGATTTTTATTGCTGGTAATATTTTTTTATCTTTAAGTCTATCTCAGTATATATTGTTTTGGTTTGTTTTATTTTACAGCATATCAACCTCAATGGGTTACTTAATGCTGAGAAGATTTTTATTGCTGGTAATATTTTTTTCCAAAAGTTATTTATGGTAATATTTTCCCCAAAAATGTATTGCTGGTAATATTTTTAAAAAAATGTATTGCTGGTAATAATGTTTTCTTCGAAAATGTATTGCTAGTATTAAAATCTATCTTTACACGTTTTGACCCCAGTTTCAGGATTAAGTATTTGCCCATGGCTGGGACCCTAACAGGTGCTGCCAGCCCAGGTCAGTGTGGACCTTGGGAACACAGCAATTAAGATACCCCTCAAAACCTCCTGCTTAGAGGCCTTGCTGTTGGGTGTAGTTTATCGTCATACCCAGGACGATGTAAATGTATTATTAAATGTGAAATAGGCTAGGTCCTTTTAGAATGTCTTATTTTGTCGATAGAACCTACAATTTTTTTCATACCGTTTTTTTTCTCTGTCGCTGCTGGTTGAGTATTTCATTGATTTAGTAGAATTTCTTCTACTGCTTTAAATTTCTCATTAATTTTAATTTTATTTAGAATAAAAAGAGCCGCTTTCAATGTGAATTTACAGGAGACTACATTTAGTCTCCCTCCCACTGGGGGAACATGTGACACAAGGTCGGTTGTTTATTGTGGGCTTACTCAAGCCTGTGGGCTCGGCCCAAAAATATGCCCATTTGAACCCGCCTAAGCGGGTTCAGGGACGGTTTTATGTCCCCGAAGGAGACTTTACCTTATTACAGTAACGCCTTATTTAAGCTCTTTGAACATATCTTTTTTTTTTTAACACGAACGATAGCTTTTAGGAATAAAAGATCTATTGTTGTATGTAGATGAATGGAAAAACTGAAAAAAGCCCCATAAAACATCGATAATTCGGTCGTTGTCACACCAGGAATTACTGTGATGTTTTTTTTTTTCGTTTTTTTTAAACGACTGCTGTTTTAACGAGTCCAAAACAAATGTGAGTTTGTCAAGCTTCGAGACAAACTGTCACATAACCGCAAATCAATACACGAGGCTCTTGTTACAGACGCATTCAAGTAGTCATCCCAAAATACATCATGTCAATCAATCCGTCTTCTAATTATATTTTACGTCGTTACGTATTCTTCCCAAGTCTGGTCGTCTGTTTCTGCTCATGATTAGGAAGACTGGTTGGTCGATTCTTTTTCTACGGATTATGAACCCTTTTCAGCTTATTTAAAGCCAGAATTTTTTTTTTTTTTTTTTAGACCTTATGTTTTTTTTTTTGAGGGGGGATAATAATGTCTAATCTATAATAATCTATTCAGCAGCAAGGCCTTTGATCCGGAGATTTTTTTTTAATGTTGTTCCACCCTGAAACGGGGTCGTAGCACCCGTTAGTGTCCGAGCTATGGGCAAATAGTTAACAAACTGAAAGAACTTCCAACAATACATTTTTTTTAAGAAAAAATAAATACTAGATATAAATGTTTGTAAAATAAATTATTAATGCTCCCAAGAAAATTAAATTTCGGCATTAAATTAACCATAAGAGTCGATATGCTGTCAAACAAACAAAAGAAACAGCATCCCTGATACATCATTATCTCAAAAACGAAAAAAAATGTCTTACCCTCTAAAAACAAAATTCTGGCTTTAAATAACCTAACACTCCTTGTCAGGGTGGAACAAGAGTAAAAAAAAAAAAAACTCCTAATCGGAGGCCTTGCTGCTGGATGTAATTTATCGTCATATCCAAGAAGATCATAACTTTCCCAAGGGTATTTGAACGTAAGTGAATATAAAGAACCTCTCTGAAGTTTGAACTCGGATCTCCAATTTTCAATTCCGAAGTGTCATCGATAACGCCACCCGCACATATCGTACCTTTAGTGTTATAACATCTAGTATTTAACCCATAGCTGGAGGAAGAAGAGGTAGATTCATACTTTTCCCAAGGGAAGTGAACATAACAAACACGACTGGAATTTGAACACGACTCTACGATTAACAATTCCGAGGCATAATCCATCACGCCACCCGCACATAGAAGCTTAAAGTACCTGGTATTCTCAAGCGGTCATCCATCAAATTACTGACCAGGCTCGACGTTGCTTTCGACTCACTTGACTCATCTTCAGAAGCGGGAAAAAGGAAATCAAGTGTTTCAAGTAGTTCATTTTTATTTGAAACTGAATATATAATGGAAAACGCAGAAAATCATGTGCCTAAGGGAATATAACGAACCCAACCAGAATTGGAACTCGGCTCTCCGATAAACAATTCTAAGCCATTATCAATTACCCACCCTCTT